>OY759270.1:52631373-53176373 GCA_963662155.1 Lamellibrachia columna | reverse complement strand
GTTTATGCGACTGTGACCGCCCTGTTGACTCGTACATGTACGGAATTACTTGAACTGGTACGTTTATGTGACTGTGACCGCGCTGTTGACTCGTACATGTACGGAATGACTTGAACTGGTACGTTTATGTGACTGCGACCGCGCTGTTGACTCGTACATGTACGGAATTACTTGAACTGGTACGTTTATGTGACTGTGACCGCGCTGTTGACTCGTACATGTACGGAATGACTTGAACTGGTACGTTTATGTGACTGTGACCGCGCTGTTGACTCGTACATGTACGGAATGACTTGAACTGGTACGTTTATGCGACTGTGACCGCGCTGTTGACTCGTACATGTACGGAATTACTTGAACTGGTACGTGTATGCGACTGTGACCGCGCTGTTGACTAGTACATGTACGGAATGACTTGAACTGGTACGTTTATGTGACTGTGACCGCGCTGTTGACTCGTACATGTACGGAATGACTTGAACTGGTACGTTTATGTGACTGTGACCGCGCTGTTGACTCGTACATGTACGGAATGACTTGAACTGGTACGTTTATGTGACTGTGACCGCGCTGTTGACTCGTACATGTACGGAATTACTTGAACTGGTACGTTTATGTGACTGTGACCGCGCTGTTGACTCGTACATGTACGGAATTACTTGAACTGGTACGTTTATGTGACTGTGACCGCGCTGTTGACTCGTACATGTACGGAATTACTTGAACTGGTACGTTTATGCGACTGTGACCGCGCTGTTGACTCGTACATGTACGGAATGACTTGAACTGGTACGTTTATGTGACTGTGACCGCGCTGTTGACTCGTACATGTACGAAATGACTTGAACTGGTACGTTTATGCCACTGTGACCGCGCTGTTGACTCGTACATGTACGGAATTACTTGAACTGGTACGTTTATGCGACTGTGACCGCGCTGTTGACTCGTACATGTACGGAATGACTTGAACTGGTACGTTTATGCGACTGTGACCGCGCTGTTGACTCGTACATGTACGGAATGACTTGAACTGGTACGTTTATGCGACTGTGACCGCGCTGTTGACTCGTACATGTACGGAATGACTTGAACTGGTACGTTTATGCGACTGTGACCGCGCTGTTGACTCGTACATGTACGGAATTACTTGAACTGGTACGTTTATGCGACTGTGACCGCGCTGTTGACTCGTACATGTACGGAATGACTTGAACTGGGACGTTTATATGGCTGTGACCGCGCTGTTGACTCGTACATGTACGGAATGACTTGAACTGGTACGTTTATGTGACTGTGACCGCGCTGTTGACTCGTACATGTACGGAATGACTTGAACTGGTACGTTTATGTGACTGTGACCGCGCTGTTGACTCGTACATGTACGGAATTACTTGAACTGGTACGTTTATGTGACTGTGACCGCGCTGTTGACTCGTACATGTACGGAATGACTTGAACTGGTACGTTTATGTGACTGTGACCGCGCTGTTGACTCGTACATGTACGGAATGACTTGAACTGGTACGTTTATGTGACTGTGACCGCGCTGTTGACTCGTACATGTACGGAATTACTTGAACTGGTACGTTTATGTGACTGTGACCGCGCTGTTGACTCGTACATGTACGGAATGACTTGAACTGGTACGTTTATGTGACTGTGACCGCGCTGTTGACTCGTACATGTACGGAATTACTTGAACTGGTACGTTTATGTCCGTTGCACCATCAGAATTGCCGTCGCTCGACATGTTGCGTGATCTAAATCTTGCTAAAAGCAAAAATGATGTCACGGGGCTTGACATGTACCGGCAGAAATCCACAAACTGGTTCCAGTAAGTATTTAAAGAAATTTTTGGTATATCCCCCGTTTTATGACCAAATTAATGTCACTTTTTAAAATTACATGACTGAATATATAAATAAGGGGGACACAGTTCAATCCAGAACGAGTGAAAACAAGTAAATGTATCCGCATATTATGATCTTTAAGGTGAGTGGATACCCCTGTAGCCAATGCCACGCGTCTCGATCTTCGTCTTTCATGCCCTCGGTAAGCCTCCACACACACACACACAAAAAAGATTGCACCAGGTCCAAACATTACCCGGCACTGTATACAAGGATTCATCAGTGATGATGTTCTGGTCAAGCAATCGCATAAGTCAGATGAGAACGGGCTATTAATCCACTTCCGGGCTCATGACATAAGAATAAATACTAACACAGTTTATTTTCAGAGGATTCAAAGTACAAATTTGCGAACAGCATCAAAAACGTTAACATTGTCGCCACTGGGAAAATAAACAGTGGTCTGACCCCACTAGGAGCAGCAACAGGGAGAGCGAAGACGGATACAAAATGCCCAACGACGGAACATCAAGCGGGATAATTGCTAAATGCAACGGATAAAACAGAAGAAAGCCGTAACAGTCTGTCGATTTACAATCATGTGTTAGAGCGGGTTGCGCCGGGGAGACGCTAGTGACCAAGACGGGATCATGTGCAATACTATACAAAATGTCAGGAAAAAAAATTGCAGATACTAGAACATAAATCGGCTCTAACGTAGCAAGTCACGAATGTCCCTGCATGCACAACATGGGACAACCAGTAAATCTCACGTCTCACATCGATAGTAAATGGGCATTTTTGGCTGTCGTCTACTAGCAAAAACCTTTGGTTGGCTTCTAACCATCTACTCCATTGTTTGGAGATTATCTTCAGCGTGGCACGAAGTCATTTAATGATTTTTAGTACACTTTGACTATTTGTAATGATCTCCGTGGACCATTTATAGAAATGATGCAACTAATAATCGCACATGCCGGTTGTGATAAAGCAGCTGTCTGGTGGCGCTGTGAATGAATGATCGATCAGTTGGCAGCCTCGTGTCTGGTTATTGCCGTGGTCTGTTAACTATAGTCACCCGAACGCACTGACTGGCCAAGACCGGTATCGAGTTGTCGTGTTAGTTATATATATATACACGTCACGTGCGCGCCACCCTCCTGTCACTGCTGGATACCGTCACCAGCGGACCAGTCGGCGATTAATGGGCTCTCTGCCAACTTAGTAATAGGTGCATATTATAGATTAAGACATCGAGACACTGCTGCACTTTCTGAACGCATGCGATGTTCAAAGTACTCCCCGTGGACCACACGGCTGATTAATCAAGACGCGTCAGCAGTCTTACAAATTAAGCCTTTGTTGTCGACACTGATTTGATCGGGGAATAGAAAAAGGTTGCCGATCATTGAAACTACCTTAGAGCACTCGGGCGTCTACAGTTATTTGAGGATTTACGAGTGATATATATTTTTTCCACACTATTTTCCCAATTTTTTTTAACGGCACCTTCGTATATAAAGCGGTATCCAGTCTTTTGGACTGCTCAATGCACTTCACACGTCACCCCTGGCTGACCTGCTCATTCCAACGCCAAGTCGACTTCTCTTGGAAACATTCAGCCACGCTGCAGTTACTACGCAAAGACTATTCGTTCACATATCCACCATTGTCTATAGCCAGGTACTTATTTATACAGCTGAGTACCTGTACTCAGGTGAGTACCTGTACTCAGATGAGTACCTGTACTCAGGTGAGTACCTGTACTCAGGTGAGTACCTGTACTCAGGTGAGTACCTGTACTCAGCTGAGTACCTGTACTCAGGTGAAGTGAACGAAATTGCCGAAGCTTCGAAACAGCAGCAAGAAGATTCGGACACGGATTCTCTCCACCGCGCCACCGCGCCACCGCGCCACCGCACCACCGCACCACCGCACCACCGCACCACCGCGCCACCGCGCCACCGCACCACCGCGCCACCGCAACACCGCGCCACCGCACCACTGCGCCACCGCACCACGGCACCACCGCGCCACCGCACCACCGCGCCATCGCACCACCGCGCCACCGCACCACCGCGCCACCGCACCACCGCGCCATCGCACCACCGCGCCACCGCACCACCGCGCCACTGCGCCCTATTCACATGTCAAATAAGCGAACGCATAAAGAAACATAACTGTTGCAATAATTATCTTGCAATATTGATAAACGTGCGGCAATACTCTTAGGATAGTTTGTTTTTTATCCACCGTCAACATGTTTATCTAAAGTAATTAGATACGGTACACATATAATATTATGCTGTCATACAAAACACGACCACGTGAAATGTAAGCCGCTTCCCACTTCAGCGCACGCAAATTAATCTTGCATTTATGTAAGAGAATACTAGATACCAGGAAATTAAGACGAGCTAACAAATATTTAATGGTTATGAAGGTGCTGTTAGAAAATGTTTTCTTCAAACCAACGGAAGGTAAAAGACATAGAGAACACAAAGTAGCATTAGTAAATTAACAGTTTAGATTGGACATAAGAATAACTCGTTATTCTTGCATGATACCCACGATGTCTGCTGCTGATTGTAAAGATATCCCCGATGGGAATTGACTGATTATTTCAAGAGAGAATTGACAAATGGCTGACAAAGGTGGTTCATACAAAGGTTTGGACTTTCGATGAGTCATTGGCCTTCTGGTCCACATGCCTTCAGGAGCATGTGGCTTTGTGTGTCACGAGTCATTGGCTTTCTGGTCCACATGCCTTCAGGAGCATGTGGCTTTGTGTGTCACGAGTCATTGGCCTTCTGGTCCACATGCCTTCAGGAGCATGTGGATTTGGTGTCACGAGTCATTGGCCTTCTGGTCCACATGCCTTCAGGAGCATGTGGCTTTGTGTGTCACGAGTCATTGGCCTTCTGGTCCACATGCCTTCAGGAGCATGTGGCATTGTGTGTCACGAGTCATTGGCCTACTGGTCCACATGCCTTCAGGAGCATGTGGCTTTGTGTGTCACGAGTCATTGGCCTTCTGGTCCACATGCCTCCAGGAGAATGTGGCTTTGTGTGTCACGAGTCATTGGCCTTCTGGTCCACATGACTTCAGGAGCATGTGGCTTTGTGTGTCATGAGTCATTGGCCTTCTGATCCACATGCCTTCAGGAGCATGTGGATTTGGTGTCAGAAGTCATTGGCCTTCTGGTCCACATGCCTTCAGGAGCATGTGGCTTTGTGTGTCACGAGTCATTGGCCTTCTGGTCCACATGACTTCAGGAGCATGTGGATTTGTGTGTCATGAGTCATTGGCCTATTGGTCCACATGCCTTCAGGAGCATGTGGCTTTGTGTGTTACGAGTCATTGGCCTTCTGGTCCACATGCCTTCAGGAGCATGTGGCTTTGTGTGTCACGAGTCATTGGCCTTCTGGTCCACATGCCTTCAGGAGCATGTGGCTTTGTGTGTCACGAGTTATTGGCCTTCTGGTCCACATGCCTTCAGGAGCATGTGGATTTGGTGTCACGAGTCATTGGCCTTCTGATCCACATGCCTTAAGGAGCATGTGGCTTTGTGTGTCACGAGTCATTGGCCTTCTGGTCCACATGACTTCAGGAGCATGTGGCTTTGTGTGTCATGAGTCATTGGCCTTCTGATCCACATACCTTCAGGAGAATGTGGATTTGGTGTCACGAGTCATTGGCCTTCTGGTCCACATGCCTTCAGGAGCATGCGGCTTTGTGTGTCACGAGTCATTGGCCTTCTGGTCCACATGACTTCAGGAGCATGTGGATTTGGTGTCACGAGTCATTGGCCTTCTGGTCCACATGCCTTCAGGAGCATGTGGATTTGGTGTCACGAGTCATTGGCCTTCTGGTCCACATGCCTTCAGGAGCATGTGGCTTTGTGTGTCACGAGTCATTGGCCTTCTGTTCCACATGACTTCAGGAGCATGTGGCTTTGTGTGTCATGAGTCATTGGCCTTCTGATCCACATGCCTTCAGGAGCATGTGGATTTGGTGTCACGAGTCATTGGCCTTCTTGTCCACATGCCTTCAGGAGCATGTGGCTTTGTGTGTCACGAGTCATTGGCCTTCTGGTCCACATGACTTCAGGAGCATGTGGCTTTGTGTGTCACGAGTCATTGGCCTTCTGGTACACATAACTTCAGGAGCATGTGGCTTTGTGTGTCATGAGTCATTGGCCTTCTGGTTCACATGACTTCAGGAGCATGTGGCTTTGTGTGTCATGAGTCATTGGCCTTCTGATCCACATGCCTTCAGGAGCATGTGGCTTTGTGTGTCACGAGTCATTGGCCTTCTGGTCCACATGCCTTCAGGAGCATGTGGCTTTGTGTGTCACGAGTCATTGGCCTTCTGGTCCACATGCCTTCAGGAGCATGTGGATTTGGTGTCACGAGTCATTGGCCTTCTGGTCCACATCCATTCAGGAGCATGTGGCTTTGTGTGTCACGAGTCATTGGCCTTCTGGTCCACATGACTTCAGGAGCATGTGGATTTGGTGTCACGAGTCATTGGCCTTCTGGTCCACATGCCTTCAGGAGCATGTGGATTTGGTGTCACGAGTCATTGGCCTTCTGGTCAACATGCCTTCAGGAGCATGTGGCTTTGTGTGTCACGAGTCATTGGCCTTCTGGTCCACATGACTTCAGGAGCATGTGGCTTTGTGTGTCATGAGTCATTGGCCTTCTGGTCCACATGACTTCAGGAGCATGTGGATTTGTGTGTCATGAGTCATTGGCCTATTGGTCCACATGCCTTCAGGAGCATGTGGCTTTGTGTGTCACGAGTCATTGGCCTTCTGGTCCACATAACTTCAGGAGCATGTGGTTTTGTGTGTCATGAGTCATTGGCCTTCTGGTTCACATGACTTCAGGAGCATGTGGATTTGGTGTCACGAGTTACTGGCCTTCTGGTCCACATGCCTTCAGGAGCATGTGGCTTTGTGTGTCATGAGTCATTGGCCTTCTGGTCCACATGCCTTCAGGAGCATGTGGCTTTGTGTGTCATGAATCATTGGCCTTCTGGTCCACATGACTTCTGGAGTATGTGGCTTTGTGTGTCATGAGTCATTGGCCTTCTGGTCCACATGCCTTCAGGAGCATGTGGCTTTGTGTGTCATGAGTCATTGGCCTTCTGGTCCACATGACTTCTGGAGTATGTGGCTTTGTGTGTCATGAGTCATTGGCATTCTGGTCCACATGCCTTCTGGAGTATGTGGCTTTGTGTGTCTTGAGTTATTGGCCTTCTGGTCCACATGCCTTCAGGAGCATGTGGCTTTGTGTGTCATGAGTCATTGGCCTTCTGGTCCACATGACTTCTGGATTATGTGGCTTTGTGTGTCATGAGTCATTGGCCTTCTGGTCCACATGCCTTCTGGAGTATGTGGCTTTGTGTGTCATGAGTCATTGGCCTTCTGGTCCACGTGCCTTCAGGAGCATGTGGCTTTGTGTGTCACGAGTCATTGGCCTTCTGGTCCACATAACTTCAGGAGCATGTGGCTTTGTGTGTCATGAGTCATTGGCCTTCTGGTTCACATGACTTCAGGAGCATGTGGCTTTGTGTGTCATGAGTCATTGGCCTACTGGTCCACATGCCTTCAGGAGAATGTGGATTTGGTGTCACGAGTCACTGGCCTTCTGGTCCACATGCCTTCAGGAGCATGTGGCTTTGTGCGTCACGAGTCATTGGCCTTCTGGTCCACATGACTTCAGGAGCATGTGGCTTTGTGTGTCATGAGTCATTGGCCTTCTGGTCCACATGCCTTCTGGATCATGTGGCTTTGTGTGTCATGAGTCATTGGCCTTCTGGTCCACATGACTTCTGGAGTATGTGGCTTTGTGTGTCACGAGTCATTGGCCTTCTGGTCCACATGCCTTCAGGAGCATGTGGCTTTGTGTGTCATGAATCATTGGCCTTCTGGTCCACATGCCTTCAGGAGCATGTGGCTTTGTGTGTCATGAATCATTGGCCTTCTGGTCCACATGACTTCTGGAGTATGTGGCTTTGTGTGTCATGAGTCATTGGCCTTCTGGTCCACATGCCTTCAGGAGCATGTGGCTTTGTGTGTCATGAGTCATTGGCCTTCTGGTCCACATGACTTCTGGAGTATGTGGCTTTGTGTGTCATGAGTCATTGGCCTTCTGGTCCACATGCCTTCAGGAGCATGTGGCTTTGTGTGTCATGAGTCATTGGCCTTCTGGTCCGCATGACTTCTGGAGTATGTGGCTTTGTGTGTCATGAGTCATTGGCCTTCTGGTCCACATGCCTTCTGGAGTATGTGGCTTTGTGTGTCATGAGTCATTGGCCCTCTGGTCCACATGCCTTCAGGAGCATGTGGATTTGGTGTCACGAGTCACTGGCCTTCTGGTCCACATGCCTTCAGGAGCATGTGGCTTTTTGTGTCACGATTCATTGGCCTTCTGGTCCACATTACTTCAGGAGCATGTGGCTTTGTGTGTCATGAGTCATTGGCCTTCTGATCCACATACCTTCAGGAGCATGTGGATTTGGTGTCACGAGTCATTGGCCTTCTGGTCCACATGCCTTCAGGAGCATGTGGCTTTGTGTGTCACGAGTCATTGGCCTTCTGGTCCACATGCCTTCAGGAGCATGTGGCTTTGTGTGTCACGAGTCATTGGCCTTCTGGTCCACATGCCTTCAGGAGCATGTGGATTTGGTGTCACGAGTCATTGGCCTTCTGGTCCACATGCATTCAGGAGCATGTGGCTTTGTGTGTCACGAGTCATTGGCCTTCTGGTCCACATAACTTCAGGAGCATGTGGATTTGTGTGTCATGAGTCATTGGCCTATTGGTCCACATGCCTTCAGGAGCATGTGGCTTTGTGTGTCACGATTCATTGGCCTTCTGGTCCACATGCCTTCAGGAGCATGTGGATTTGGTGTCACGAGTCATTGGCCTTCTGGTCCACATGCCTTCAGGAGCATGTGGCTTTGTGTGTCACGAGTCATTGGCCTTCTGGTCCACATGCCTTCAGGAGCATGTGGCTTTGTGTGTCACGAGTCATTGGCCTTCTGGTCCACATGACTTCAGGAGCATGTGGCTTTGTGTGTCATGAGTCATTGGCCTTCTGATCCACATACCTTCAGGAGAATGTGGATTTGGTGTCACGAGTCATTGGCCTTCTGGTCCACATGCCTTCAGGAGCATGCGGCTTTGTGTGTCACGAGTCATTGGCCTTCTGGTCCACATGACTTCAGGAGCATGTGGATTTGGTGTCACGAGTCATTGGCCTTCTGGTCCACATGCCTTCAGGAGCATGTGGATTTGGTGTCACGAGTCATTGGCCTTCTGGTCCACATGCCTTCAGGAGCATGTGGCTTTGTGTGTCACGAGTCATTGGCCTTCTGGTCCACATGACTTCAGGAGCATGTGGCTTTGTGTGTCATGAGTCATTGGCCTTCTGATCCACATGCCTTCAGGAGCATGTGGATTTGGTGTCACGAGTCATTGGCCTTCTTGTCCACATGCCTTCAGGAGCATGTGGCTTTGTGTGTCACGAGTCATTGGCCTTCTGGTCCACATGACTTCAGGAGCATGTGGCTTTGTGTGTCACGAGTCATTGGCCTTCTGGTACACATAACTTCAGGAGCATGTGGCTTTGTGTGTCATGAGTCATTGGCCTTCTGGTTCACATGACTTCAGGAGCATGTGGCTTTGTGTGTCATGAGTCATTGGCCTTCTGATCCACATGCCTTCAGGAGCATGTGGCTTTGTGTGTCACGAGTCATTGGCCTTCTGGTCCACATGCCTTCAGGAGCATGTGGCTTTGTGTGTCACGAGTCATTGGCCTTCTGGTCCACATGCCTTCAGGAGCATGTGGATTTGGTGTCACGAGTCATTGGCCTTCTGGTCCACATGCATTCAGGAGCATGTGGCTTTGTGTGTCACGAGTCATTGGCCTTCTGGTCCACATGACTTCAGGAGCATGTGGATTTGGTGTCACGAGTCATTGGCCTTCTGGTCCACATGCCTTCAGGAGCATGTGGATTTGGTGTCACGAGTCATTGGCCTTCTGGTCAACATGCCTTCAGGAGCATGTGGCTTTGTGTGTCACGAGTCATTGGCCTTCTGGTCCACATGACTTCAGGAGCATGTGGCTTTGTGTGTCATGAGTCATTGGCCTTCTGGTCCACATGACTTCAGGAGCATGTGGATTTGTGTGTCATGAGTCATTGGCCTATTGGTCCACATGCCTTCAGGAGCATGTGGCTTTGTGTGTCACGAGTCATTGGCCTTCTGGTCCACATAACTTCAGGAGCATGTGGCTTTGTGTGTCATGAGTCATTGGCCTTCTGGTTCACATGACTTCAGGAGCATGTGGATTTTGTGTCACGAGTTACTGGCCTTCTGGTCCACATGCCTTCAGGAGCATGTGGCTTTGTGTGTCATGAGTCATTGGCCTTCTGGTCCACATGCCTTCAGGAGCATGTGGCTTTGTGTGTCATGAATCATTGGCCTTCTGGTCCACATGACTTCTGGAGTATGTGGCTTTGTGTGTCATGAGTCATTGGCCTTCTGGTCCACATGCCTTCAGGAGCATGTGGCTTTGTGTGTCATGAGTCATTGGCCTTCTGGTCCACATGACTTCTGGAGTATGTGGCTTTGTGTGTCATGAGTCATTGGCATTCTGGTCCACATGCCTTCTGGAGTATGTGGCTTTGTGTGTCTTGAGTTATTGGCCTTCTGGTCCACATGCCTTCAGGAGCATGTGGCTTTGTGTGTCATGAGTCATTGGCCTTCTGGTCCACATGACTTCTGGAGTATGTGGCTTTGTGTGTCATGAGTCATTGGCCTTCTGGTCCACATGCCTTCTGGAGTATGTGGCTTTGTGTGTCATGAGTCATTGGCCTTCTGGTCCACGTGCCTTCAGGAGCATGTGGCTTTGTGTGTCACGAGTCATTGGCCTTCTGGTCCACATAACTTCAGGAGCATGTGGCTTTGTGTGTCATGAGTCATTGGCCTTCTGGTTCACATGACTTCAGGAACATGTGGCTTTGTGTGTCAAGAGTCATTGGCCTACTGGTCCACATGCCTTCAGGAGAATGTGGATTTGGTGTCACGAGTCACTGGCCTTCTGGTCCACATGCCTTCAGGAGCATGTGGCTTTGTGTGTCACGAGTCATTGGCCTTCTGGTCCACATGACTTCAGGAGCATGTGGCTTTGTGTGTCATGAGTCATTGGCCTTCTGGTCCACATGCCTTCTGGAGCATGTGGCTTTGTGTGTCATGAGTCATTGGCCTTCTGGTCCACATGACTTCTGGAGTATGTGGCTTTGTGTGTCACGAGTCATTGGCCTTCTGGTCCACATGCCTTCAGGAGCATGTGGCTTTGTGTGTCATGAATCATTGGCCTTCTGGTCCACATGCCTTCAGGAGCATGTGGCTTTGTGTGTCATGAATCATTGGCCTTCTGGTCCACATGACTTCTGGAGTATGTGGCTTTGTGTGTCATGAGTCATTGGCCTTCTGGTCCACATGCCTTCAGGAGCATGTGGCTTTGTGTGTCATGAGTCATTGGCCTTCTGGTCCACATGACTTCTGGAGTATGTGGCTTTGTGTGTCATGAGTCATTGGCCTTCTGGTCCACATGCCTTCAGGAGCATGTGGCTTTGTGTGTCATGAGTCATTGGCCTTCTGGTCCGCATGACTTCTGGAGTATGTGGCTTTGTGTGTCATGAGTCATTGGCCTTCTGGTCCACATGCCTTCTGGAGTATGTGGCTTTGTGTGTCATGAGTCATTGGCCCTCTGGTCCACATGCCTTCAGGAGCATGTGGATTTGGTGTCACGAGTCACTGGCCTTCTGGTCCACATGCCTTCAGGAGCATGTGGCTTTTTGTGTCACGATTCATTGGCCTTCTGGTCCACATTACTTCAGGAGCATGTGGCTTTGTGTGTCATGAGTCATTGGCCTTCTGATCCACATACCTTCAGGAGCATGTGGATTTGGTGTCACGAGTCATTGGCCTTCTGGTCCACATGCCTTCAGGAGCATGTGGCTTTGTGTGTCACGAGTCATTGGCCTTCTGGTCCACATGCCTTCAGGAGCATGTGGCTTTGTGTGTCACGAGTCATTGGCCTTCTGGTCCACATGCCTTCAGGAGCATGTGGATTTGGTGTCACGAGTCATTGGCCTTCTGGTCCACATGCATTCAGGAGCATGTGGCTTTGTGTGTCACGAGTCATTGGCCTTCTGGTCCACATGACTTCAGGAGCATGTGGATTTGTGTGTCATGAGTCATTGGCCTATTGGTCCACATGCCTTCAGGAGCATGTGGCTTTGTGTGTCACGAGTCATTGGCCTTCTGGTCCACATGCCTTCAGGAGCATGTGGATTTGGTGTCACGAGTCATTGGCCTTCTGGTCCACATGCCTTCAGGAGCATGTGGCTTTGTGTGTCACGAGTCATTGGCCTTCTGGTCCACATGCCTTCAGGAGCATGTGGCTTTGTGTGTCATGAGTCATTGGCCTTCTGGTCCACATGCCTTCAGGAGCATGTGGATTTGGTGTCACGAGTCATTGGCCTTCTGGTCCACATGCCTTCAGGAGCATGTGGCTTTGTGTGTCATTAGTCATTGGCCTTCTGGTCCGCATGCCTTCAGGAGCATGTGGATTTGGTGTCACGAGTCATTGGCCTTCTGATCCACATGCCTTCAGGAGCATGTGGCTTTGTGTGTCACGAGTCATTGGCCTTCTGGTCCACATGACTTCAGGAGCATGTGGCTTTGTGTGTCATGAGTCATTGGCCTTCTGATCCACATACCTTCAGGAGCATGTGGATTTGGTGTCACGAGTCATTGGCCTTCTGGTCCACATGCCTTCAGGAGTATGTGGCTTTGTGTGTCACGAGTCATTGGCCTTCTGGTTCACATGACTTCAGGAGCATGTGGCTTTGTGTGTCATGAGTCATTGGCCTTCTGGTCCACATGCCTTCAGGAGCATGTGGATTTGGTGTCACGAGTCACTGGCCTTCTGGTCCACATGCCTTCAGGAGCATGTGGCTTTGTGTGTCACGAGTCATTGGCCTTCTGGTCCACATGACTTCAGGAGCATGTGGCTTTGTGTGTCATGAGTCATTGGCCTTCTGATCCACATACCTTCAGGAGCATGTGGATTTGGTGTCACGAGTCATTGGCCTTCTGGTCCACATGCCTTCAGGAGCATGTGGCTTTGTGTGTCATGAGTCATTGGCCTTCTGGTCCGCATGACTTCTGGAGTATGTGGCTTTGTGTGTCATGAGTCATTGGCCTTCTGGTCCACATGCCTTCAGGAGCATGTGGCTTTGTGTGTCATGAGTCATTGGCCTTCTGGTCCACATGACTTCTGGAGTATGTGGCTTTGTGTGTCATGAGTCATTGGCCTTCTGGTCCACATGCCTTCAGGAGCATGTGGCTTTGTGTGTCATGAGTCATTGGCCTTCTGGTCCACATGACTTCTGGAGTATGTGGCTTTGTGTGTCATGAGTCATTGGCCTTCTGGTCCACATGCCTTCTGGAGTATGTGGCTTTGTGTGTCATGAGTCATTGGCCTTCTGGTCCACATGCCTTCAGGAGCATGTGGCTTTATGTGTCAATCTTATTAAATCTCGATAGATGGAAACATCATCTTACGGATGATGTGTTTCGCTTCACGCCCAGCCGGAATTGAAGGTCATAAGTTCTGTCAGCAAACACATATGTCAAAACATCTTCTGCACCTTCTCCACTGTCCGGTTAATATTGCACACACGGAGATGTAGCGGAATTCAATAATCTACACACGGACATCGTCATCGATGCAGGCGCAGGGGCACGAAGCATATACAGTGATTTATCGATCATGGTGATCATAAATGTGTACTGTAGTGTCTTTAATCTTCAACGCCAGCAGGAAGACGCATTGTTTTATTTAACGCAAATAAAGGCCCAGTTACCATAATAATATCATGGGAGATGATGACGTAGACAACAAAGAGACGACCTGTAATATTATACATAATATAAGCGGACACATCACGCAAATTGTCAGATTTAAAATTGTTGTGATTGTAATGATATTAGGGATGAGTTTAATTATTTGTTTAAAATGTCCTTTTTTCAAGAAGCTATTTCTAGATATTATTTGGTGATGTAGTAAGTTGACATTCCTGTTGCTTGTTGTTTTTTCTTTTCGGTAAAGCCGTTAACTAACTTAGTCTTTAAGTATTGCTGAAGGTTGGATTATATACATTAATGGCTATCTCACACTGTAACAGTATGCAATATTGCAACTATCGTGTAAATTATTAAGTTTTTTAAAGGAATAAATTGAGTTGAAGCTAGACGTAACAGGAACAAAGCTAGACAGCGGGTAACATCACTGACGACGAACGTCACTGTACGAATGTTTTGGCGGTGTTATTAACTGGGCTATTTCACTATTTACGTTGACTTTAAAGGTCCCCTTCAATTAGATTGTTTAGTCTCGCTCCAGACTAGTTCCACGAAACACACGCACACGCACACGCACACGCACACGCACACGCACACGCACACGCACACGCACACGCACACGCACACGCACACGCACACGCACACGCACACGCACACGCACACGCACACGCACACGCACACGCACACGCACACGCACACGCACACGCACACGCACACGCACACGCACACGCACACGCACACGCACACGCACACGCACACGCACACGCACACGCACACGCACACGCACACGCACACGCACACGCACACGCACACGCACACGCACACGCACACGCACACGCACACGCACACGCACACGCACACGCACACGCACACGCACACGCACACGCACACGCACACGCACACGCACACGCACACGCACACGCACACGCACACGCACACACACCGCTTTTGTCATTTACCAATACAGTATATCCGACATTTCGATATAATTCTCAAGAATATGTGCGTTTGCTGAAAAAAAAAAAGTGCTGTTTACTGGCCCTTTAAATGGATTTAGTTGTAACAATGCAAGCGTGATAGCAGACACACTTCATTTACGTCAGTCGCCTTTTAAGCAAATTGTGCAACGCATCTGGCGTCTGACAGCGTCAACCTGGAGAAAGGTCGTGCCATTTCGAGGGCACACAGTTACTTTTGGTATGTAGAATTAACCAGTTTGGTTGCAACGCGTGTGGAAATAAATATGCTGTTTGTTTTCCCGCTATTGTAAATTAGCTTCTATTTGATGGACAATGTTAATTATAGGTTTATCAAAAATCAAATCAATTGTATGTCTTTTACTCAAATTTAAAACAAATTAATTTCCTGAAAAATAAGAAAAGTGCACTGTTTTCAAGGAAAACATCTACGCCTCGGAAATCTAATTGTGGTCTGTATTACAATTAATAAATGCTAATTTTCATGACAAGATGACAGCTTAATGATCGACTAAGCCGTTGTGGTATATTTACCATAGCGGTATCGATCACATGCAACGACACGCGATAAAGCAGAGTAAGACTGCGATGTTATGTTATTGACTTCCGCGCCTTCTGGTCTTTTGTTCCGATTGTCTCCTGTCTATTTCCGTAATGCACACGCAGAGAACTCCTCCGTGTTTTCGTTGCAAACAAGTCCTTCGACGGTTGCAATAATCGCCAATAACGCGCGGCCAGCCCACTTCTAAAACCGTCCGGCCACCGCAAGATTCATTTCAGCTGTTCCGAATCCAGTGACATGACACCGCGCTCTTTGGGCCAAACATTGAAAGCGCTTCACCGGGGGATGTAGAAGCGATCCGTGATTAATAATGGCGCGATAATATTATATCTCGCAGTCCAACTGATTAAATGCGGTTTGGTTTTGTATCATATGTCCAGTTGACATATGGGAACGCCACTTTAATCTACGCTAACATACGACACATGTGCGCAATATTACCGGTATACCGCTATATCGCGGCATTTCATTGTCAAAAGTATGCTTAATTAATAACTATGAGTTATGACTGAAGCAGATCCAGTCACTAATGTTTATCAAATTCGACATCGAATAGTCGAATGAAGAGTACATGCCTCCATGTTTGATATGTTGTGGCACTAACAGATATGACTTGATATCTGCCTTACGATTCAGAGGGGCAACATTCAGTTCCTATTGAATAGGGCAATTTGTGTAATTTGCATTTAATAGAAAAACATGCTAATTTGTCCAAATGTCATCAGAGATAGCACGACACAGACGCTTTTTTACATGTGTTTGTATCAATAACTCCACTCTAGGCCAGAGTGATTACTCTTGTGAATACGTCACGCATGCATCAGATGGTTGAATAGCCATAGGTCAGACGTAATGGAAATGCTATTCACGCACGTCACGACTATATCGAGCAATCTCTTGGAAAAACCGCTTAATGTAGATTAACTTAGCCGTAAGCTGCGTGAGGTTAGTGTTTCCTTGCGAAATCCCAGAACAGTCCGTAATACGTAGACATGCATCGACGTCAATATATGTACGAATAAATCCACGCAGTTACTCCGTTTGACAGGCAAGCAGACTGGTAGTTTCTATGTCTAAGCACCAGTTCATCAGACTTTTAGCCAAGCTGTTTTCACAATATTAGATACAAAGCGTCTTAAGTGTACCCACCCCTGCCGCGCTTTGTCAAAATAGGATGCTATTTGGAATTGTCCGCGTCGTATGCAGTTAGCGTCTTGATGTATCGAACGTGTTGAGTTTCCGCGGAAGTAATTTCCACATTATGCAACGATGGTTCCGACTGTCAACAATCACGGGGTCTGTATAATTGATTGAACAAATTGTCAACGAGAAAAAGACGAAGAAGAAGCTATGAAGGGCTGTCACACACCACCACATTAGTTAGACATGCTACACAGCTCACATTTGGCCAGAAGAAGCTATGAAGGGCTGTCACACACCACCACATTAGTTAGACATGCTACACAGCTCACATTTGGCCAGAAGAAGCTATGAAGGGCTGTCACACACCACCACATTAGTTAGACATGCTATACGGCTTACATTTGGCCAGATGAAGCTATGAAGGGCTGTCACACACCACCACATTAGTTAGACATGCTACACAGCTTACCTTTGGCCAGATGAAGCTATGAAGGGCTGTCACACACCACCACATTAGTTAGACATGCTACACAGCTTACATTTGGCCAGAAGAAGCTATGAAGGGCTGTCACACACCACCACATTAGTTAGACATGCTACACGGCTTACATTTGGCCAGAAGAAGCTATGAAGGGCTGTCACACACCACCACATTAGTTAGACATGCTACACGGCTTACATTTGGCCAGAAGAAGCTATGAAGGGCTGTCATACACCACCACATTAGTTAGACATGCTACACGGCTTACCTTTGGCCAGAAGAAGCTATGAAGGGCTGTCACACACCACCACATTAGTTAGACATGCTACACGGCTTACCTTTGGCCAGAAGAAGCTATGAAGGGCTGTCACACACCTCCACATTAGTTAGACATGCTACACGGCTTACATTTGGCCAGAAGAAGCTATGAAGGGCTGTCACACACCACCACATTAGTTAGACATGCTACACAGCTTACATTTGGCCAGAAGAAGCTATGCTGGGCTGTCACACACCACCACATTAGTTAGACATGCTACACGGCTTACATTTGGCCAGAAGAAGCTATGCAGGGCTGTCATACACCACCACATTAGTTAGACATGCTACACAGCTTACCTTTGGCTAGAAGAAGCTATGAAGGGCTCTCATACAACACCACATTAGGTAGACATGCTACACAGCTTACCTTTGGCCAGAAGAAGCTATGAAGGGCTGTCACACGCCACCACATTAGTTAGACATGCTACACGGCTTACATTTGGCCAGAAGAAGCTATGCAGGGCTGTCATACACCACCACATTAGTTAGACATGCTACACAGCTTACCTTTGGCTAGAAGAAGCTATGAAGGGCTCTCATACAACACCACATTAGGTAGACATGCTACACAGCTTACCTTTGGCCAGAAGAAGCTATGAAGGGCTGTCACACACCACCACATTAGTTAGACATGCTACACGGCTTACATTTGGCCAGAAGAAGCATGACCGGAAGGCGGCTAGAGAAAGACGGAAATCGACGTCGAAGCCAGTGACAGCTATTAGCGCCATTTTGCTGTCGGCAAATCTGTGACGGCGACCGAGGGCAGGTGAGCGTAGAGTGCCAGCAGCAACCAGCCGGCTATGGTGAATGCTGCCAGTAAGCAGAGATACCTGGTGCCTTCTGACGACTTGCATAGTTAGCAACAAGCCATCGTGGCTCCAGAACTTAAGATAGAAAATGTACATAAACATGAGCATTATATTTGTCCCGATGTGTCAAAACCGTGGGACAAAACGCAAGTTATCTTCCAGTTGATTCCAGCTGGTCTATGAAAATCGCATTATTATTATGAATATGAAATAAAATAATAACTTTTATATGAACAGACCGAAAGGGAAATAGGATTTGTTAAACAGGAATTACAACCTCTGATGACTAAACTCGTTATAAATATCCCTTGTTGTCAGTTACGAATCGGTTCCACCCCTTCACCATGGTGAATACTAGACCGCGATGTGACCCGCGTGACTGCTTCAAGAAGGCGATTACAGGCATCGTCGTGTGATCATTGATTTCACTTTGCCTCAAACCCAGAATACTGCAAAAAATATTGGATTGTATATCGCCAACCAGTTTGTGATAGTTATGTCACGTGCTCAACCGCGGGCAACAACAGAAGATTTATGTTTTCCTACAAAGCACGCAATATGCACCAGGTAGATCATTAAAAATGCCGATATATATCCGTGTAATTTTTTTAAGACAGCATTTGGAGATTATGTATAGAATTATATCTTACAAATGCTGTATTTTAAAAGCGCCTCTGAGCAGGTTTTATATCCGGATATACGGCGCTATACAAATAAAAGTTATTATTATTATATTATTATTATTATATTATTATTATTAT
This sequence comes from Lamellibrachia columna, assembly GCA_963662155.1. NCBI lineage: Eukaryota > Metazoa > Annelida > Polychaeta > Sabellida > Siboglinidae > Lamellibrachia > Lamellibrachia columna. The sequence continues at coordinate 53,157,519 of OY759270.1, read as the reverse complement.
TATTATATTATTATTATTATTATTATATTATTATTATTATATTAGCATTATTATTCCCAGAGATGTAGCAGTTTGCAACTGCTTACAGTAAAACAAGACACGACCACAATTATAGCACACGACTCATTTAACGATTTTTTTCTAAGAGAGTAATATTTTTAAAACATTGTCTGCTGGCGTCGGTGGTTGCACTGAGTGCATTAGTGTAATGGATGTTATATTGTACGCACTACACTTTGAAGTAGCTTCAAGAGTAATACATGTATTCGATTTTGCCATAAGTGAGACGTGAATTGAAACGCAATCAGGGCCCCTGTGTATCAGCCGTTGTCACATACGTTGTTACAATAATCGGGGCAATCTGTCTTCAGTCACCATATAAATGTATCTTTCGACCAACAATAAACCAAGCACATATAAATCATACCTATCCGGTCAGAAAATTATACAGAAATGTAGAACGCAATTAACACAATCATTTGACAAATATTGACATGTGACTATCTATACGTCGGCCATGCAAATGACTTTCCGATTTATTGCGAACTATCGATGTGCTATTTCGAGCAAACGATCGTCTTCCTCTATTCTTGGTTCCACATTGCGGATTTAAGTGAGTGCGAGGACGGTAACAAGTTTAATGTGAGGCCATAGGACAGAGGACATGCACTAAACATGGACGGAGAATATAAAATGGGGGATGCTGTACTAGGTAGAACCACACAAGAAAAGGAATTAGGAGTAACATGAAAGTTTCAGATCAATGTGGGATTGCTGCGAGAAACAGGAATTAAATTGTAGGGCTAATTAAGAGAACTATCACTTATCAGGAGAAGCGATATAAAGCGATATTTAGGCAGCGTTTAGAATATTGTATACAAGCATGGAGGCCATATTGTAAGAAGAACGCAAGTAATCTAGAAAGAATACAACGAAGAACAACTAACGTGTTCCAGAATTGTGAGAAAGCCGCTTATTATTGGTTTGACGACACTAGAGACCATTAAACAAGAGGAGACCAAATATAAATGTTTAAAATAATGAATATAATGAATATATAATGAATATTTATAGGAATATGTTCTTCAAACATGGAGAAGGCAGTAGAACCAGAGGACACAAAGCAGCATTAGGTAAGGAACACTCTTTCTCACAGAGGGTGATAAATGAATGGAACAAACTGTCAAATGATTGTGTTAATGCTAGTAGTGTGAATATGTTTGAAAATAAAATTTACATATATCTGATAAGGGCGGGCTATACATAGACGATACAATTGTTGTACACCTGCTAAGCCAATGGCTTCCTGGACCACTTGCTATGTGGAACTTGTAGATTTTGATGTAACACTCCGACACTGTTACAGCTACGGTGTAACACTCCGACACTGTTACAGCGCATTGCATTAATATGCACCTTACTATGTTGTGTGATCGCTAATACAAAAGTTATTGACATTTCAGTGGTTGCTTAGTTACATGCAATGGAGAGGTTGTTGTGATACAGATAACAACGATATGCAGTGATAATCATGACGTGTGTTTTCTCAAAGTCGGTCGAGTCCATGGTAACTAAGCGCGCCTGGCAACCGTTGTAATGTTAGCGGTTAGTCTGTGTTAAATCAAGTGTGTAGATGACGCACAAGTAAACAGTGCAGCACACCTGCATTCAGTCATGTCGTCAGACACACGCGCACGTGTTCATCTGGTTAATGATAAAGGACAAACAAGTATCCCGTGAGTCTGTGACCAAATATAAATACTTATAATATACTTCAAATAAAAGGCGTCTAATGTGGCAGTCTACACCGATCCAACCAATATTTTCAAAATGAATAGTACAATAATTTATATGATTGTCCCGTTTGGTTTTGAACATTTGCGATAATACCTTTTCAACCAGGTGCTAATTGTCAACCACAAGAGCTGAACGAATATATATATATATATATATATATATATATATATATATATATATATATATATATCAGTTAATAATAACACAAGTTAGAAGCATTAATTATTGTAAAGTTTGTCACTGGATTTATTAACATGCATTGTATATTAAAAAACTATGATCGTTGATTTATGTTATGTATTTATTATTTTATTATTTATTAAGTTATTTTTATTTAAACATTATTATAGGCATTGGGTTATAATTCGCTAAACTGCATTTACCTTGTGATGTAATGTGATGTAATGTGATGTAATGTGATGTAATGTGATGTAATGTGATGTAATGTGATGTAATGTGATGTAATGCCTGAAACGTGTTATCTTCTTTGTACAGAAAAACACATAATATGTACACTCTATCTCCATTGGTGACAATCCTTCTTGTTCTTACTCTTTATATAGTTTCTCAGACGTAGTTATATGTGAAATACGCTACGTATTTATGAAAATTAGGAAACATTTGTTTCTTAAACTGTACAGGCGTACATTGCTAAACTGTTGTTGCAAGTCCCGCATTTGTGCGACTGGACCAACGCACATTTCACAACATTTGTGCGACTGGACCAGCGCACATTACACAGCATTTGTGTGACTGGACCAGCGCACATTACACAGCATTTGTGCGACTGGACCAGCGCACATTACACAGCATTTGTGCGACAGGACCAGCGCACATTACACAGAATTTGTGTGACTGAATCAGTGCACATTACACAGCATTTGTGCGACTGAATCAGCGCACATTACACAGCATTTGTACGACTGGATCAGCGCACATTACACAGCATTTGTGCGACTGAATCAGCGCACATTACACAGCATTTGTGCGACTGAATCAGCGCACATTACACAGAATTTGTGTGACTGGATCAGCGCACATTACACAGCATTTGTGCGACTGAGTCGGCGCACATTACACAGCATTTGTGCGACTGAATCAGCGCACACTACACAGCATTTGTGCGACTGAATCAGCGCACATTACACAGCATTTGTGCGACTGAATCAGCGCACATTACACAGCATTTGTGCGACTGGATCAGCGCACATTACACAGCATTTGTGTGACTGGACCAATGCACATTACACAACATTTGTGCGACTGGACCAGCGCACATTACACAGCATTTGTGTGAATGGATCAGCGCACATTACACAGCATTTGTGCGACTGAATCAGCGCACATTACACAGCATTTGTGCGACTGAGTCAGCGCACATTACACAGCATTTGTGCGACTGGATCAGCGCACATTATACAGCATTTGTTGCTGCGATTCCATTTTCGAATCGGTCCAACAAAGGTTGCGCCGGCCAAATCATCCCGAGACTCCAGCTTTCTTGAGTTGCGGACCAGCGCACATTACACGACTGGTCCATTTTAAGTCAGATAAACATACGATTCAAAACAATAAAACTTAGCAATGTACACCTAGCATAAGGTACAACATAGTTTCAATGTTCATCAATATTCTGAATCCGATAGAGAACAATGTTTTAAGCATATGTGGCCAGATTCTGGTAGATATCTGAAGGGAAAAAGAATACATGTTTGGAGACCTGTGTACCCAGTTTGATGACAATGTTTGGAGACCTGTGTACCCAGTTTGATGACAATGTTTGGAGACCTGTGTACCCAGTTTGATGACAATGTTTGGAGACCTGTGTACCCAGTTTGATGACAATGACCGACGGTACAACACATATGGGCGGATCAACTCATTTATTAATCATCAATTCGACCGGTTTACTCGTCCGCCGAGCCATATATTTTGAATTTGTGGAATTATGTTGTTATCGGTAGGAAGTATACTTATTTAGCCTGGTTTGGCGCAGACTTGTTAACAAATGCAAATGCATTTGAATGTTGAGCATTTGAATGCGCATTCAAATGCCTCCATAATGTTTTTAATACATTTGCATTTAAATGCGTACCTTAAACATTTGCATTTGCATTTGAATGCGACCCACAAGCATTTGATTTGTCAAATGCACTACTAAATGCGCAATCAAATGCATGCGTAATTCTATGAATGATTATTATTTTTAGATTCACTTTCACAAGTTCACAACATGCCACTGGAAAAATTGCTCTGTAGTGAGCAGTACTCTCAGCAGATTACGAAATCATTGTCTGACCTGTGAACCCACTTTCACAACGTACTCTTTGAAAAAGTGCTCTGTAGGTCAACTGGTCAATGCTTACCTGTTATTTATAAAACATAAAAAGATCAACTGGTCTATAAGGCGATGGCTTCAGAGATTAACTGTTGATTGAAACAATGCAAGCAAATGACTCCCTTGTATTGTGTTGGCACTGTTGGGGTAGTTTGGGGTGACAGCTCATTGGGGGAAGTAAACATTAGCAATGCCAGCCCTGAATATTTACAGCCAGAGAGAGTGATTAGTGGTAGCTGTAATTATCCACCAGGTTATCTTCCCAGTGACCCCACCAGTGGACAGTATATTGTCTTGGGTTCCCCTTCCATTCTGGACTACCTGAAGGATTAGCCTTTCATTCACTGCCATGGTTCCCAGTAAACTGTCAATTGTCTATTCCTCCCTCCCATTTCCACCACCTCTGCAGGCCTGGAACTGTGTGACTCAGTGTATGACTCTACAGACTTGTTCATGTAGTGGTACTTAGTGAATGACTATACAGACTTGTTCATGTAGTGGTACTTAGTGTACGACTCTACATACTTGTTCATGTAGTGGTACTTAGTGTATGACTCTATATACTTGTTCATGTAGTGGTACTTAGTGTATGACTCTACAGACTTGTTCATGTAGTGGTACTTAGTGGCTACAATAATGTACTACTGTATTTATTAAATAAATTAATAATGTGTTTGTATAAATTATGTTATTTTTTCTCCAAATAAAACAAATTGTTAATATAAAGCCAAACTATTTGAAATTAATTCAAATGCAGTTGCAAATGTGTAACCAAAACATTTGCATTTGCATTTGAATGTGTTCACGGAAACTGGCATTTGCATTCGCATTTGCATTTGAATCGAGTGAAACATTTGCATTTGTATTCAAATGCGTTGACATGCATTTGTTAAACAAACCTGGTTTGACGTCACAGTGTTAGCGACATAGTTATCAATCGATTCTTTATATTATTCATGCAGAAGGCAAGAGTCACTATATCAAGGCACATTGTTATATAGCGCGGTATCCAGTCCTTGGGACAGTTTAAAGCGCTTTACACTCCATCCCTGGCAGACCTGTTCATTCCAACGCCATTTCGACTTCTTTGGGAAGCGAAGACTATTCGTTCCGATATCCATCTCTGTCTGTAGCCAGGAACTCATTTATACAGATGAGTGAACTGAGGCAACGTGGAGTGAAAGAAATTGTCAAAGCTTCGAAACGGCAGCAAGAGGGTTCGAACCCGGGTTCTCTCGAATGAGAGCCCGATGTTCTAATCGATACACTACCACGTCCCACCATTATTGTGGTCTGAGCCCCCCCTGGTTTTATGTGTGTGTGTGTGTGTGTGTGTGTGTGTGTGTGTGTGTGTGTGTGTGTGTGTGTGTGTGTGTGTTTGTGTGTGTGTGTGAGTGAGTGAGTGAGTGTGTGTGTGTGTGTGTGTGTGTGTGTGTGTGTGTGTGTGTGTGTGTGTGTGTGTGTGTGTGTGTGTGTGTGTGTGTGTGTGTGTGTGTGTGTGTGTGTGTGTGTGTGTGTGTGTGTGTGTGTGTGTGTGTGTGTGTGTGTGTGTGTGTGTGTGTGTGTGTGTGTGTGTGTGTGTGTGTGTGTGTGTGTGTGTGTGTGTGTGTGTGTGTGTGTGTGTGTGTGATGTGACATAAGTGCAATTGAGCAGGCATATTCACAGGTTTGTTTGTAGAAGCTATTGGTTGTGAAATGGTGCATTTTTGAGAGTTTAACAGGCGGAGGGATTTATGAGAATTTTTCTGCTATGGGCCACGTGGGCGCATGAATACATAGCTAGTTTTTTTTATTGATGGGCATCGCACGTCGGGAATTAAAAAAGTATTGCCCTGGACAGATTACTGTATGCCTGTTTTCACTTCATCGGTTTTAATACGCCCTTTGTGGACAATTTATCAGTTGTTTCGAACAATATACGTTATATCCGAGTAGCAATAATTCTTTTCTGAATGAAAAAAATATGATTCTGAATCGTCTTTCTTTATTATTTTTTTTTTAATCAGAACATAAATATTATACCAACTAGAACTAATCAATAAATATTCGGCGTCACCTCATTTACATTTTGTACCCGTGAAACACACATGATCATTTAAAATCAAAATTGATTTCAGCATGTTCACCGTGTCAAATCTATGCAGATAGTACATGTTTTCCAAACTGTACTGCAGTGACGCACACTAAAGGTCAAGCACTTGCCTAATGAAATATGCGCAAATCTATGATATTTAGGTAAACGTCTGAATGAGGTATTTGTGCGCACGGAAACGCCGCTCTTACACAATGGCGACACGATCAATCACAATATATGCCACTAAAAGCTTAGATACCTTCGATTAATAAATTATTATCATAGCTGTATCCGCCCGCCGTGTCCACAGCAAGCAGCAGCGTAACTTCGAGATGTCGAGGTTTCTATTACTTGGAGAAATACACTCACAAGGAAGACAACATCTAAATTACAACGGGTACACATGAGTGGTCGTACTGTGTTTGATTAAAGGATTTACCAGTTGCATCAAACTGCGCAAAAGGTCATTAATTAGTGCGAGAGATGGAGCAGGAAGCTGATTAAGTGAATCACAAGATAAACGACTGCTATTTCCTCGCCACATCCGACACACAGCCATTTAACTCAACGGTACACCATATGTGCATTAAACACTATTTATACACGAGTGTTCGGCAAATCAATTTCGTCTGTAATTTTGTACAGATATATAATATTTTAGCCGTTTCACTACGGGAATTCATTTGAATTCATCAGTATAATTATGATTTGGCAAAATCCCATCAAATGTTTCAGCCATGATGTCGAGTATGTGCGTGATGGTTCTTGCAAGGGAAGACATGTTGGTCAAGTGTTTGGTCAAGATAAAGCTTCGTTTTCTTTCTATTTTGAAATAAAAATGGTTAGTAAATGGTGTAACTGTTGTTTTGTTGATGACATTATAGTAATTATATTGATTGCATGACATTGTATTGCTGCATCATGTTGTGCAAGTAATATCACCGAGGCATGAGGACGGATTATGAAACAGGACGTATGGAGTCCGCTTGGATTACTCCTTTCTGTCGACCACATGCCGCTTGACACGAATTAACCGCTTCGGATGTTATGACGGGTGCATTCGGCGACAATGTACAACATCAACTGTCTCTGATATTCAATACCATGACAACTGTGTTACTGAATATGACACAGCTAAATGAACATTGCAAAAATACGTTCTGATTTTATTATATATATATATATATATATATATATATATATATATATATATATATATATATATATATATATATATATATATATATATATATATATATATATATATATATATATATATATATATATATATATATATATATATATATATATATATATATATATATGTATATATATATATATATATATATATAGTGGTATGTTTAGTGGTATTATTGTAGATCATCATCATTGACCTTTTAACATTTATAACAGCAGCTTTGTCTAAAAAAATTAAATTCAACCACGTGTGTTGGTTGCAGCAAATAAAATGTCTATATTCTTGTGTTTATGCTGCCCCGAATTGATATATATATATATATATATATATATATATATATATATATATAATGATTATAACATACCACTAAACATATCACATTAGAATATTAATTAAAATAGCCGATATATATATATATACATATATATATATATATATGACCTGACACGTCCCAATAATACAATATGTCTAGGCCGAATATATAATTGTGGCAACCAATGAATACCATACGACACAGTCGGTGTATCTGTTGACAAGGCATATTCCGGGGAATGTTGAATAAGAACAACATTGTAGGAAGTACGGTACTTGCCCTAGTCTGACACATTGTAGGAAGTACGGTACGTGCCCTAGTCTGACACATTGTAGGAAGTACGGTACGTGCCCTAGTCTGACACATTGTAGGAAGTACGGTACGTGCCCTAGTCTGACACATTGTAGGAAGTACGGTACGTGCCCTATAGTCTGACACATTGTAGGAAGTACGGTACGTGCCCTATAGTCTGACACATTGTAGGAAGTATGGTAAGTGCCCTAGTCTGACACATTATAGGAAGTACGGTACGTGCCCTATAGTCTGACACATTGTAGGAAGTATGGTACGTGCCCTAGTCTGACACATTGTAGGAAGTACGGTACGTGCCCTTTAATCTGACACATTGTAGGAAGTACGGTACTTGCCCTAGTCTGACACATTGTAGGAAGTACGGTACGTGCCCTAGTCTGACACATTGTAGGAAGTACGGTACGTGCCCTAGTCCGACACTTTGTAGGAAGTACGGTACGTGCCCTAGTCTGACACATTTAGGAAGTACGGTACGTGCCCTATAGTCTGAGACATTGTAGGAAGTACGGTACGTGCCCTATAGTCTGACACATTGTAGGAAGTATGGTACGTGCCCTAGTCTGACACATTATAGGAAGTACGGTACGTGCCCTATAGTCTGACACATTGTAGGAAGTACGGTACGTGTCCTAGTCTGACACATTGTAGGAAGTACGGTACGTTCCCTATAGTCTGACACATTGTAGGAAGTATGGTACGTGCCCTAGTCTGACACATTATAGGAAGTACGGTACGTGCCATATAGTCTAACACATTGTAGGAAGTACGGTACGTGCCCTAGTCTGACACATTGTAGGAAGTACGGTACGTTCCCTATAGTCTGACACATTGTAGGAAGTACGGTACGTGCCCTTTAATCTGACACATTGTAGGAAGTACGGTACGTGCCCTAGTCTGATACATTGTAGGAAGTACGGTACGTGCCCTATAGTCTGACATATTGTAGGAAGTATGGTATGTGCCCTAGTCTGACACATTGTAGGAAGTACGGTACGTGCCCTTTAATCTGACACATTGTAGGAAGTACGGTACGTGCCCTAGTCTGACACATTGTAGGAAGTACGGTACGTGCCCTATAGTCTGACACATTGTAGGAAGTACGGTACGTGCCCTAGTCTGACACATTGTAGGAAGTATGGTACGTGCCATATAGTCTGACATATTGTAGGAAGTACGATACGTGCCCTAGTCTGACACATTGTAGGAAGTACGGTACGTGCCCTAGTCTGACACATTGTAGGAAGTACGGTACGTGCCCTAGTCTGACACATTGTTGGAAGTACGATACGTTCCCTATAGTCTGACACATTGTAGGAAGTACGGTACGTGCCCTATAGTCTGACACATTGTAGGAAGTACGGTACGTGCCCTAGTCTGACACACTGTAGGAAGTACGGTACGTGCCCTATAGTCTGACATATTGTAGGAAGTACGATACGTGCCCTAGTCTGACACATTGTAGGAAGTACGGTACGTGCCCTAGTCTGACACATTGTAGGAAGTACGGTACGTGCCCTAGTCTGACACATTGTTGGAAGTACGATACGTTCCCTATAGTCTGACACATCGCGTCACCAATGTATACAGTCAGGAAGCTGTCGCTTCACTCGTCTCCGTTACGACATTTTGTGCAGTTCTTATCTACCGACCTACTATAGCCCATTAGGGCGGCATTAAAACAAGTAATCGCACTTCAGCTGTGTTGTGTACGACGTAACGCGATCACCCGTAAGATGCAAGAGGAATTCCGGATATCGCGAGATTCAATCGCGGAAAAGGCTTTTTATGAGGTACAGTAGGAAGGATACTTAGAAGCGCACGGAGGGGTCAGGCGGGGTCAGGCGGGCAGAACATCGCTACTACAGTGACTAACCGATTGAGCTGCCTTACTAGATGGCCAACAATCATTAGCAATGGGGCTATGATCGCGACCTTTTACTTTTGTTTTAGCGACATTCTTCGTATGACACAAACAATCCTCGTTGAACCAGCGGTGATGTTCTACGTTTGTTCTTTGCAACCAATACAATATTTTGGTAAATTTGGAAATTTCGTAGAATTACAAATACACGAAATGTATAATTAATTAATTATTTTAACACAACGTTACATTCACATCCGTTCGATCACATGCCCCAACTCGTAGGCAAAACATAGTTTATTTGATTAAACTAATATTGGATAACATATTTAATTATCGCCTTAGGTGGCATAAATAGCTGCGCTGGTGATTTGAAACGTTAACATGTTGGACATCCGCTAGTGGTTGACGTAAATACGTAGGCCCTACTAATTACGACAGGGCGCGTTTCCTATATTTTGCTAAGCATCTATCTGTTTACTTCGCCTACAGCCAAACAATACAGTTAATCGGTGCCGATCTACCCATGTACTTCCAACAAATGTGGGTTAATCCGTTCCCGGCACCAATCGTTCGTCGAACCATTAAAACCTCTCACATAGCCGCGGTATTTATCTCTGTTCCATTAACCTAATGGCTATCGTTTCATCAGTCGACACTGAAGTCTGTCATCTGACACAAGCCATGAAAGGCAATGGGTATAGATAAGGCAACGTGACTCACTGCACCCACCTTCTTGCTTATTTACTTACTTATCCACTTCACATCTTAGTTGGTGCGTAAGTCCACTCAGTAACTTCACATCCTAGTTGGTGCATAAGTCCACTCAGTAACTTCACATCTTAGTTGGTGCATAAGTCCACTCAGTAACTTCACATCTTAGTTGGTGCATAAGTACACTCAGTAACTTCACATCCTAGTTGGTGCATAAGTCCACTCAGTAACTTCACATCCCTGTTGGTGCATAAGTCCACTCAGTAACTTCACATCCTTGTTGGTGCATAAGTCCACTGAGTAACTTCACATCTCTGTTGGTGCATAAGTCCACTCAGTAACTTCACATCCTTGTTGGTGCATAAGTCCACTGAGTAACTTCACATCCTTGTTGGTGCATAAGTCCACTGAGTAACTTCACATCCTTGTTGGTGCATAAGTCCACTCAGTAACTTCCGCCGTTTCGTACGATTTCTAGCTGCATCATCTGTCATCTTCCAAGACCTCCCTCCGAGCTGGTTCCTCCCTACTTCCACCGTCCTTCTCCACCTTCATTTTGGCCTTCCTCTTTTCATATTACCTTCAGGGGCCTAGATTAAGGCTATTTTTTTGATGTTATTCCCATCTCCCCTAAGTGCGTGGGCGATCCATCCCGCCTTAGTGCGTGGGCGATCCATCTCCCCTAAGTGCGTGGGCGATCCATCTCCATCGTCTCTCTGATCTTACTGTCTTCTCATATTGGTGACACAAAGGCGCGGTTGTACAGCTCTTCGTTTGACACTTTCATTGGCCAGTGTATCTTTAATATTCGCCATAGGCATGTTCTTTGATAAGTATGTTCGTGTAATTGTCCACATGTCGGATCCATATAATGCCACTGCATTTTCAATCTCAATTTAATGTTTTCATGGGTAAATGTGGGTTCAGTTACCTACAGTTACCTACAGTTACCTATAGTTACCTACAGTTACCTACAGTTACCTACAGTTACCTACAGTTACCTACAGTTACCTACAGGTGAGAAACAACATCGGACTCCGCTCATTTTGGAATGTCCTACCTACCAGGACTCTATCGCACTTTAAGTACCAGAGAGCTCCTTCAATCATTATTTAACTCTTAGGATATACTTGATTGATATATTTATGCATTTCCTATATTCTCTATTCGCGTGTACTAGTTAATAAATGCAATTAGATGATTTTTACCAGCACGAACATTGCTAAAAATTTTGCGCTTAATATTAAGGGGTAGGATTTAAACAACATTTCTTTCAAGAAGATTCTAGTAAACCTGCCAAGTAGACCACTGCCACGACAGACTTCCGTTAGACCACTGCCACGGCAGACTTCCGTTAGACCACTGCCACGACAGACTTCCGCTAGACCACTGCCACGACAGACTTCCGTTAGACCACTGCCACGGCAGACTTCCGTTAGACCACTGCCACGGCAGACTTCCGTTAGACCACTGCCACGGCAGACTTCCGTTAGACTTCTGCCATGGCAGACTTCCGTTAGACCACTGCCACGGCAGACTTCCGTTAGACCACTGCCACGGCAGACTTCCGTTATACTTCTGCCATGGCAGACTTCCGTTAGACCACTGCTACGGCAGACTTCCGTTAGACCACTGCCACGACAGACTTCCGTTAGACCACTGCCACGGCAGACTTCCGCTAGACCACTGCCACGACAGACTTCCATTAGACCACTGCCACGACAGACTTCCGTTAGACCACTGCCACGACAGACTTCCATTAGACCACTGCCACGGCAGACTTCCATTAGACCCCTGCCACGACAGACTTCCATTAGACCACTGCCACGACAGACTTCCGCTAAAGAGTTCAACCTACAGTTACATTTCCCATTGGTGGCCATGTTAACGTGTTGCATGATTATAAGAAAACGTGACCATCAAAGTTTTTACCAGCCGATGTCATCATCCCACTGACATGCTGGTCGAGCTTTGTCAAAATGATACATGTCTAACTCTTGTAATATGCCTGTATTGCGATACCCATGAATGTTTACCGCGACACAAGTAAAACAGTCTTTTTCCTCTTTCTTTACTTTTCCCAAAACATGATCGAATGTTTTCACAATAATAAATCGGCCACTGTTGGAGCGTCGCCTTATACAATTTGCGATTTGATTTGTTTGCCATCAGCCGTCGGGGCATAACGTATGGCCACTCGAAAAAATGAAGCCTCTGTCAGGTGACATGCGAGTTTTGCGTACAATATCAATCGTTTCTCGTTAGCCGTTGTGCCACATTCGCAGTTTCATTTATTCCGATGATTAATGAAACACTGCGTGGTGATTATAAAAACATGCCGCTTTGCACGAGCAACATCAGATTCGTGATATCCTAAGTGACCAGCTGCCGCTGATGCCGGTCCTAGATGCCACAACAATTGTACACAGACCACAATATATATAGGAGACAATTTAAAAAAAAACAATTGAAACAATCACACGTGTATTTGTAAAAGCCACATGTGAAGCTAAGCTACCTGTTCCCAGAATGCAGTGGCCGGCTACGCACAAGAGGATAAACTCTGCTCAAGTTAAGTTTTATTCTCCAATACCATACAGTGGTGCATGAGATCAATTTACAACACCAAGAGTATTTACAAGTAGTCATACCATGTTAAATTAATAAGAAAGTCAATGTTAGTTAAACTTATCAATTATGATTTTTATCAATTTACACATTCTTATTGGTTTATTTAACCTACGAATGTTAAACAATACAGATAACTGGAAAGTATTGGCGTGATTAATAAAATACGTTTACTGTATTAGGTTTTTGTTGTGAGTCGAGGACGTCATGGCGTGACTATTGTTTGTTGGCGTTAACAACGTACTCACAAACGTACTCACAAACGTACTCACAAACGCTGCAATTCGTTCACACATTGAGTCGGCCTGTTCAATGATAACACATGTGATTCAGTATGCGTATGTACATGTGTATTTATAAAAGAGACCGTGGTGCAGGCATGTTGGCAACGTTCGTATGTTCAGCTTGATCTAGTGACACTTTTACGGTAGGTTCAGTGTCACCTAGTGCAAGCATTTACAATAAGGTCAATGTGGTCCTGTCACCTCAGTGAACAGCTGGCCTTGTGACTGTCGTGAAGAGACGTGTGACTACTTTGCGCAAACCCACAACAGTGGTTGAGTCTGTGCGATTGCCCCGATGCGTTACTACCCGGGTTGTCTCTGGTATTGTGACGAGATGCGTTCCCGGGGGCGTGGTTAGAGGAGTGGCTCGACGAGGCGTGGCTGGAAGTGTGACTTGAAGGAACTGTCGGGTGAGTGTACGGCAGTAGGTCCAGTTGGTAGGCCGTCTTCGTCGTCTGGTTTCGCCTGTAGCGCGGCGACTGCGGCCGACAGAAGGTGAGCATGAAGATCTTGCGGAAGCGGCGACGCCACGTGTAGTAGATGAGGAAGTTGGTGGACGAATTGAGAACGATAAGCAGCGTACAGACTCCGGAGACGAAGTAGAGCAGGCGGCCGCAGCGGAACTGATCGGGCCGAGAGAACTCCTTGGCGATCTGCAGCATACGGTCGGGCGTGTGGAACACGAGGAAGGCCACGATGATGATGACCATCACGAGCGAGATGTTCGCCTCGTCGGGCGCCGCGCACCGGCCGTGGACGAACTTATCGCGGCGCCGTCTGGCGGAGCCCAGTGTCAACATGAGACGCGTGTTAAGACCCAGCAGCAACAGAAGTGGAAGTAGTAACACGACCAGCGTGTAGAGGGCGTTCGTGTAAATCTTGCCGAAGAGACTCTGTTCGCCGATGGCGGTGGCCAGAAGGCGGAGAGAGGTCGTGTTGAGGGACGTCTGTTCGACGTCGATGCGGAACTGGAAGAAGCGAGGGGTGTTGAAGACGACGCAGAAGACGGCGACGCCAGCCACCTGCATCTTGGCATTCCTCAGTGTGCAGACCGCCGCCGCGCTGGAAGACAGACGGCAAGTTATAGATAAACGAAAGATAAAAAAGTCAACACAACCAGAGGCGTAAAAAAAAATTGGATTTAGAGTTACTTTTTGCATATGTACGTAACGGTGCAAAACGGATTCTTGCGCTGAGTTGAGTTATATGATAACATCCCCCATTATCGACCAGAACTCTTGACATTTACCGTTATGTCCACGTTCAATGGACAGCCCTCCCCTCCCATGAACATAACTAACAGTAATTCTTAAGATCATAGAAAACTACACTGGAAAGAAGAAAAGCCTGTGTGAAACAAAGGGTTGTGCAGTGGTTTGGTTGACCAGGTCAGCTTTGCAAACACTTGCGAGGAAGACACTCGCAAAAGGGGAGAAAGTACAGGGTTGGACAACATCCTGCCTGTAAACATCGAAACATTGTGTGTCTACGGCCATCTTTACGACGACCTAGTGCCATTTTGACAAAAGGAGAGACAGACAGACAGAAGAAGTTAGGTCAGCAGAAATAGATCGATGATTTAGGTATGACATTCACGGTACGTAAGCGACCTCGTGAGTAATCAGTAAGAAAACGATAAGCGACCTCGTGAGTAATCAGTAAGAAAACGATAAGCGTTTTTTTAGAGGAATCTATAGTTTAAACACAGTAGATACGAGCATACGTTAAATAAGGGTTGGCATGTTTAATATAAATCTATAGTTTAAACACAGTAGATACGAGCATACGTTAAATAAGGGTTGGCATGTTTAATATAAATCTATAGTTTAAACACAGTAGATACGAGCATACGTTAAATAAGGGTTGGCATGTTTAATATAAATCTATAGTTTAAACACAGTAAATACGAGCATACGTTAAATAAGGGTTGGCATGTTTAATATAAATCTATAGTTTAAACACAGTAGATACGAGCATACGTTAAATAAGGGTTGGCATGTTTAATATAAATCTATAGTTTAAACACAGTAGATACGAGCATACGTTAAATAAGGGTTGGCATGTTTAATATAAATCTATAGTTTAAACACAGTAGATACGAGCATACGTTAAATAAGGGTTGGCATGTTTAATATAAATCTATAGTTTAAACACAGTAGATACGAGCATACGTTAAATAAGGGTTGGCATGTTTAATATAAATCTATAGTTTAAACACAGTAGATACGAGCATACGTTAAATAAGGGTTGGCATGTTTAATATAAATCTATAGTTTAAACACAGTAGATACGAGCATACGTTAAATAAGGGTTGGCATGTTTAATATAAATCTATAGTTTAAACACAGTAGATACGAGCATACGTTAAATAAGGGTTGGCATGTTTAATATAAATCTAAATAAAACAACGTTGCGAAAAATGGGACGTAGCGAATTCATGACCACCGTTGACGTAATGTCAAGTTTCTATCTCACTCAAAAGGAAACTCCAGACCAGGAAGGGGCACATTCTTAGGAAACATAGGCTCTGAAGGACGTCATGGATATGGCAATACTTTGTACCTGACATACTTGGACCATGCGCTGAGAATGACACCAGAAAGATTACAGAAGTAGTAGAAGTAGCAGTAGCAATAACAGTAGAAGTAGTAGTACAAGTAGAAGTAGAAGTGGAAGTGGAAGTGGAAGTGGAAGTAAAAGAAGAAGTAGAAGTAGAAGTAGTAGTAGAAGTAAAATTAGAAGTAGAAGTAGTAGTAGAAGTAGAATTAGAAGTAGAAGTAGAAGTAGAAGTGGAAGTGGAAGTAGAAGTTGAAGTAGAAGTAGAAGTAGTAGTAGAAGTAGAAGTAGAAGTAAAGGTAGAAGTAGAAGTAGAAGTGGAAGTAGAAGTAGTAGTAGAAGTAGAAGTAGAAGTAAAGGTAGAAGTAGAAGTGGAAGTAGAAGTAGAAGTAAAGGTAGAAGTAGAAGTAGAAGTAGAAGTAGAAGTGGAAGTGGAAGTGGAAGTGGAAGTGGAAGTAGAAGTAGAAGTAGTAGTAGAAGTAGAAGTAGAAGTAAAGGTAGAAGTAGAAGTAGAAGTGGAAGTAGAAGTAGTAGTAGAAGTAGAAGTAGAAGTAAAGGTAGAAGTAGAAGTAGAAGTGGAAGTAGAAGTAGTAGTAGAAGTAGAATTAGAAGTAGAAGTAGAAGTAGAAGTGGAAGTAGAAGTAGTAGTAGAAGGAGAAGTAGAAGTAAAGGTAGAAGTAGAAGTAGAAGTGGAAGTAGTAGTAGAAGTAGAAGTAGAAGTAAAGGTAGAAGTAGAAGTAGAAGTGGAAGTAGAAGTAGAAGTAAAGGTAGAAGTAGAAGTAGTAGTAGAAGTAAAAATAAACGTGGAAGTAAAAGAAGTAATAGAAGTAGAACAGCACTAGTAAGGCTGGGACGTGGCCTACCTGAAAGGCCGACAGACGGCGATGTAGCGGTTGACAGCGAGCAGTACCGTTATCCAGATGGTGGCGTTCTGCGTCATGTAAGCGAGCGGTGTGACGTACTTGCGGACGTAGATGAGCATCGTGCGAGTGGCGGGTCCGGCGCCGAAGTACGACGACAGGCCGTACACGACGGACAGCACGAAGAAGGACACGACGAGAACGAGGCTGTCGGACACAGCCAGCGCCTCGAGCAGGAAGGCGGCCACCTGGCGCAATAATGCGAACTATAGCGGACAGTCTGCAGTATACATTGCTGCGATATCAAGATAACATTTACTTAAAATGCAGTAACATTTCTGGAAAATTTTGATAAACATTATAATGATAAACACTTATAAATAATAAGTATATCCAGTTATTTTAGTAAACAAAAGTGTTTTAATACGCATAAGTACAAAAGGAATGAATCCACTTCAAGTTAGAAGTAATTCACTTTGAGTGACTAATGTCATAAACAAGTATGAGGATTGTGAAGAAGGTCAGTTTGCCATATGTAGAACGCTCGGACAAACGTCCCCCTCGCCTACGATGTCATCAGTTTGACATCAACTGTTGAAAATCACGGTCGGTGCTTCCAAGCAAGCAGGTGGCACACGCGACGACGACACATAGAGTGTGCACGCACGCACGCACACGCACGCACGCACGCACGCACAACAGATCGAAGAAACACCTTAATTGGTTTACTATGACATGCAAATGTTACATCTCTGTTCTGTTCTGCTAAATGTCATAAGCGAACAGCGAGCAGTAAGATCAGACGGCGAGAACACATTTATGAAACACAAATAACAATGACGTTTCAGATGCAGATTCTGCCTTGCTATGCACGTAGTCCAAAAAAGTCAGTATGATGGTCTCTAATTTAACTTAAGAAGGAACGAAAAAGTTGAAGCGCACACTATTGAAAAAAAATCTAAAAAGCTCAAGAAGCTGCAAATTGAAATTATACGCGCACATTGTACTCCATTGTACTCCATTGTACTCCATTGTACTCCATTGTATTCCATTGTACTCCATTGTACTCCATTGTACTCCATTGTACTCCATTGCAAAGAGACCCATCTTTCTGTGTGGTCGAAAGCTACTGCTGATATGTTAAAAGGAAGAGGGAAAGAAAGCACTGATAAATATGTTCAACCAACAAATGGAAGACTGAAGTACGTCTACTCCTGAAGACATTTCCATTGAAGCGTTGCAAACCAAGACAAACAGTTTGTCACGCACAGTAGGAGATTTCATCAAGACCAAACTGAAATCATGAAAACTAATTGTGACAGAATACTGATGCTGACAACAAGGCCCTTACAGTCGTGAAAGGTTTCAACTATCTTTATGCTTTGATATCCAAAGATGGGGACGGTTTTATTTACATCAGGAATAGGCGTGGAAAGGCAACGGCAGCAATTTAAAAACAACAAAAAATAGAAAATTCATAGAAACAAACATAACAATCTGAATGTTCAACCAGCAACGCTATATCCGTACTACTTTATTTTTATTATATCCGTACAACTTTATTATATCCGTACTATTTTATTATATTCGTACTACTTTATTATGTCCGTACTACTTTATTATATCCGTAGTACTTTATTATATCCGTACTATTTCATTATATCCGTACTAATTTATTATATCCGTACTATTTTATTATATCCGTACTATTTTATTATATCCGTACTATTTTATTATATCCGTACTATTTTATTATATCCGTAGTACTTTATTATATCCGTACTACTTCATTATATCCGTACTACTTTATTATATCCGTACTATTTTATTATATCCGTACTATTTTATTATATCCGTACTACTTTATTATATCCGTAGTACTTTATTATATCCGTACTATTTCATTATATCCGTACTAATTTATTATATCCGTACTATTTTATTATATCCGTACTACTTTATTATATCCGTACTATTTTATTATATCCGTACTATTTTATTATATCCGTACTACTTTATTATATCCGTACTACTTTATTATATCCGTAGTACTTTATTATATCCGTACTATTTCATTATATCCGTACTACTTTATTATATCCGTACTATTTTATTATATCCGTACTATTTTATTATATCCGTACTACTTTATTATATCCGTACTATTTTATTATATCCGTACTACTTTATCATGTCTGTACTATTTAATTATATCCGTACTACTTTATTATATCCGTACTACTTTATTATATCCGCACTACTTTATTGATCTTACATGTTTCTAGAACAAATGCTTGCGCAAGCTTGTGAACATTAAATGGAATGAATTTATGAGAGGAAGTCTTGAAAGAGCAAAATCAAGCTAATAATATTAAAAATAAGAACGAAGTATTTCGACCATGTTCTCAGGATGCTAGCAGCAAGAAACCCAAAGCATGCGTGGTACTGGAAATCATCTGGAAAAAGGAGAGAGAACGTCGAAAAGAAATCTCCCGACCGACCATCGCGAGAGAAGCAAAACACCAGAAACCCAACACGGTGTACGTGCACGGTGTACGTGCACCGTGTACGTGCACGTAATGGTTGCAGATAGGACTGGATGGCGTCGCTTACTCTCTGCCGTGTGCACTTAGCGACACAAGGACCGAGTAATCAACACCCCTCGACATGCACAAAACATTTGATACAGTGGCTGAGTCCCGGTGAAGAGTGTTTCTTTCAAGAATCTTCGAGTGCTCATAGCGATTGAATGTATCGGTTGCTATGATTTGTGTGCAAGATTTGTCTGCGAGTTCTCATAACGATTGGATATAATATCGTTTGTTATTCTTTGAGTACAAGAATCTGAGAATGCTCATAGTGATGGAATATATCCTTGGCTATGCATGAGTTGGGAGGGCATCGTCGAACTAGTTGGGAGGGCATCGTCGAACTAGTTGGGAGGGCATCGTCGAACTAGTTGGGAGGGCATCGTCGAACTAGTTGGGAGGGCATCGTCGAACTAGTTGGGAGGGCATCGTCGAACTAGTTGGGAGGGCATCGTCGAAGTAGTCAATGGAAAATGTACTGGAGCACAACTACATCGGTGATAACAACCAACCCAATAAAACCAACCTAATAAAACCAACCCAATAAAACCAACCTAATAAAACCAACCCAATAAAACCAACCCAATAAAACCAACCTAATAAAACCAACCCAATAAAACCAACCCAATAAAACCAACCCAATAAAACCAACCCAATAAAACCAACCTAATAAAACCAACCCAATAAAACCAACGCAATAAAACCAATTAAATAAAACCAACTCAATAAAACCAACCGTGACATCAACATTACAAATACGTATTGAGATCTTAACCTAAGATAAAAACATGTTTAAAGACCTTGTGTTGACAGTATATTTAAAAGATTCTAGTTTTTGTAATTTCCCCCAAATTAGTCATTATGACATCAACATTCCATCAGATAATGTTATTATTATTATTATTTATTAATTAATCATCGCAACCAAATTAATCACCATACGACAATGGCTGGATGATGACAAAGACTTGTTCCCAATTTGTAAAAAAAAATGTATTTTGTAAACAACCGTGCATAATGTATATGCCTCCCTTGTTTACATAATGTATATGCCTCCCCTATTTACAACGTTGTTATCGTTTCGTTGGTGCCGCAATTTAAATTGGTATACCCTTACCTTTAAAAGCTTATACTATAAAGGTCACCGAGCTAATTATTTTAATCCGGTGGCGTTGCGCCAAATGTTGATGAAATCGTGACATAGTTGACTAAAGCGCCAACATTTGCAAACACATTTTCTAAGGACCTAAGCAACATGTGTACACATTTGGTGCTTTAGTGAAGTGTGTAACGATTTTTTAAGCAACTGGACTACTTGGAGACTGTGGATTGTTGTCAACATTCCGTGCAACTAGGTCGCGACCTCGCATCGCGTGACGTTTCTTTAAGTGTAAAGGCTTGCTTCCTGTTGACCTGTTTGCTCCACGCAAACACAATGACTACCGCTCGGGGACCATTAGAATACCTCTGACGACTAAATGTCACCCCAGAGACTGACACGGAACAGTTTCAATGTGTTATTCATGCTGTTCCTCTAAAACGCGAATGTTGATGCCGTGAGTACGATTGATTTGATCGGTGGTTCAGTCCCAGGTTGTCTGGAGTCTTGTCTTGCAACGTATTCGTTGCCCTGTATAACATCTTGTAGTGAAACAACGTATGACATCTTGTAGTGAAACAACGTATAACATCTTGTAGTGAAACAACGTATGACATCTTGTAGTGAAACAACGTATAGCATCTGGTAGTGAAACAACGTATAGCATCTGGTAGTGAAACAATATATAGCATCTGGTAGTGAAACGAGGTGGAAATGTGCGTCTTTCGGGTAACACAAAAAGTACGTGGTGTTCCATCTACCTGATATCTACGCTAACAGAAAGTAAAATTATCACCCACTTCGAGTAAATGAATATAACCTGCTGTTGAATCTCAACGAGCCGTGGTGTCTGTCTGTAATATATCAGAGCATGAGTCATTGTAAACCGAAATATCCATGGCGCAGCTTATGTATTTCTGTCAGACAACTCGACTGTGGCTACGAATGAACGAAGGCGAAACAAAGCACACGCTAGAGTGTCAGTATTCTTTTATATTTTATTTAACTTTTTTCGTGTTACACCCAACGTACGTGTTACACCCAACGTACGTGTTACACCCAACGTACGCACCCATAATGAAATTGAGGTCCATCGTACCCTGCGTTTGCCACAAAATCAAGAGGACCTAGGTTCGAATCGTTTTAGTGTGGTTCAAATTATCATTTCATTCAGTCCTATTTCCCCCGTTCGCTCAACAGTAATAATTTTATTAATTTGTAGTTATTTATTATTTTTATTGTAAAGCGCATTGATCCGTCGAGTACAGGAATATTCGCAATAGAACAACATAAATTATTATTATTATTTTTAATTAATACCCGGCAATAGAGGATGATGACATTATACGAACGAACATCTTTTGCGTAGTGATTTTGGAGTGGTTGAGCGCTTCCCAGAGAAATTTAGTTTGGTACTCGAACTTACAATTCTTCCATGTGTAAAGAGTTTAAATTTGCCTTAAAATGAGTGGTGCGCTTATTTTACACTAAGTTTTGTGAGTTCTGTAATACTTCCGTTGCGCCTGCGTACAAACCTGACTCGTCCTGTCGCGTCGCAGCACGACGATCGACACCACGTTTCCGGTGACTCCCATAATGCACAGCGAACCGATGACGACGGTGTAGAATATGAAAATGTAGAGCTGACAGTTAATAACGGGCGTTCTGCCCTCGTGAACGCCGGACAGCGAGAAGTTTTCGTCGACCGAGGCGTTCCTTATCGGGTCCATGGTGGCGACTGATGACAAACGTGGCGTGGAGCAGATCGCTGACGTCACGGCGGGTCAGCGGTCAGCCGCGTAGGGTCTATATCTCTGGTCAGCCCAGCATGTCCTCCGTGGCTGGATGCGCGTCCCTTCTTATAAACACGCTCCCCATGTCGGCTTGATTATCCAGGCTAATCCAGCAGCTATTCACCACATGGAAGAGCCGCGGCAATTCAGTTACACTTGCCGGCCGCAACTGGGGGGAGGAGGTAAATATCACAGCCGGCGCATTAATCTGGCGGTAGAGCTCATTGTTATATCCCGCCGCGTAACAATCAGTGCCTGTAGCGCAGCGTTTAAATCCCGTCCTCCAGCCGCGTCTGTTTCTGCTCAAATGTACCGGCGTAGAGTCCCGTCCTCCAGCCGCGTCTGTTTCTGCTCAAATGTACCGACGTAGAGTCCCGTCCTCCAGCCGCGTCTGTTTCTGCTCAAATGTACCGCGTTAAGAGTCCAGTCCCAGCCAACAGCGACACTGCGCGTGCGTGAGTCGGCGCACGCGCACTGAGGGGCCGTGGTCCGCCTTGAGGGGTCAAACCACTCTAGATAATTGCATTGGTGGCCATGTTAACGTTTTGTCTGATTATAAGAAAACGTGACCATCAAAAAATCAGAAAAATTTATCACAGCATTGACATGCTGACCACGTTTTGTCAAAATCACATATTAAAACGCCATGACGTGCGATGCCCGTCCATTTTGAAAAAAATAGCCATGTATTGATACCCCCACGTGGCCCATAGCAGAAAAATTCCCATAAATCCCTCCGCCTAAAAAAAATGCACTATTTCACAGCCAATAGCTTCTACAAACAAACCTGTGAATATGCCTGCTCAATTGCACTAATGTCACATCATATGAATTGTTTAAATTCACATATCGCAATTTAATACGCCCTACATTCGTGTGAAACAATAAACAGGAAGGTCAACAGTGGTCTACCCCTTGAACAGCCATCGACGCCACCGGTCGGGGAACGCCGTAAGCTGCTTTGGAGTCAACTCCGTGTGAGACTTCTCAGATGCAGAATAGCGTGGTGTGTCAACTAAACAGGAGTGAGTGAATGGGTGAACGAGTTAGTGAGTGAGTGAGTGGGTGGGTGGGTGGGTGGGTGGGTGGGTGGGTGGGTGGTTGAGTTGGTGAGTGAGTGAGTGAGTGAGTGAGTGAGTAATTGAGGGAGTGCGTGAAATTTACAAACACACAGACGCCTACCTGTACAGTACCAAAGAGCTGAGAGCTTATTTTTGTGGGAATGTGTGCGTGCGCGATTGCGTGCGCGCGCGCGCGTGCGTGCGTGCGTGCGTGCGTGCTTGCTTTGCGAGTTCAGTCTCGTCCATATGACGCCAATTTGTACGATCTGCTTCACGTGGCGTGCCACCGACGAACCGACTGGTTCTTTGTCTCGCCCAACGCCATCCAATCGTAGGAACAATTAATTATTGAAACGCGAAGCTGCACTCCGTTCGAGGAAACAATAACATCTTAACCTGGCGGCGTAACAGCTGTAGCCGTATAATCGACATGTCACGGAAACTGCACCGTGTGAAATCGAACACTGTCCTTCGTCACGGAGTAGAAATCAAAACGATGTAGGCAGCTGACCGTCGCGTATACACATGCTCGCTCACCATGGCTAATTATTCAACCGACCCGGGGTAGTGCACCGTAAATTATATATCGCCTTCCCACACACTATCCGGCCAGTAACTTCAGACATATGACAGTTGTAACTGGCGCTAACGTATCAACAAGTTAAACTCATGTAACTATACATTCTCCAAAGTATTAATATCTCTTCTACTGACGTCACGTTGCAGCTCGTAAACACGACCAGGGCACTAGCTTTCACCTGTTGAAACACGACCAGGGCACTAGCTTTCACCTGTTGAAACTTACAATATGTTACGTCAATAAAAACTACACTGTAATAAACAATATCTTCCGACCATCAATTAACCCATCCACTCGTTTAGTTAACAGCTGGCGCAATATTAATCTTTAATAAACACTCCTGTCATTAGTCCATCATGCACTGGGCGCAATCGCCTGCATTTATTAGCGTTAACAATGTGCACTGTTTTTGTTGTTTTCAGCACATCCTCCGGGATTGTCCTGGAGTCTGACGCATTTACACACGGGAATGGAATCACCAACAACGCACAAGGTAGGACGGGACCCCGTCAACAAGGTAGACACGGACACCGACGGACCTAGGGTCGACCTTTGGTTGATCCATCCATCTGTCTTCAGACATTACAATCCCTCATCGCCTCTGTGGGCTCCAGCCCCACTTCGTCTCCGTCGTCATCCGTTGTATTAACACCGACCAGCCGCTAACGTCGTCCGCTTCCGCACAGATCGATCTGGGATCGATGTGTGCGGAAGCGGACGACGGATGTGGCTGGTCTGTGTTAATACAACGGACGACATAGAACGGGCGACGGGGCGGACACGTGTGTTCGCCGCTTTACGCCATTTAACCGCTGATTATCGATGGATCAAGTCAAACATAACTGAATAGTTCCTGCGATGATTTAACCAAAAGTAATTAACACATTTGCACAAACAAGCAAACATGTCGTAGTCGTTACCATGAATAAATTTTTGGCGAAATAATCCTAAGATGAAATACTTAAAACAATGGAAGGAAGAGCGAGAAGCGACGTGTCCCAGTCGCTGAAGCAATTCTAGTGAAGCCAAAGTGTGGGAAAGAAAACGATGAACACTGCTTAGTAAACCAAATCCATTCTGGAACTATTTATATTCGGATCTGACCTGGTGCTTAAATCTGGTCTTCTTGGATCAAGCGGGGCATAATTTACATCCCTCCTGATTCGACACCAGAGAAGCTTCGTCTAGACTACTCAGTAATTCTGGCCAATATAGACGGTGAATATGTTCCCAACTGGGTTCTAACATGTCGGTAGTCATGAATATTTATTAGTTTTGCGTTGGTTCAAGATCGCACGCGCAGTCGTAAATATCCGATTTCAATGCACCAATCCTAGAAAGCCTGTAAAATCGTGACGCAGACAATTTTTGTAAACACCTTTTAATCCGACATGGCTACACATTACATAAAAAGTTACAGATTGCAAAAGGGCACAATTGAGACATTCATAAAAAATTCCGTTTGTAAATGGGGTACGCTCTTCCAAAATTACAATAATTCCAGTGTCGACTCCAAAAGGAGAACCAACTTCCTCCTTGGCACCTGGCACGCACGCGTACGCGTGTGCACACATTTATGATTGATCTAAACTCACGATTTATGACTACACATTTCTCCGATACTTTATATTACTCGTGTGTGACTAGTATACCTAGTACCTAGCCAGGGTCCAGGGGCCGCAGACCGCGTACTCCCAGCCCAGGGACCTCGGTGAGGGTCAAGAACATTTGGAGACCTGTAAACACATTTCTTATTCCAAAAGGAAAGTAAATCTCATCTTCAACACGTGCTTACACCGCTCTCCAATGGGAAATATCATTGGTTGATGTTCAGCTGTTGACCAATCACTGAGCGCGTTTCACACTCAATAAAAGGCGGATATTACCGGTAAGATTAACTGAGGCATTAACACATGCAAATATATTTTGAGTCTCATTTTCGCATACAAAGGATATTTGGTTAAACACATTTCATTGGTAACGATTATGAAAATACGCGTGAGATTTCAGACTTTTACCGTGAGACAGTGACATTTAATACAAAACCGTGTCTCACGGCTAATGCGTGAGAGTTGTGGCAGGTATGACTAAGTGGCAGGGTCTGATTCATGGAACACGCAGACGACGATGGACAACTTCCCATCGTGTTCACGCTTGACATTGCCATTGTCTCGTGTTCGTGGTTGACATTGCCATTGTCTCGTGTTCGTGGTTGACATTGCCATTGTCTCGTGTTCATGGTTGACATTGCCATTGTCTCGTGTTCATGGTTGACATTGCCATTGTCTCGTGTTCATGGTTGACATTGCCATTGTCTCATGTTCACGGTTGACATTGCCATTGTCTCGTGTTCATGGTTGACATTGCCATTGTCTCGTGTTCATGGTTGACATTGCCATTGTCTCGTGTTCACGGTTGACATTGCCATTGTCTCGTGTTCATGGTTGACATTGCCATTGTCTCGTGTTCACGGTTGACATTGTCATTGTCTCGTGTTCACGGTTGACATTGCCATTGTCTCGTGTTCATGGTTGACATTGCCATTGTCTCGTGTTCATGGTTGACATTGCCATTGTCTCGTGTTCGTGGTTGACATTGCCATTGTCTCGTGTTCATGGTTGACATTGCCATTGTCTCGTGTTCACGCTTGACATTGCCATTGTCTCGTGTTCGTGGTTGACATTGCCATTGTCTCGTGTTCGTGGTTGACATTGCCATTGTCTCGTGTTCATGGTTGACATTGCCATTGTCTCGTGTTCATGGTTGACATTGCCATTGTCTCGTGTTCATGGTTGACATTGCCATTGTCTCATGTTCACGGTTGACATTGCCATTGTCTCGTGTTCATGGTTGACATTGCCATTGTCTCGTGTTCATGGTTGACATTGCCATTGTCTCGTGTTCACGGTTGACATTGCCATTGTCTCGTGTTCATGGTTGACATTGCCATTGTCTCGTGTTCACGGTTGACATTGTCATTGTCTCGTGTTCACGGTTGACATTGCCATTGTCTCGTGTTCATGGTTGACATTGCCATTGTCTCGTGTTCATGGTTGACATTGCCATTGTCTCGTGTTCGTGGTTGACATTGCCATTGTCTCGTGTTCATGGTTGACATTGCCATTGTCTCGTGTTCATGGTTGACATTGCCATTGTCTCGTGTTCATGGTTGACATTGCCATTGTCTCATGTTCACGGTTGACATTGCCATTGTCTCGTGTTCATGGTTGACATTGCCATTGTCTCGTGTTCATGGTTGACATTGCCATTGTCTCGTGTTCACGGTTGACATTGCCATTGTCTCGTGTTCATGGTTGACATTGCCATTGTCTCGTGTTCACGGTTGACATTGCCATTGTCTCGTGTTCACGGTTGACATTGCCATTGTCTCGTGTTCATGGTTGACATTGCCATTGTCTCGTGTTCACGGTTGACATTGCCATTGTCTCGTGTTTATGGTTGACATTGCCATTGTCTCGTGTTCACGGTTGACATTGCCATTGTCTCGTGTTCACGGTTGACATTGCCATTGTCTCGTGTTCACGGTTGACATTGCCATTGTCTCGTGTTCATGGTTGACATTGCCATTGTCTCGTGTTCATGGTTGACATTGCCATTGTCTCGTGTTCGTGGTTGACATTGCCATTGTCTCGTGTTCATGGTCGACATTGCCATTGTCTCGTGTTCATGGTCGACATTGCCATTGTCTCGTGTTCACGGTTGACATTGCCATTGTCTCGTGTTCATGGTTGACATTGCCATTGTCTCGTGTTCATGGTTGACATTGCCATTGTCTCGTGTTCATGGTCGACATTGCCATTGTCTCGTGTTCACGGTTGACATTGCCATTGTCTCGTGTTCATGGTTGACATTGCCATTGTCTCGTGTTCATAGTTGACATTGCCATTGTCTCGTGTTCATGGTCGACATAGCCATTGTCTCGTGTTCACGGTTGACATTGCCATTGTCTCGTGTTCATGGTCGACATTGCCATTGTCTCGTGTTCATGGTTGAAATTGCCATTGTCTCGTGTTCATGGTTGACATTGCCATTGTCTCGTGTTCATGGTTGACATTGCCATTGTCTCGTGTTCATGGTTGACATTGCCATTGTCTCGTGTTCATGGTTGACATTGCCATTGTCTCGTGCGTAAAATGGCACTAACCAGCCACAGTAGTAGACCCTGTGTTGCTGTCATCTATTGCGACTGTCCTTGGCCAGAGAACTCTTCAATTTTCACGACTGCTGACGTGTCAAAACTCGATAGGGAAACATTTAGCAAGCGATATGCAATACTGTTATTTTAATCAGAAACGCAGGGGAAGCTGGGGCATGTCAGCACACCTAAGGTATAATGTATCATAACTAATGATCTGTTTGTCAGAAGGGTAACATTTTCAACTCAATACATTTCTAGCAGACCACCGCTGAGACACATTCCACGTGTTGTATGTGTTTTGTGTACAATGCACGTGAACGTACACGACACAAGGGTAAATGGTAAACAAAAAGGGTACACACTGAGAGGCCCCATTGATCTGTGGCTCAAAAATGGAACAGTGCATAGTTTACACGTTCAATTGTACATATTTCAATGCACTCAACTTGAAAAGGATATAATTTTGACAGAAGCCTAAAATGTGTTTGTGGAGATTTAAGTTGAAGGGATTGTCAAGGATTATTAACTGGCAATGCTTGAGTATCCCCTGGGTTCTTTCACACCCCTGGGTTCCTGTCACACCCCTGGGTTCCTGTCACATCCCCTGGGTTCCTGTCACATCCCCTGGGTTCCTGTCACACCCCTGGGTTCCTGTCACACCCCTGGGTTCCTGTCACACCCCCTGGGTTCCTGTCACACCCCCTGGGTTCCTGTCACACCCCCTGGGTTCCTGTCACACTCCTGGGTTCCTGTCACATCCCCTGGGTTCCTGTCACACCCCCTGGGTTCCTGTCACACCCCTGGGTTCCTGTCACATCCCCTGGGTTCCTGTCACACCCCCTGGGTTTCTGTCACACCCCCTGGGTTCCTGTCACATCCCCTGGGTTCCTGTCACACCCCTGGGTTCCTGTCACACCCCCTGGGTACCTGTCACACCCCTGGGTTCCTGTCACACCCCTGGGTTCCTGTCACAACCCTGGGTTCCTGTCACACCCCATGGGTTCCTGTCACACCCCTGGATTCCTGTCACACCCCCTGGGTTCCTGTCACACCCCCTGGGTTCCTGTCACACCCCCTGGTTTCCTGTCACACCCCCTTGATTCCTGTCACACACCCTGGGTTCCTGTCACACACCCTGGGTTCCTGTCACACACCCTGGGTTCCTGTCACACCCCTCCACAATAAAACATGGGTAAGTTGATGCGTATCCTCATAGGTGTAACATCTACATCATGACGTCACGGTAAATAAATTTATTGCACTGGAGCATCTCGGCACATGACTAGGGCATATCCGCACATGACTGGGACATATCCGCACACGACTGTGCGGATATGTCCCAAACGACCGGCGGGGGAAGATTGTTAGTTTTCCCGCACACGTGGTCTATGGCGATAAAGTTTATTTGTGCAAAGATAACACTAATGACACACAATCCAAAACTGTGTGCATATATTATTGAGAGTGTGAGTTAGGTATCAATGTAATGTATACACGAGGTTCTGCAAAACAACATTTTAGTTTATAATTTCTTACCGACGCAAAGGAGTTCAAATCGCGGGTTCAGATGCTCAATGTATGAGTTAGATGCTAACGTAGAACACAATTTTTAAACGAAATACTACGCGGTTTGGTTAATAACGAGGTGTGCGGACATGCCTCAGCGTGCGGACATGCCTCAGCGTGCGGACATGCCTCAGCGTGCGGACATGCATCAGCGTGCGGACATGCCTCAGCGTGCGGACATGCCTAAGCGTGCGGACATGCCTCAGCGTGCGGACATGCCTCATCGTGCGGACGTGCCTCAGCGTGCGGACGTGCCTCAGCGTGCGGACGTGCCTCAGCGTGCGGACATGCCTCAGCGTGCGGACGTGCCTCAGCGTGCGGACATGCCTCAGCGTGCGGACATGCCTCAGCATGCGGACATGCCTAAGCGTGCGGACATGCCTCAGCGTGCGGACGTGCCTCAGCGTGCGGACATGCCTCAGCGTGCGGACATGCCCCACCTTCCCCTCCACACGACTTTGTGACATTTCATTTTGATTCTCGTCTAGAGAGGATAGTGACATTACATTCGGCGGTACAACCATGTCAAGGCTTTTTCCAGCGTTTAGGTTTTCTGAATACAAAATCTAACCTGTGCTTACGAGCCACACAGCATACAGTCACACAACCATAAACCAACCATAACCCATTCACATAACCCATGCACATAACCCATACACATAACCCATACACATAACCCATGCGTTTGAAGAAAAACAGTTATTTTTGTTCTACATCCTGTCAGTTTTCGTCAAATTCTAAAATTAATTTCAGTTCTCAATAAAGTCAATATGGCAGATGCTTCCAGAAACTGTGACCCACACAGCAAACTGGACATCAACCTATGTAGCCAATCAATCAGTGTCTTTGCTCGCCAAAAGTGCAATTGTCTTTAAACACACGCACGCACGCACGCACGCACGCACGCACGCACGCACGCACGCACGCACGCACGCACGCACGCACGCACGCACGCACGCACGCACGCACACACACACACACACACACACACACACACACACCTATATCCGTGTACATAAACATTTTAACGATGTGCGACATTCTCCAAAGTGTGTACCTTCCTAAATTCGCCATCACTGCATTATTCAACATTGCCGGCAAAGGCAAACCAATGCTGTATGAATGGCATACGTGTCTCCCTCTGTCGGATAATTTATTTCAAGTTCTACCGTCTTAAATATCACGGATTATATTTACCGTTGCACACGTCATTATGATTATCCAACGGGAATGTACATATATGTGGATTGGCAGAATAATAAATATAATTATGCTATACGGCGGGAGTTCGACGAACCATCCAACACAGTGATTGTTGTGTTGTTAGTATGTGGCTGTGAGACCAGGAGACTAAGAGGAGACCAAATAGAAGTGTTTAAAATAGTGAACGGTTATGAGGATGTTGATAGGAATATGTTCTTCAAACTTAAAGAAGGCAGTAGAACCAGAGGACACAAAGCAGCATTAGTTAAGGAGCAGTGTAGGTTGGACATGAGAAAGTACTCTTTCTCACAGAGGGTGATAAATGAATGGAACAAACTGCCAAATGATTGTGTTAATGCTAGTAGTGTGAATATGTTTAAAAATAGAATTGACGGATATCTGATAAGGGCGGGCTACACATAGATGAGAAAATTGTTGGACTCTCGATAAGCCAATGGCTTCCTTGTCCACTTGCCATCTGGAACTTGTTGTTCGAGATGGCAATCTTGTTAAATCTTGTTAAATTCACATTCCGCCATCTAGCGGTTTACCTGAAACATGTTTAGGATGGTCAAACTGGAAAATCACAGTACTTGCCATCTCAAATGTCTGAATCGGTTCGTCCATCTGCGTTGAAATTAATCAGCATGGCAACTTCGTGACATGTTACCGGAAGTACGTCAGAAGTTGTTTCAACTGGGACAGATTATTCACACTCCGTGATGTGGCGCAGCTGACTGTTGGCGCTACTACAGCCTGGATATAAATTTCTGTCTTCCTCTTTCCCTGTCTGTCTTTCTGTCTTTCTGCCTGTCTTTCTGTCTTTCTGCCTGTCTGTATGTCTGTCTGTCTGTCTGTATGTATGTATGTATGTATGTATGTATGTATGTATGTATGTATGTATGTATGTATGTATGTATGTATGTATGTATGTATGTATGTATGTATGTATGTATGTATGTATGTATGTAAGTCCACCTGTCTGCCTGTTTGATATACTTCATGTGTCGCTAGTAAAATTGCGCTTATTATGATGTTTTCTAACGTAAAGCATCAGGACGCCATGACAGCTCAGACGTAAAAATGGCTTAATTGTCTACTTGTCATGTGCTTTTTGCTTGGGATGACAACCTTGTTAACTGTGACATATTGTGGAAGAAGTGTAGAACTTCGGTTGGGAGGTGGCAAAGTAATCATTTATTGGCGACATATTACAAAATATATAAACATGATGCGTTTCTCCGTCCACCGCACACGCCCTTTACACAAAGTACACATACATGGCGCTATCCGATTTCAGAATTAGACATGAATCTTCGAATCATGCAAAATAAAAAAAAACCGGGGAGAGGCGGGGTGAGAAACAAGATAGCTTGAAACACAGCGTCGTTGTTGTGATATGTTAAAACAAACACCTTATTAATACTTATGTAATTTGTATAATATGACTGTAACGCCATAGGCTACTAGCATGCAATCTGTTACTAGCGGGTTTACACGAAACAGGCATTTAACATATTTGGCTCATATTCCTCTTGGCTAAGTTTAACAGCGTGTTGTTGCTTAGTAGAGGTGAACCGTGCGTTGTCTCAGGCGCATTAATCCCCACACATACGTTTCCCACCAGCCGCACCCGCCGTGTTAGCTTCGCCGGTAGGGCTGTGATAGTTGGCTGTGATAGTTGGCTGTGATAGTTGGCTGTGATAGTTGGCTGTGATAGTTGGCTGTGATAGTTGGCTGTGATAGTTGGCTGTGATAGTTGGCTGTGATAGTTGGCTGTGATAGTTGGCTGTGATAGTTGGCTGTGATAGTTGGCTGTGATAGTTGGCTGTGATAGTTGGCTGTGATAGTTGGCTGTGATAGTTGGCTGTGATAGTTGGCTGTGATAGTTGGCTGTGATAGTTGGCTGTGATAGTTGGCTGTGATAGTTGGCTGTGATAGTTGGCTGTGATAGTTGGCTGTGATAGTTGGCTGTGATAGTTGGCTGTGATAGTTGGCTGTGATAGTTGGCTGTGATAGTTGGCTGTGATAGTTGGCTGTGATAGTTGGCTGTGATAGTTGGCTGTGATAGTTGGCTGTGATAGTTGGCTGTGATAGTTGGCTGTGATAGTTGGCTGTGATAGTTGGCTGTGATAGTTGGCTGTGATAGTTGGCTGTGATAGTTGGCTGTGATAGTTGGCTCCACTCTGCAGCAAGAACGACTCGCAAGGTGTTCTTGCATGGGATGACTTACTTAGACATAGTGGCTCCCGCGTCTACAGACGTATGAGGCAATTAAAGCACTCCACTTTGATCGATTGTTACAGCCAGTAATGTAATAATCGACCAGTAATGTAATAATCGACCAGTAATGTAATAATCGACCAGTAATATAATAATCGACCAGTAACGTAATAATCGACCAGTAATGTAATAATCGACCAGTAATGTAATAATCAACCAGTAATGTAATAATCGACCAGTAATGTAATCAATCGACCGGTAATGTAATAATCGACCAGTAATGTAATGATCGACCAGTAATGTAATAAATCGACCGGTAATGTAATAATCGACCAGTAATGTAATAATCGACCAGTAATGTAAT
The DNA here is from genome assembly GCA_963662155.1 of Lamellibrachia columna. Classification (NCBI taxonomy): domain Eukaryota; kingdom Metazoa; phylum Annelida; class Polychaeta; order Sabellida; family Siboglinidae; genus Lamellibrachia; species Lamellibrachia columna. The sequence goes on along the minus strand of OY759270.1, from coordinate 53,123,948 downwards.
AATCGACCAGTAATGTAATAAATCGACCAGTAAAGTAATAATCGACCAGTAATGTAATAATCGACCAGTAATGTAATAAATCGACCGGTAATGTAATAAAAATTACGATGATAATCAATATGATGATGATGATAATGATGATGTTAATACAGGGTCATCTAAAAAAATCAGCCTGTTATTTTACGTTTTGAGGTGATTGCTTTTTAATTTAAAGGTACCACTTGTTTTGGGGATTGCCTATTAATGTCGTAAATTTTACATGTACCCCTTAATTTCATACGTTGCTTGACGTACGATGACAATGGTTGCGCCTACGAGGCTGCACCGTACAAGAGCTGTATAATATCATGATTTGTACAAGTTGTGGTTGTCTGACATCGATATTTTTCAACAGTGGTGTTAGTGGGTATACTTGGACTGCAGTTCGACGGACAATTGTCTACAAGTGCAGCACATCTGTGAGTTTTAATGGTTTTTATGAACTGGTATTTTTACCTGCATTGCTGAATTAATGATCAGTGAGGCTTGACGACAACCAGCTGGCACTACCAATCCGCCTGCAGATCGGCCGTCACGCTTCAGTGGCAGTGTCAGTGTCATTAGTGATCAGTCAGGCTTGACGACAACCAGCTGGCACTACCAACTCGCCTGCAGATCGGCCGTCACGCTTCAGTGGCAGTGTCAAGTGGCTGTATCTGGTCAAGCATGACAGACCAAGACCAAGCCCACTACACCTACACTGCTTGTCAACTGGCCCAAGGCAAACATTCCAACCCGTCACGATCGGCTGCCGAGGTGGACATAAACAACACCGTATCCCCAGAGTGATCGGTCATCGACCAATCTCTAAGCACGCAGCAAACGAAGTGCACATATCCTCACAAATGACAACAGTGACAGCAGCGTGTATAGAAACTACAACAACACCAGCAGCAGTGGTCGCAACATCAATGAAAACAGTGACAGCAGCGTTGATAGAAACTGCAACAACACCAGCAGTAGTCGCAACATCACTGACAGCAGTGACAGCAACGTTGATGGAAACTGCAACAACATCAGCAGCAGTGGTCGCAACATCACTGACAGCAGTGACAGCAGCGTTGATAGAAACTGCAACAACACCAGCACCAGTGGTCGCAACATCACTGACAGCAGTGACAGCAACGTTGATAGAAACTGCAACAACACCAGCAGTGGTCGCAACATCACTGATAGCAGTGACAGCAACGTTGATAGAAACTGCAGCAACATCAGCAGCAGTGGTCGCAACATCACTGACAGCAGTGACAGCAGCGTTGATATAAACTGCAACAACATCAGCACCAGTGGTCGCAACATCACTGACAGCAGTGACAGCAGCGTTGATAGAAACTGCAACAACATCAGCACCAGTGGTCGCAACATCACTGACAGCAGTGACAGCAGCGTTGATAGAAACTGCAACAACATCAGCACCAGTGGTCGCAACATCACTGACAGCAGTGACAGCAGCGTTGATAGAAACTGCAACAACATCAGCACCAGTGGTCGCAACATCACTGACAGCAGTGACAGCAGCGTTGATAGAAACTGCAACAACATCAGCACCAGTGGTCGCAACATCACTGACAGCAGTGACAGCAGCGTTGATAGAAACTGCAACAACATCAGCACCAGTGGTCGCAACATCACTGACAGCAGTGACAGCAGCGTTGATAGAAACTGCAACAACATCAGCACCAGTGGTCGCAACATCACTGACAGCAGTGACAGCAGCGTTGATAGAAACTGCAACAACATCAGCACCAGTGGTCGCAACATCACTGACAGCAGTGACAGCAGCGTGTATAGAAACTGCAACAACATCAGCATCAGTGGTCGCAACATCACTGACAGCAGTGACAGCAGCGTTGATAGAAACTGCAACAACATCAGCACCAGTGGTCGCAACATCACTGACAGCAGTGACAGCAGCGTTGATAGAAACTGCAACAACATCAGCACCAGTGGTCGCAACATCACTGACAGCAGTGACAGCAGCGTTGATAGAAACTGCAACAACATCAGCACCAGTGGTCGCAACATCACTGACAGCAGTGACAGCAGCGTTGATAGAAACTGCAACAACACCAGCAGTGGTCGCAACATCACTGATAGCAGTGACAGCAACGTTGATAGAAACTGCAGCAACATCAGCAGCAGTGGTCGCAACATCACTGACAGCAGTGACAGCAGCGTTGATAGAAACTGCAACAACATCAGCACCAGTGGTCGCAACATCACTGACAGCAGTGACAGCAGCGGTGATAGAAACTGCAACAACATCAGCACCAGTGGTCGCAACATCACTGACAGCAGTGACAGCAGCGTTGATAGAAACTGCAACAACACCAGCAGCGGTCGCAACATCACTGATAGCAGTGACAGCAACGTTGATAGAAACTGCAGCAACATCAGCAGCAGTGGTCGCAACATCACTGACAGCAGTGACAGCAGCGTTGATAGAAACTGCAACAACATCAGCACCAGTGGTCGCAACATCACTAACAGCAGTGACAACAGCGTTGATAGAAACTGCAACAACATCAGCACCAGTGGTCGCAACATCACTGACAGCAGTGACAGCAGCGTTGATAGAAACTGCAACAACACCAGCAGTGGTCGCAACATCACTGATAGCAGTGACAGCAACGTTGATAGAAACTGCAGCAACATCAGCAGCAGTGGTCGCAACATCACTGACAGCAGTGACAGCAGCGTTGATAGAAACTGCAACAACATCAGCACCAGTGGTCGCAACATCACTGACAGCAGTGACAGCAGCGTTGATAGAAACTGCAACAACATCAGCACCAGTGGTCGCAACATCACTGACAGTAGTGACAGCAGCGTTGATAGAAACTGCAACAACATCAGCACCAGTGGTCGCAACATCACTGACAGCAGTGACAGCAGCGTTGATAGAAACTGCAACAACATCAGCACCAGTGGTCGCAACATCACTGACAGCAGTGACAGCAGCGTTGATAGAAACTGCAACAACATCAGCACCAGTGGTCGCAACATCACTGACAGCAGTGACAGCAGCGTTGATAGAAACTGCAACAACATCAGCACCAGTGGTCGCAACATCACTGACAGCAGTGACAGCAGCGTTGATAGAAACTGCAACAACATCAGCACCAGTGGTCGCAACATCACTGACAGCAGTGACAGCAGCGTTGATAGAAACTGCAACAACATCAGCACCAGTGGTCGCAACATCACTGACAGCAGTGACAGCAGCGTTGATAGAAACTGCAACAACATCAGCACCAGTGGTCGCAACATCACTGACAGCAGTGACAGCAGCGTTGATAGAAACTGCAACAACATCAGCACCAGTGGTCGCAATATCACTGACAGCAGTGACAGCAGCGTTGATAGAAACTGCAACAACATCAGCACCAGTGGTCGCAACATCACTGACAGCAGTGACAGCAGCGTCGATAGCAACTGCAATAGCATCATCAGCAGTGATCGCAACATCACCGACAGCAGCGTTGATAGAAACTTCAACAACACCAGCAGCAGTGGTTGCAACATCACCGACAACAGGGGTAGCACGCGTCTACCATGGTCAAATTGGTACACATCTTCTTAGCGGATCACGGTTTGTCAGCGGGAACGTCCACGGAAAGCAAAGACGCATAGAGACTGTCACGAGCCGTCGTCCACAGATCCACGTTCATTGCAGAAGTGTGCGACACGCTAACTTACGCAGTCTACGTAAACACGGTGGTTATACGCGTCTACCATCGAAATGGGAGCTTCTAAATGCCAGGTCTGCTAGGAAGAACAAAGACTTGATCAGAGAGCATATAGTTGATCATAACACCGACATCTTGTTCCTGACGGAAACTTGGCTGCCGTAGGAGGAGGAAACGCCAACCATCAAGGAACTAACTCCATCTGGATATAGGTTTATTGGCGCAGCACGACCCAAGGCTAAAAGAAAGGCAAACAAGCAAAACTCCACCAAAGGAGGAAGACTGGCAATCATCCATAGGCGTTACATTAAGGTGTACAAGACTGGTGACAGTACAGTCTACCAGCCCTTTGAATATCTTGATGTCAAAGTCATCACGCCATGCAGCACGGTCAGAGCACTGGTGTTGTACCGCCCACCCAACTCTGCACCATCCACCTTTATTGCTGATTTCTCAACGCTATTGGCTAATATTGGACACATCGCGGGACCACTGATGATTGTGGGGGACTTCAATATACACATTGATGACAGAAACTCACCTCTCACAAAAACTTTCCTCCAGCTTCTAGACGAGTATTTTATGACTCTACACATTAACACACCCACACATAAGAACGATCACATTCTCGATCTATTCATAGCCAAAAATCATGCAGACATATCGCCAGAAATCAACGTCATTGACCCCCGGGTACGTGTGTCATCCAGAGATATTAAAGACATTCCTGTTGTCCAGTTCACTTCTGACGTGGCTAGTGATCTTGCCCAACTGGCGCGAATCATTGATGGGGATGAAGTGAACAGAAATGTGCACCAATATTTCGAGGTATGCTGCAAAGCCCATGATAAATATGCCCCCATCATAACATTTGTTCCATTAAGAAAACAAGGGAAAAGGTCCAGAAAGAAACACCTGTCAAAAGAGGCTATTAGAAAAATTGCTCTCAAACAGATGCTGTGGAAGGTCTATAAACACACTGGAAATGTAGAAGACTACACAAACTACAAAGAGGCACTTAACCTAGCTACGACTGAAATTAGAAAATCTAAAAGAACCTTTAAAAAAAATTGGCAGGTAATATAAAAAATGACAGCAAGAGTTGCTATGCTTATGTAAGGAGTAAATAGAAAGTTTGAGATAAAGTTGGACCACTCGAAAACAACAATGGAAACCTAATTTCAGACGGGTTTCAAATGGCAGAAGTCCTGAATGAGTATTTCAGCTCAGTTTTTACCACATAAGATATCAGCTCACTTCCAGTTCCATTTACTAAATTTGAGGGCAATAAATCAGAACATTTGGGGCAGTTATTTGTAACTCCTGAAATGATACAAAAGAAAAATTAAGAAGATGAAAGATAATAAATCACCTGGAGTTGATGGGATACTACCAAAACTGCTTAAGGAAATTATTGAACAAATTAGTACACCACTTGCAAAAGTGTTTAACTTGTCACTAGAAGAATGAATAGTTCCAGCAGAATGGAAAGAAGCAAACATTACACCGCTATTTAAGAAAGTATCGAGGAACAAACCAGAAAATTACAGACCAGTGAGTTTAACATCAGTTGTATGTAAATTACTCGAAACATTAATTAGAGACCACATGGTGGAATTCCTTGTAAAACATAAATTAATAAATACATCTCAACATGGGTTCCTAATAGCAAGGTCATGTCTAACCAATCTCTTATGTTTTTTGGAAGAAATTACAAAGTGGGTAGATGACGGGTCACCAGTGGATGTTGTCTATTTAGATTTTCAGAAAGCTTTCGATAAAGTGTCACATCAAAGATTGTTACTTAAACTAAAAGCCCATGGTCTAGGTAATGATGTAATCAACTGGATAGAAAAGTGGCTTACACACAGAACACAGAGGGTAATAGTAGATGGTGAGATTTCAAACTGGAAATCTGTTTTGAGTGGGGTACCACAGGGATCAGTATTAGGCCCCATATTGTTTTTAATATATATAAATGATTTGGAAAATGACATATCTAGCAAAGTACTTACATTTGCAGATGACACAAAAGTATTCAGAAAGGTTACTAATGTTACAGATAAATAAAGTTTACAGGATGATCTAGATAAATTAGTTAAATGGTCAGAAAAATGGCAAATGTTATTCAATTTTGGGAAGTGCAAATGCACACACATAGGACATGGAAACATGGACGAGGAATATAAAATGGGGGGATGCTGTACTAGGTAGAACCACACAAGAAAAGGACTTAGGAGTAACATTTAGAGCTGACATGAAAGTTTCAGAGCAATGTGGAATTGCTGCTTCGAAAGGAAATCAAATTCAAGGGCTAATTAGGAGAAAGAATACTACGAAGAGCAACTAAAATGATTCCAGAATTAAGAGAACTTAGTTATCAAAGCCGCTTATTAAAATGTGGTTTAACAACACTAGAGACCAGGCGATTAAGAGGAGACCAAATAGACGTGTTTAAAATAGTGAACGGTTATGAGGATGTTGATAGGTATATGTTCTTCAAACTTAAAGAAGGCAGTAGAACCAGAGGACACAGAGCAGCATTAGTTAAGGAACAGTGTAGGTTGGACATGAGAAAGTACTCTTTCTCACAGAGGGTGATAAATGAATGGAACAAACTGCCAAATGATTGTGTCAATGCTAGTAGTGTGAATACTTTTAAAAATAGAATTGACAGATATATGATAAGGGCGGGCTACACATAGATGATAAAATTGTTGGACTCTTGATAAGCCAATGGCTTCCTTGTCCACTTGCCTTCTAGAACTTGTTGTTTGGGATGGCAATCTTGTTAAATCTTGTTAAAACAAAGTCACGTGTCCAGGTGCAGAATGCAAGGTGGATGACAGAGGAAATAAAGGCGGCTCAACTACGGCGCAGATCCAATGAAGCCACATGGAGACGGTCTGGTCTCGAAGTACATCGCCACATCGTGACCACTTTCACTGGCTCATTGGTATGGCAAAGAAGGCGTACTATGAACAACGGATATCACGTGGTGGTTGTCGGGAAACATTCGCTGTACTTACAAACCTAACTATCCAATAATGCAAACTTGCCTGCAGAGCCATCAGCAAACCTGGCAAACAAGTTTGCTGCGTTCTTTCGTAAGAAGATTGAAACCATCCGGGAGGACATCAAGGCCAAGTTGGAGTTCGTCTCAGTTCACAGTGACATACATCAAGAGCCTGTGCTAACTGAGAATGTTTGACCAACTGATATGCAGTGGACGTTACTTAAATGAGACGCCTTTTTCTTGTGTCAAACAATAAAACATGTGGTTTGGACACCTGTCCTACCATCCTGTTGAAGGAAAGTCTTGAAGCACATCTGCCAACAGTGTTCGATATTTTCAATTCTAGCTTGAAGCATGGTGTGTTTCCTGACCTACTCAAGCATGGTGTGTTTCCTGACCTACTCAAGCGTGGTGTGTTTCCTGACCTACTCAAGCAGGCGGATGTGACGCACTGATTCGCATCCAAAGTAATATCTCGGATGCACTCGACAAGAATTGTGGAGTTATGCTCGGCATGATTGACTTGTCAGCAGCCTTCGACATGGTAGACCACACCATATTCATTAAACTGCTGTTGACAGATTTGCAGTGAGGGGAACAGCACTGGACTGGTTCATGTCGTACTTATCTGAACGCCAATTTTGCGTGACGTTTGGTAGCGTTAGATCTGAAAATTAATGACAACAAAACTGAACTGATCGTTTTCATGAACCCCCAATTGGCCAAGAGTCTTCAAGAAGCTGGCACTCCCGGGCCATCCATCGTACTTTGCGACAACACCATCACCGCGGAGTCTGCCATACGCAATTTGTGAGTCGTACTGGACAGCCGCTTAGATAGCAGTGCCCAGGTGTCTGCGATCATAAAAGCCTGCAACTACCACCTAAGTCAGATTGCCCTTGTGCGCCAGTATATCACCGAGAGTGCATGCAAACTGGCTGTCCTAGGGTTAGTCATCTCGCGATTAGACTATTGCAACGGTCTACTATTTGCAGCAACAGACCAGCAACTCCACAAGCTGCAGCTGGTCCAGAACCGTGCCGCGAGACTGGTTGTCAGGCCACGGGTACCGCGTGGGCAGATTGTGCACATCACACCGATCTTAAAACAACTTCACTGGCTTCCAGTCAAGCAGCGTGTTAGGTACAAGCTATGCCTGATAGTTCATAACAGTCTGCACGGCGGACCTCAGTACCTGAGAGGACTACTGAAGTTGTACGTGCGAGATGAGCGGCTGAGGCAGGCATCAAACCTACAACTTGTACCTTGTCATCCGAAAAGAAACGTGGGACGAGCTGGCTTCAGTGTGGCTGGTCCAGACGAGTGGCACACATTGTCTGCAGCCATCCACAGCATCGACTCTAAGACGGTGTTTAAGTTAAAACTAAAGACACATTTGTGGCAGATAGCCTACCAGTAAAACGTTGTGGTGGACTCTTCTATACAGCCTCTGTTTTAATAATAATATGTATATTTTTGTTGCACTGTAAATTGCTTTTATCTATTTGAAGTTTTTTATTTAAATTTTAATTGTTCATAATAATAATTACTGTTTTACTTTATGTGCAATTCTATTATATTAAATGTTTTTTACATTGTAACACGCACTGAGGTGCTATAAGCACGATTTTAGCGTGACATAAGAATAAAATATTATATTATATTATATATTATATATTATATACTATCCTTAAATGGAAACAAACGGCAATTTTTTGGGGTTATGCACCTAAAAGAATGAATACAAACTAACAGTGTGTAACTACAATCATCAATCATCAATATCACGCCTGTGGTTTATTAGGAAAGACTTGTTGAACACCCAGCAACCATATTTCATGGGCGGCGCCATTGCTGTCGATAAACGTACGTAGCGAGTTCCTGCTTATTTCTACCACAAATTTTTCACTTGTTCTTTTTAATGAATATTTACATTTTTTATATGACCCCTTAGCTTTTTTAGAAAACCCCTTTATTTAATGAGATGACCACTTAATGTTTTGAGATGATCCCTTAATGTGTTGAGACGATCAGTTAGTTCTTTTTAATCAACATGTGCATTTTTTAAAAAGATCCATTGTTTTGAGTAGACCCCTTTTATAAGATGACCCTTTAATGATCTTTTAATTTATTAAGACGATTAGTAAGTTCCTTTTCAATAAACATTTATATTTTTTGTGAAATGACACCTTAACCTTTTTGAGGAGACCCTTTTATTTTATGGGAAGACCCATTAATGTTTTGAGATGATCCCTGAATGCGTTGAGGCGATCAGCCAGTTCTTTTAATATACACTTCTAGTTTTTTAAATGATTATTGAACTTGTTTGAGAAGACCTCTTTATTTTATTCGATGACCCTTTGATATTTTAAGATGATCTTTTAATTTATTGAGACGATCAGCTATTTTTTAAATGAATATCTACGTTTTTTAAATGATCTTTTATCTTTTTTTAGAAGACTCCTTTATTGTATGAGGTGACCTTTTAATGTTCTAAGATGATCCCTTAGTTTATTAAGATGGTCAGCTAATTTATTAATAATGACTGCTTGTTTGTTTTGTGATCCGGTCGTGTTATGACATTACCGGTTGATTATTACATTACCGGTTGATTATTACATTACTGGTTGTAACAATCGACCGGTAATGTAACAAATCGACCGGTAATGTAGTAACTCGACCTGTAATGTAATAAGAACGATGAATATGATTATGATGACGATGAAGATGAAGATGATAAATGGTAATGATGATGTTGAATAGGAGGAGAAAGATGAAGATAATTAAGGGTTTATCTTAGGGATGATGATTATGATGATGATAATTATTACGATGATAAAGACAACTACATCATCCTCATCAGCCTCATCGTCCTGCTCCTCCACCTCCTCCTCAACATCCTCATGTTCACCCTTATCAAGGCTAGCCAGGCTGTGGTTAGCCTTGGCGTCGTTCCCCTAAATAAATGTACTTTTTGCCCACTTCAAGGGGTGATTTCTGGGGCAATCCACCACCCCAGACTTGGAAGCAACTCATTAAAAAAAATACATGTTACCAGGCAAACTTAAGAGTTAGAAGCACCACTTTGCGGACATATACATACCATAATTATATGTTATTATTATGTAATCAAAGAACATAAATCTAAGAAGGCCGTCTCATGGGTTTGCCCACTAATTATGCAAGAAAATAGTTTAGACATTTAGTCTGAATCAACAGCCCACACACGTACTGATTATATGTAGTAAATATCAATGGATTAAGTTGCTATTAAAGGGGGTTGTCTAAACAATTAAGCGAGCAATTCAACATATAAAATTTAGGGGCACATTTCAAAATGACGACATTAAGAAGTAATCCCCAAAACTAAATGGTATCTTTAAATTAAAAAGCGATCACCTCAAAACGTAAAGAAAGAGGCTGATTTTTTAGATGCCCTTCTTATTACAATTTTTAGATGACTCCTTAATGTTTTGATGGCCCCTTAAGTTTGTCGTTTGATATGACTCCTTACATTTTTGTTGTGAGATAACCCATTACTTCTATGAGATGACCCCTCAACTTAACATATGATGAGCTAGTTATTTAAAAAATACTTTATGTGCCCTTTAATCGTTTAGATGAACATTTTAGTTGACTGAAATTACCATTAACTTGAATTTTCGAGATAACCCCTTAATTGTTTCAGCTGATCCCTTATTTTATTATTTTTGCGATTAAACTTAAGTTTCTAATATAAGATCACATTGCAATTTGAGATTTCCCCTAAGTTGTTTAATATGACCCCTTAATTTGATCAAATAATTATCAGGTATTTTGTTAAGCATTTTTAAAGATCCCTCAAATAATTGTTTGAAATGATCCATTAATTGAGTGTAGATTACTTCTTTCATTTGTTGAGGCGACCCTTTTTAATGACCCCCCTTCTTCCTTACCACTCTGTCTGACTCGGTCCTATTGTTTGCCAACATGTAGTTACTGCCGTGCGTTACCTGGGAGGATATATGAACAGCATTCCATAAGTCCTCCCAGAAAACATGCGGCTCACTCGTTCTGAGTTAATCATGTGTCTGTGAACGTCGAGTGGGTGTTAGCATGGCTAGCCGTTATAAGGGTGAACATGAGGATGATGATGATGAGGAGGAGGAGCAGGATGATGAGGCTGAGTATGTCAATATCTTCGTCATCATCATCGTTATCATCATTATCATTATCATCAGCATCATCAATAAGACCGTTTAATTGTCTTCATCTTCTTCCTCCTCCTCCTCAATATCATCATAACCATTTATCACCCTCATCATCACCGTCGTTATCATCATTATTAGTATCATCATCATTATCATTATCATCACCATCATAATCATTATCACATCATCATCGTCACTAAGATTATTTACATCATCATCATCATAATGATTATCATCATCATTTTTATTACATTACTGGTCGATTTATTGCATTACCGGTCGATTATTACATTACCAGTCGATTTATTACATTACCGGTCGATTTATTACATTAACAGTCGATTTATTACATTACCGGTCGATTATTACATTAGTTATTGTAACAATCGATCATTGTCGGCTTAGGATCATTGTCGGTTGTCCTTTCCTCTCTGACCAGCTGGGGTCCACCATGATGCTTGGGGGCGGGTCTGGCTAGTGGGGCCTCGTGACATGGTAGAGTCAGTTCATGCGTCTTAGGCATATCGTTGATAAAGTTGTTCGGATCGAATTCTAACCTCTTCATTAATTACATAATCGCTCCATCGAATACCTACGATCTCGCGAAGACATTCAATGTCGAATGTGGCAAGGTTGTTTATTTTCAACTGCTATGTTTCTCATCAGTGTAGTATCAGTATATCAGTATATCAGTATATCAGCATATCAGTATATCAGTGTATCAGTATATCAGTATATCAGTGTAGGGTTTTGATATCAGGGTAAATGTCTTGCTGTTGCAAATTTTCCTCAACTAATTGACGGCTGCTGACGTTTTCCCTACTCTTCAGTATAGATCACTGTCAATGGTTCCTTGGTTTTTGTATATAACTACCAAAGTAGGTAACGTTTTCTACCGTTTCCATGTTGTTCTGGTTGATACAAATATATTGTGGGTTGTTTGATGCTCCCCGTCAACATGTTGTTCTGGTTGATACAAATATCTTGTGGGTTGTTTGATGCTCCCCGTCAACATGTTGTTCTGGTTGATACAAATATATTGTGGGTTGTTTGATGCTCCCCGTCAACATGTTGTTCTGGTTGATACAAATATATTGTGGGTTGTTTGATGCTCCCGTCAACATGTTGTTCTGGTTGATACAAATATCTTGTGGGTTGTTTGATGCTCCCCGTCAACATGTTGTTCTGGTTGATACAAATATCTTGTGGGTTGTTTGATGCTCCCCGTCAACATGTTGTTCTCGTTGATACAAATATATTGTGGGTTGTTTGATGCTCCCCGTCAACATGTTGTTCTGGTTGATACAAATATATTGTGGGTTGTTTGATGCTCCCCGTCAACATGTTGTTCTGGTTGATACAAATATCTTGTGGGTTGTTTGATGCTCCCCGTCAACATGTTGTTCTGGTTGATACAAATATCTTGTGGGTTGTTTGATGCTCCCCGTCAACATGTTGTTCTCGTTGATACAAATATATTGTGGGTTGTTTGATGCTCCCCGTCAACATGTTGTTCTGGTTGATACAAATATCTTGTGGGTTGTTGATGCTCCCCGTCAACATGTTGTTCTGGTTGATACAAATATCTTGTGGGTTGTTTGATGCTCCCCGTCAACATGTTGTTCTGGTTGATACAAATATCTTGTGGGTTGTTGATGCTCCCCGTCAACATGTTGTTCTCGTTGATACAAATATCTTGTGGGTTGTTGATGCTCCCCGTCTACATGTTGTTCTCGTTGATACAAATATCTTGTGGGTTGTTGATGCTCCCCGTCAACATGTTGTTCTGGTTGATACAAATATATTGTGGGTTGTTGATGCTCCCCGTCAACATGTTGTTCTCGTTGATACAAATATCTTGTGGGTTGTTGATGCTCCCCGTCAACATGTTGTTTTGGTTGATACAAATATCTTGTGGGTTGTTGATGCTCCCCGTCAACATGTTGTTCTCGTTGATACAAATATATTGTGGGTTGTTGATGCTCCCCGTCAACATGTAGTTCTCGTTGATACAAATATATTGTGGGTTGTTGATGCTCCCCGTCAACATGACTGTTGTCTTCTTGTCACCGGTGACAAGTCTCATTCCTTGAGCGTGTCCGCTGCCTGACACCGGAGACATAGAATACTGTCTTTGAGGGCGGCAATATCGTCGGTGAAGTCCACGTTTTACACACATTCTTCTTCAACCCAAACAATACGTTGATTGCCTCTGGCTGCCAGACGTAGGACCCAGTCGATGGTCGCGGCGAAGAGAACGGGGGACAGGATGAAGCCTTGTCTAACACCAGTCAACACATGGTACTGTGAATGAACTATGAACACATGAACTATGATGTATTTAAGGTGAAGAGAATATCGGGATTTGTTTCCTCTCTCACGGTGGTCGTGTGGTAGGGCGTCCTCTCTCGCGGTGGTCGTGCGGTAGGGCGTCCTCTCTCGCGGTGGTCGTGTGGTAGGGCGTCCTCTCTCGCGGTGGTCGTGTGGTAGGGCGTCCTCTCTCGTAGGGTCATGTGGTAGGGCGTCCTCTCTCGCGAGGGTCGTGTTGTAGGGCGTCCTCTCTCGCGGTGGTCGTGTGGTAGGGCGTCCTCTCTCGCGGTGGTCGTGCGGTAGGGCGTCCTCTCTCGCGGTGGTCGTGTGGTAGGGCGTCCTCTCTCGCGGTGGTCGTGTGGTAGGGCGTCCTCTCTCGTAGGGTCATGTGGTAGGGCGTCCTCTCTCGCGAGGGTCGTGTTGTAGGGCGTCCTCTCTCGCGGTGGTCGTGTGGTAGGGCGTCCTCTCTCGCGGTGGTCGTATGGTAGGGCGTCCTCTCTCGCGGTGGTCGTGTGGTAGGGCGTCCTCTCTCGCGGTGGTCGTGTGGTAGGGCGTCCTCTCTCGCGGTGGTCTTGTGGTAGGGCGTCCTCTCTCGCGGTGGTCGTGTGGTAGGGCGTCCTCTCTCGCGGTGGTCGTGTGGTAGGGCGTCCTCTCTCGCGGTGGTCGTGTGGTAGGGCGTCCTCTCTCGCGGTGGTCGTGTGGTAGGGCGTCCTCTCTCGCGGGGTCGTGTGGTAGGGCGTCCTCTCTCGCGGTGATCGTGTGGTAGGGCGTCCTCTCTCGCGGTGGTCGTGAGGTAGGGCGTCCTCTCTCGCGGTGGTCGTGCGTCCTCTCTCGCGGTGGTCGTGTGGTAGGGCTTCCTCTCTCGCGGTGATCGTGTGGTAGGGCGTCCTCTCTCGCGGTGGTCGTGTGGTAGGGCGTCCTCTCTCGCGGTGGTCGTGTGGTAGGGCGTCCTCTCTCGCGGTGGTCGTGTGGTAGGGCGTCCTCTCTCGCGGGGTCGTGTGGTAGGGCGTCCTTTCTCGCGGTGATCGTGTGGTAGGGCGTCCTCTCTCGCGGTGGTCGTGAGGTAGGGCGTCCTCTCTCGCGGTGGTCGTGCGTCCTCTCTCGCGGTGGTCGTGTGGTAGGGCGTCCTCTCTCGCGGTGGTTGTGTGGTAGGGCGTCCTCTCTCGCGGTGGTCGTGTGGTAGGGCGTCCTCTCTCGCGGTGGTCGTGTGGTAGGGCGTCCTCTCTCGCGGTGGTCGTGTGGTAGGGCGTCCTCTCTCGCGGTGATCGTGTGGTAGGGCGTCCTCTCTTGCGGTGGTCGTGTGGTAGGGCGTCCTCTCTCGCGGTGATCGTGTGGTAGGGCGTCCTCTCTCGCGGTGTTCGTGTGGTAGGGCGTCCTCTCTCGCGGTGATCGTGTGGTAGGGCGTCCTCTCTCGCGGTGGTCGTGTGGTAGAGCGTCCTCTCTCGCGGTGGTCGTGTGGTAGGGCATCGGCCTTTCGGTCAAGGGGATCGGGGTTCTGTTTCGAAACTGAGGCAATTTCGCTCACAATACTTTGCCTGTGTCACTAGGAAGATGCACAAAATGCCGTTGGTCCCTTCCATCTGGTGTCTATGCAGGGGGTAAATGTGTAACGTGCTGTGGGCTCAATCTCTCATGAGCTACTGCAGAAGCGTCCATGACGCGGCTCAGGCAATTCTGCTAATTACCTCACGAGAGGATACGATTGAATGACTGAATACTCCCGTCGAACAACAGCCCAAATATGGCCGCTCGTTGGTCTGAGCAAACTCCCCACCAGATTCTGCATACCGTCATTTCATTTGGTAAACTCCTATTTTTTGTCAATAAATCTGTCAGGTTCAATTGCATACAATTGTGGATAGTGTTTGCATATAATTGTGCATTTTTTATCATTAAATGCGTCCGTTCGAGAACTCAATGAAAACCAAGGACAAACAGCCCCGGATAAAAGAGGTGTGGAAACGGAATTATCAATAATCCTACACCTTTTTAATCTATGTGTTTCTCGTGGCAGACGTGTATTGTTAAATGTGGATGTAAATGTAAAATCGCCATACTAGAAAAGGGGTCTACAACTGTAGCTGCCTACGAGGTATTTGTAACATTTTCGTCGAAATGTCTTCGTTGACAAGATATAACAACTTATTGTGCACGGCTAGAGTCACGACAAAACTCGTCGGCAACATAAAAAGCTTTCACCGACGTGTCGCGTCACGTCAGTGAAAGCTTTTTTTATGTAGGCCGGGCTTCCGAATTAATTCAATAGGTCACTAGTGTCATGCAATAAATAACAAACATGTACATTTAACGGACCTGCACCATATTTCTCCGCCATCCAGTTGTATGAAAAGAACATCTTTACGCTGGCGAAGATCGCTGCAGGAATACAACATTTCGGGGGTTGTTTATGGTTTTAAGACAAGACCCTCTTCAGACGAGTTTTCACTCCCTGAAAAACACACATTTTGAGCAAGGAAACTTTGAGGACTACGACTATTTCTGTACAGATTAAAATCTCCACCGGCCGGCTACAACACATACATTTATCAGTCACGTTTAGATCCCTTGTGCGTAGGGTTAAGTGTTTTGGCCGCTCTACGATGTTGATTTCCTGAAGAAAATCACACTATATGTGAAAGTGTTTATTCATGTAGTTTTCATAAAGGAGTGAATAACAGCGAATCTAAATTTCAGAAAACTCAAAACACACGTTGACGAACAACATCGAAAAACATTATCGCCAACGGAAAAGTTGATCCTGCAAATGCTCGAAAGGTTACATTCCTTGGACGTGAAAGAATAGTTATGTACCAAATAATCATATTGCCAACTTGATGAATGTACCCAAGAAATACATTTCAAACAATATTATGTCAACGTGAAATATATTATGTGGATTATGTTGCAGTAGTTCTATCTATCAAATTTAATGAGGTCTAGAGCCTGACTTAATACAGAATAAATATACTAACAGCGGATGCATAAATCGTTAACGTAATGTATAGTCAGAAAACAATGCGGTCTCTGAAAAGTATGACAACGGATTATGTTATATCGCTTAACAATCTGTCAACTTTGACATGCTTCATTTAATTAAACCTGTAACACTGCACGTCCCATTGGAAGACTAATGACTGGAATACGTAAATGGTGAGAAGATGCAATCAAAAATAGTTACCGGCCTTACACAGAGTTATTGATGCAATGCATACAAATTATAAGTTAACATCCGTTACTATTTTCTTGTGTTTCTTCCTTGGTTTAGGGGCGTTCATTCTCCATTCTGGGTATAGACACCAAGGAAGATTTTGACATCTTAAGATGTTCTCTGTCCTCTTATTGTCAGCTGTGTTTGAAGAAATTGCTATAGCACAGTTGATGTCCTGGTGGCTCTGCGCACTGCACGAGGAAGAGGTAGCATGTAATTGAGCCCATATACGTATCTCTCAAAAAGTGAGTATGCAAAAACATAACATTGTAATAACAGTGTGTAGTGCAGCTGTTCTACATAACCTTACGATAACAGTATGTAGTGCATATGTCCTACATAACCTTACCATAACAGTAAGTAGTGCTGCTGTGCTACATAACCTTATGATAACAGTATGTAGTGCAGCTATGCTACATAACCTTACAATAACAGTATGTAGTGCAGCTGTGCTATATAACCTTACGATAACAGTATGTAGTGCTGCTATGCTACATAACCTTACGATAACAGTATGTAGTGCAGCTGTGCTATATAACCTTACGATAACAGTATGTAGTGCAGCTATGCTACATAACCTTACGATAACAGTATGTAGTGCTGCTATGCTACATCCATGTTCGTCCGTCGAGTCGACGAGGACCACTCTAGTCATCTCGGGGTAGTTGGGGCTGGATCTGGTGAGTGCGCAGATGGCTGACAAGGCCAATCAGTGCACGGAAGGTACGTTGGCAGTTGGGACAGGGGTTGAGGGGGACGTCATCCTGAGGATTGCTGGGTAGAGCTTTCCTGGCTTGCCTCCTTTGCTCTGCTGCAGCGGTCCTGTTGGCCTCGCATATCTTGGAGCCTTTGTGCACGGAGGAACGCCACATGGCCCGGTCCATGGCTGTTTGTTCCCAGGAGTCGGGGGTGATGGCAAACGCTTTCAGGGATGTTTTTAGAGTGTCTTTGAAGCGCTTCTTCTGGCCTCCATGGGACCGCTTTCCTTGCTGTAGTTCTTCATAGAAGAGCCTTTTTTGGGAGCCGATGGTCTGGCATGCGGGCTACATGTCCTGCCCAACGTAGCTGGGACTGCATTAGGTTGGCATAGATGCTGGGCAGGTCTGCTTGGGCAATTACCTCAATGTCTGCAATCCTGTAATGCCACTTGATGTCCAGGAGTTTCCTGAGGCACGTTGTGTGGAAGTGGTTCAGCTTCTTGGCATGGCGTTGGTACACTGTCCATGTTTCACATGCGTAGAGCAGCGTGTGGAGCACTATTGCCATGTACACCTTCAGCTTGGTCTGTAGACTAATGCATCTTCTGTTCCAGACATTGGCATGTAGTCTTACTATATATATATATATATATAATGTTTAGGAAAGATCGAATAGGAAGAAGGGGCGGGGGAATTATTTTATATGTTAAAGAATCTATTCAGGCTTATGAAATAAAACTAGAAAGGGAAGCAGATTGCGATGAAGCTGTTTGGTGCAAAATTGTTTCAGGAAATTCAAAATTAACTGTTGGATTAGTTTACCGAAGTCCAAACATAAACGAAGAGGACAACACAACAATAAAAAACGCTATAAAGGAAGTTAGTAAAGGGGAATGTATCATAATGGGAGATTTTAACCATGGACACATACAATGGAATTCTCTAGAAAGTACAGGGATTGAGGACCAACAATTTCAATTTTTAATCCAGGATAGCTTTCTTACTCAGCACGTACTAGAACCAACCAGGGGAGAAAATGTATTGGATATAGTTCTGTCATCACAAAAAGAATTAGTGGACAATGTAAAAATATTTGAACCATTGGGTAATAGTGATCATAATCAAATACATTTTGACATCAATGTAAAATCAGAAAGTAAAAATAAGAAAACGTACAAGAGAAACTTCCACAAAGGTAACTACAAAGATATGAGAAAATACTTAGCAAAGCTAGATTGGAATAACATGCTGATGAATAAGACCGCAATTGAATGTTGGAATATTCTAAAATATGAAATTTAGAGTATCATCGATAAATTTGTTCCTTTCCAAAAATAAGGAAAACGGTGTAGAAAGAAACACTTGTCAAAAGAGGCTATTAGAAAAATAATGCTAAAACAAACTATGTGGAGGGTTTATAGGCGTACCAGAAAGGAAGAAGACTATGCAAAATACAAAGAGGCATTTAATGCAGCTACAACTGAAATCAGACAATCTAAAAGAAGATATGAACAAAAACTAGCATGTAACATAAAAAAATGACAGCAAGAGTTTTTATGCATATGTCAGGAGTAAACAAAACGTACAAGACAAGGTTGGACCTCTAGAAGACAGTGCTGGAAATATAATATCACAGGGGTTTTTAATGGCGGAAGACCTAAATGATTACTTCAGTTCAGTGTTTACCAAAGAAGATATTAGTTCATTACCAGTTGCTGATGCTAAATTTCAGGGGGCTAAATATGACTATTTAGGTCCGTTAGTTGTAACTCCAGAATTGGTAGCTAAGAAAATAAAGGCAATGAAGGATAACAAATCACCGGGAGTGGATGGGATTCCTCCAAAATTACTAATGGAAACAGTAGAACAAATCAGTATACCACTTGCAAGAGTATTCAACTTGTCATTAAAAGAGGGAGTTGTTCCGTTTGAATGGAAAGAAGCAAACATCATACCATTATTTAAAAAGGGTTCGAGAAATAAGTCAGAGAATAACAGACCAGTGAGTTTAACGTCAGTGATTTGTAAATTATTAGAAAGGTTAATTAAAGACCATATGGTGGACTTCCTCGTTAAGCATAAATTATTAAATTCATCTCAACATGGATTCCTTAAAGCGAGGTCATGCTTAACAAATATGTTATGTTTTTTGGAAGAAATCACTAAGTGGATAGACGTGGGATCGCCAGTAGATATTATCTACTTAGATTTTCAGAAAGCTTTTGACAAAGTGCCACATCAAAGATTACTATTTAAATTAAAAGCCCATGGTATCGGGGATAGCATAACTGACTGGATAGAACAATGGCTGACTGACAGAAGACAACGAGTTGTAGTAGATGGAGAAGTTTCAACTTGGAAATCGGTTTTGAGTGGGGTACCTCAAGGATCAGTATTAGGACCTATATTATTCTTAATTTATATCAATGACTTGGACGACAGTATAACAAGTAACGTACTGAAATTTGCGGACGACACAAAACTGTTTAGAAAAGTTAATACTGATGGTGATAAACAACATTTACAAAACGATCTAGACAGATTAGTGAAATGGTCTGAGAAATGGCAGATGTTGTTCAATTTTGGGAAATGTAAATGCCTACATACAGGACATGGGAACTTGAATGTAAACTATAAAATGGGAGATACTGTTCTGGGTACTACTGTAAAAGAAAAGGACTTAGGAGTTACAATAAGCGCTGATATGAAAGTTTAAGAGCAGTGTGGTATTGCAGCTTCAAAGGGTAATCAAATTCTTGGATTGATTAGAAGAAACATAACATACAAGGGAAAAAAGTTAATTATACCTCTTTATAAAGCAATAGTTAGACCTCATTTAGAATACTATATGCAAGCATGGAGACCATATCGTAAGAAGGATATAGATACGCTTGAACGCATACAAAGGAGAGCAACTAAAATGATTCCAGAACTGAGAGACTTTAGTTATGAAGAACGCCTGAAAGAATGTGGTTTAACAACTCTAGAGACAAGGAGGTTAAGAGGAGATCAGATTGAAGTTTTTAAGATATTGAATGGGTATGAAAATATTGATAGAAATATGTTTTTCTCACTCAAGAAGGATAGCAGAACTAGAGGACATGAGGTAAAATTAGTAAAGGATCAATGTAGATTGGACATCAGGAAGCATTCATTCTCACAGAGGACAATAAATGAATGGAACAAATTGCCTACAGATTGTGTAACTGCTAGCAGCGTGAATATGTTTAAAAACAAGGTTGACACATATCTCAGGAGGGCAGGATGATGTCCACAAAACACTGTTTGGTGTTGGTGTTCTTCAGTTGGGTGATGTTAAGCCTTTTTGGAGCCTTCTTGCCTTGCGGGCGTATTTTAGGTTGGACTCGGATGTTGAGCTTGGTGACGATGAGGCGGTGGTCTGTCCAGCAATCAGCGCCGCACATACACTTCATCACCCGCACATTCTACATGTCCCTCTTCCTGACGACGACGTAGTCAATACGATGCCAGCGCTTAGATCGAGGGTGCATCCATGACGTCCTGTTTCGGATAGGGAGGCGGAAGACTGTGTTGGTGATCAGTAGTTCATGCTCTGCGCAGGTCTGGAGCAGTAGGAGACCGTTGCTGTTGCAGTGGCCCACTCCATACTCTCCGATGACCCCATCCCAGGAGACGTTGTCAGAACCGACTCTAGCATTGAAGTCACAAAGATTGATGAGTTTGTCCGCTTTCAGAACAGCAGCAATGGCAAAGTGAAGTTCCTCATAGAATTTGAACTTCACTTCATCCGAGTTGGTCATGGTGGGAGCATAGGCACAGATGATGGTATGCTTCCTTCCAAACGAGAGGGGGAGTTTCATGGTCATAAGCTTGTTGTTCACTCCATTGGGAGGTCCAGACAGCTTGCCAACAAGAGCTGTCTTCACTGCAAAGTCAACACCAGCCTTACATCGCTCTTCACTTCCTCGGCCACTCCAAAAGAAGGTGTAGCCAGAGCCCCTTTCATAAAGCTCGCCTTTTCCTGCAAGCCGGGTTTCACTCAAGGCTGCGAAGTCGATGTTGTATCTGGCGAGTTCCTTTCCAACCAGAGCGGTTTTGCTCTGAGGTCTGTCCGCATCGTCTCTGTCCAGGAGTGTGCGCACGTTCGATGCGCCAAGGGTGAGAGGAACAATCCTCGTCTTTTTCTTTGAGTTTCGACCACTGAAGTAGTGTCCCCGCCAGCCGCGGTAAGCTGTCTAGGGAAGGGTGGAGCAGGCAATGTTTAGGGCACCTTTTCTAGCCCTTTCCTCATGCCAGGAGATGAGCAGTGCTTTCCTGAATAGGGTTGCTCAGTCGCTCAGGTGGCCGAACTTCACTGCTGCTCCATGTCAGTGAAGAGCGACCATATGGCCTAAGCCGCCTGTGTGCAGGTAATGCCGTGTTTAGAAAGAACTATAATAATACCGTGTTTAGAAAGAACTACAGCAATACTGTGTTTAGAAAGAACTACAGCAATACCGTGTTTAGAAAGAACTACAGCAATACTGTGTCTAGAAAGAACTACAGTAACACCGTGTTTAGAAAAAACTACAGTAATACTGTATTTAAAAAGAATTACAGTAATACTGTGTTTAGAAAGAACTACAGTAATACCGTGTTTAGAAATAACTACAGTAATACCGTGTTTAGAAAGAACTACAGTAATACCGTGTTTAAAAAGAACTACAGTAACACCGTGTTTAGAAAGAACCACAGTAAGACCGTGTTTAGAAAGAACTACTGTAATACCGTGTTTAGAAAGAACTACAGTAAGACCGTGTTTAGAAAGAACTACGGTAATACTGTGTTTAGAAAGAACTACAGTAATACCGTGTTTAGAAAGAACTACAGTAATACCGTGTTTAGAAAGAACTACAGTAATACCGTGTTTAGAAAGAACTACAGTAACACCGTGTTTAGAAAGAACTACAATAATACCGTGTTTAGAAAGAACTACAGTAAGACCGTGTTTAGAAAGAACTACAGTAATACCGTGTTTAGATAGAACTACAGTAAGACCGTGTTTAGAAAGAACTACAGTAATACCGTGTTTAGAAAGAACTACAGTAATACTGTGTTTAGAAAGAACTACAGTAATACCGTGTTTAGAAAGAACTACAGTAACACCGTGTTTAGAAAGAACTACAATAATACCGTGTTTAGAAAGAACTACAGTAAGACCGTGTTTAGAAAGAATTACAGTAATACCGCGTTTAGAAAGAACTACAGTAAGACCGTGTTTAAAAAGAACTACAGTAATACCGTGTTTAGAAAGAACTACGGTAATACTGTGTTTAGAAAGAATACAGTAACACCGTGTTTAGAAAGAACTACAATAATACCGTGTTTAGAAAGAACTACAGTAAGACCGTGTTTAGAAAGAACTAGAGTAATACCGTGTTTAGAAAGAACTACAGTAAGACCGTGTTTAGAAAGAACTACAGTAATACCGTGTTTAGAAAGAACTACAGTAAGACCGTGTTTAGAAAGAACTACAGTAATATTGTGTTTAGAAAGAACTACAGTAATACCGTGTTTAGAAAGAACTACAGTAATACTGTGTTTAGAAAGAACTACAGTAAGACCGTGTTTAGAAAGAACTACAGTAACACCGTGTTTAGAAAGAACTACAGTAATACCGTGTTTAGAAAGAACTACAGTAAGACCGTGTTTAGAAAGAACTACAGTAATACCGTGTTTATAAAGAACTACAGTAAGACCGTGTTTAGAAAGAACTACAGTAATACTGTGTTTAGAAAGAACTACAGTAAGACCGTGTTTAGAAAGAACTACAGTAATACCGTGTATAGAAAGAACTACAGTAATACCGTGTTTAGAAAGAACTACAGTAATACCGTGCTTAGAAAGAACTACAGTAACACCGTGTTTAGAAAGAACTACAGTAACACCGTGTTTAGAAAGAACTACAGTAATACTGTGTTTAGAAAGAACTACAGTAACACCGTGTTTAGAAAGAACTACAGTAATACTGTGTTTAGAAAGAACTACAGTAATACCGTGTATAGAAAGAACTACAGTAATACTGTGTTTAGAAAGAACAACAGTAATACCGTGTTTAGAAAGAACTACAGTAAGACCGTGTTTAGAAAGAACTACAGTAATACTGTGTTTAGAAAGAACTACAGTAATACCGTGTTTAGAAAGAACTACAGTAATACTGTGTTTAGAAAGAACTACAGTAACACCGTGTTTAGAAAGAACTACAGTAACACCGTGTTTAGAAAGAACTACAGTAATACTGTGTTTAGAAAGAACTACAGTAAGACCATGTTTAGAAAGAACTACAGTAATACCGTGTATAGAAAGAACTACAGTAAGACCGTGTTTAGAAAGAACTACAGTAACACCGTGTTTAGAAAGAACTACAGTAATACTGTGTTTAGAAAGAACTACAGTAAGACCGTGTTTAGAAAGAACTACAGTAACACCGTGTTTAGAAAGAACTAAAGTAATACCGTGTTTAGAAAGAACTACAGTAATACCGTGTTTAGAAAGAACTACAGTAATGCCGTGTTTAGAAAGAACTACAGTAATGCCGTGTTTAGAAAAAAAACTACATTAATGCCGTGTTTAGAAAGAACTACAGTAATGCCGTGTTTAGAAAGAACTACAGTACTACCGTGTTTAAAAAGAACTACAGTAATACCGTGTTTAGAAAGAACTACAGTAATACCGTGTTTAGAAAGAACTACAGTAAGACCGTGTTTAGAAAGAACTACAGTAATACTGTGTTTAGAAAGAACTACAGTAATACTGTGTTTAGAAAGAACTACAGTAATACCGTGTTTAGAAAGAACTACAGTAACACCGTGTTTAGAAAGAACTACAGTAATACCGTGTATAGAAAGAACTACAGTAATACCGTGTTTAGAAAGAACTACAGTAATGCCGTGCTTAGAAAGAACTACAGTAATACCGTATTTAAAAAGAACTACAGTAATACCGTGTTTAGAAAGAACTACAGTAATACCGTGTTTAGAAAGAACTACAGTAATACCGTGCATAGAAAGAACTACAGTAATACCGTGTTTAGAAAGAACTACAGTAATACCGTGTTTAGAAAGAACTACAGTAATGCCGTGTTTAGAAAGAACTACAGTAATGCCGTGTTTAAAAAAAAAATACATTAATGCCGTGTTTAGAAAGAACTACAGTAATGCCGTGTTTAGAAAGAACTACAGTAATACCGTGTTTAGAAAGAACTACAGTAATGCCGTGTTTAGAAAGAACTACAGTAATGCCGTGTTTAGGAAAAAAAAACTACATTAATGCCGTGTTTAGAAAGAACTACATTAATGCCGTGTTTAGAAAGAACTACAGTAATGCCATTGGCTTACCAAGAGTCCAACATTTTTAATCTATGGGTAATTCGCCCTCCTGAGATATGTGTCAACCTTGTTTTTAAACATATTCACGCTGCTAGCAGTTACATAATGTGTAAATGATGTGTTCCATTCATTGATTGTCTTCTGTAAGAACGAGTACTTCCTGATATCCAATCTACACTGAACCTTTATTAATGTTACTTCATGTCCTCTAGTTCTTTAATTTTTCTTGAGTGAGACAAAAATAGTTATGTCAATATTTTCATACCCATGCAGTATCTTGAAATATATACATCCATTTTTGGCGATGGCGTTTCGAGGATGTTTTCCGTGTCCTGTTTACGAACTTCGCCTGATGCGGCGCACACAACACGCGTGAGTCGTATGTTAATAATATTATGTCGTATCCCAGTCGGCAGTATGCGACACGACAACGAAAAGAAAATTCTTGATGACTGAAGAGTGGATTAACTATACATAGGCCACTCATTATCACCGGTTAAAATATACTTTGTCTTAGAAAGCATTTGGTTGCTACGTTATTGTTGTTAACAATACAGCAGGGAGCACAACTTTTATTTGTGTGTGTGTGTGTGTGTGTGCGTGTGCGTGTGCGTGTGCGTGCGCGTGCGCGTGCGCGTGCGCGTGCGCGTGGGCGTGTGCGAGCGCGTGTGCGTGTGCGTGTGCGTGTGTGTGTAGTGGTTAACAAGATGGGTCTTCAGGTGGCGACGAAATGTTATTATTTTCCCTGCTAATCAAATGGTAGCAAGGAGTAAGTTCCAAAGAGTTGGTGAGTAAACCCAAGTTTTAATGCTTTGTTCAATTCTGTGAACAAAAGTAGATCCGAAGTGGATGACCGAAGTTGTGTAGACGGTTTACTGCTAACAAAAGCAGTTACAGTAGTTGTTTGCAACAGAAAGTGACAAATATCAACGAACACGGCGATGACCATGAATGTGAGACAACAACGAGACGTTTGAGAAATAATGTGAACAAAGGCGTTGACCGAAGGTGTGATAACTTAGCTGAGAGGAGTAGTGTGGAGAGTTCACAAGCAACATACACAATTACATGTGTATATAAGTCATTTTTAACGTTCGTAATAAAATTGTATTCAAGAATTTATGAATGACATTATTGATTGCATAGGACATCGAGTGCAAGACTAGTCGAAGATACATCAACGTTAACTGCACTTCTGTAATGCGTAACAAGCAAATGTGACAACTTAAAGGCGTTCCGATACTTAACACAGTTGGATGTATGTCATTTTTTAACTTAACTAAAGGCGTAATATATGGAACTGCTCACACTTTCAATGACTAGTTTGAAGCAGGCGCGACTATGTATCTAACATTGGAACTTACTACCACCAAGTCCATTGCGCTATCAGTTTCAATGACGGGATCTGTAGTCATTGGAACTTGCTACCACCAAGTCCATTGCGCTATCAGTTTCAGTGATGGGATCTGTAGTCATTGGAACTTGCTACCACCAAGCTCAATGCGTTATCAGTTTCAGTGATGGGATCTGTAGTCATTGGAACTTGCAACCACCAAGCTCAATGCGCTATCAGTTTCAGTGATGGAATCTGTAGTCATTGGAACTTGCTACCACCAAGCTCAATGCGTTATCAGTTTCAGTGATGGGATCTGTAGTCATTGGAACTTGCTACCACCAAGCTCAATGCGTTATTAGTTTCAGTGATGGGATCTGTAGTCATTGGAACTTGCTACCACCAAGCTCAATGCGCTATCAGTTTCAATAATGGGATCTGTAGTCATTGGAACTTGCTGCCACCGAGCTCAATGCGCTATCAGTTTCAGTAATGGGATCTGTAGTCATTGGAACTTGCTACCACCAAGTCCATTGCGCTATCAGTTTCAATGATGGGATCTGTAGTCATTGGATCTTGCTACCACCAAGCTCAATGCGCTATCAGTTTCAGTGATAGGATCTGTAGTCATTGGAACTTGCTACCACCAAGCTCAATGCGCTATCAGTTTCAATGATGGGATATGTAGTCATTGGAACTTGCTACCACCAAGCTCAATGCGCTATCAGTTTCAGTGATGGGATCTGTAGTCATTGGAACTTGCTACCACCAAGCTCAATGCGCTATCAGTTTCAGGGATGGGATATGTAGTCATTGGAACTTGCTACCACCGAGCTCCATGCGCTATCAGTTTCAGTGATGGGATCTGTAGTCATTGGAACTTGCTACCACCAAGCTCAATGCGCTATCAGTTTCAGGGATGGGATCTGTAGTCATTGTAACTTGCTACCACCAAGCTCAATGCGCTATCAGTTTCAATGATGGGATCTGTAGCCATTGGAACTTGCTACCACCAAGCTCAATGCGCTATCAGTTTCAGTGATGGGATCTGTAGTCATTTGAACTTGCTACCACCAAGCTCAATGCGCTATCAGTTTCAGTGATGGGTCTGTAGTCATTGGAACTTGCTACCACCAAGCTCAATGCGCTATCAGTTTCAGGGATGGGATATGTAGTCATTGGAAGTTGCTACCACCGAGCTCAATGCGCTATCAGTTTCAATGATGGGATCTGTAGTCATTGGAACTTGCTACCACCAAGCTCAATGCGCTATCAGTTTCAATGGTGGGATCTGTAGTCATTGGAACTTGCTACCACCAAGCTCAATGCGCTATCAGTTTCAATGATGGGATCTGTAGTCGTTGGAACTTGCTACCACAAAGCCCAATGCGCTATCAGTTTCAGGGATGGGATATGTAGTCGTTGGAACTTGCTACCATCAAGCCCAATGCGCTATCAGTTTCAGGGATGGGATATGTAGTCATTGGAACTTGCTACCACCAAGCCCAATGCGCTATCAGTTTCAATGATGAGATATGTAGTCATTGGAACTTGCTACCATCAAGCCCAATGCGCTATCAGTTTCAATGATGGGATCTGTAGTCGTTGGAACTTGCTACCACCGAGCTCAATGCGCTATAAGTTTCAGGGATGGGATCTGTAGTCATTGGAACTTGCTACCACCAAGCTCAATGCGCTATCAGTTTCAATGATGGGATCTGTAGTCATTGGAACTTGCTACCACCAAGCTCAGTGCGCTATCAGTTCCAATGATGGGATCTGTAGTCATTGGAACTTGCTACCACCAAGCTCAATGCGCTATCAGTTTCAGTGATGGGATCTGTAGTCATTGGAACTTGCTACCACCAAGCTCAATGCGCTATCAGTTTCAATGATGGGATATGTAGTCATTGGAACTTGCTACCTCCAAGCTCAATGCGCTATCAGTTTCAATGATGGGATATGTAGTCATTGGAACTTGCTACCTCCAAGCTCAATGCGTTATCAGTTTCAATGATGGGATCTGTAGTCATTGGAACTTGCTACCACCAAGCTCAATGCGCTATCAGTTTCAATGATGGGATCTATAGTCATTGGAACTTGCTACCACCAAGCTCAATGCGCTATCAGTTTCAGTGATGGGATCTGAAGTCGTTGGAACTTGCTACCACCAAGCTCAATGCGCTATCAGTTTTAATGATGGGATCTGTAGTCATTGGAACTTGCTACCATCAAGCTCAATGCGCTATCAGTTTCAATGATGGGATCTGTAGTCATTGGAACTTGCTACCACCAAGCTCAATGCGCTATCAGTTTCAATGATGGGATCTGTAGTCGTTGGAACTTGCTACCACCAAGCCAAATGCGCTATCAGTTTCAGGGATGGGATATGTAGTCGTTGGAACTTGCTACAATCAAGCCCAATGCGCTATCAGTTTCAGGGATGGATATGTAGTCATTGGAACTTGCTACCACCAAGCCCAATGCGCTATCAGTTTCAATGATGAGATATGTAGTCATTGGAACTTGCTACCATCAAGCCCAATGCGCTATCAGTTTCAATGATGGGATCTGTAGTCGTTGGAACTTGCTACTACAAAGCCCAATGCGCTATCAGTTTCAGGGATGGGATATGTAGTCGTTGGAACTTGCTACCATCAAGCCCAATGCGCTATCAGTTTCAGGGATGGGATATGTAGTCATTGGAACTTGCTACCACCAAGCCAATGCGCTATCAGTTTCAATGATGAGATATGTAGTCATTGGAACTTGCTACCATCAAGCCCAATGCGCTATAAGTTTCAATGATGGGATCTGTAGTCGTTGGAACTTGCTACCACCAAGCTCAATGCGCTATAAGTTTCAGGGATGGGATCTGTAGTCATTGGAACTTGCTACCACCAAGCTCAATGCGCTATGAGTTTCAATGATGGGATCTGTAGTCATTGGAACTTGCTACCACCAAGCTCAATGCGCTATCAGTTTATGATGGGATCTGTAGTCATTGGAACTTGCTACCACCAAGCTCAATGCGCTATCAGTTTCAGTGATGGGATATGTAGTCATTGGAACTTGCTACCACCAAGCTCAATGCGCTATCAGTTTCAATGATGGGATATGTAGTCATTGGAACTTGCTACCTCCAAGCTCAATGCGCTATCAGTTTCAATGATGGGATATGTAGTCATTGGAACTTGCTACCACCAAGCTCAATGCTCTATCAGTTTCAGTGATGGGATCTGTAGTCATTGGAACTTGCTACCACCAAGCTCAATGCGCTATCAGTTTCAATGATGGGATCTGTAGTCGTTGGAACTTGCTACCACCAACCTCAATGCACTATCAGTTTCAGGGATGGGATATGTATTCATTGGAACTTGCTACCACCGAGCTCAATGCGCTATCAGTTTCAATGATGGGATCTGTAGTCATTGGAACTTGCTACCACCAAGCTCAATGCGCTATCAGTTTCAGTGATGGGATCTGAAGTCGTTGGAACTTGCTACCACCAAGCTCAATGCGCTATAAGTTTCAATGATGGGATCTGTAGTCATTTGAACTTGCTACCATCAAGCTCAATGCGCTATCAGTTTCAATGATGGGATCTGTAGTCATTGGAATTTGCTACCACCAAGCTCAATGCGCTATCAGTTTCAATGATGGGATCTGTAGTCGTTGGAACTTGCTACCACCAAGCCAAATGCGCTATCAGTTTCAGGGATGGGATATGTAGTCGTTGGAACTTGCTACAATCAAGCCCAATGCGCTATCAGTTTCAGAGATGGGATATGTAGTCATTGGAACTTGCTACCACCAAGCCCAATGCGCTATCAGTTTCAATGATGAGATATGTAGTCATTGGAACTTGCTACCATCAAGCCCAATGCGCTATCAGTTTCAATGATGGGATCTGTAGTCGTTGGAACTTGCTACCACCGAGCTCAATGCGCTATCAGTTTCAGGGATGGGATCTGTAGTCATTGGAACTTGCTACCACCAAGCTCAATGCGCTATCAGTTTCAATGATGGGATCTGTAGTCATTGGAACTTGCTACCATCAAGCCCAATGCGCTATCAGTTTCAATGATGGGATCTGTAGTCGTTGGAACTTGCTACCACCAAGCCCAATGCGCTATCAGTTTCAATGATGGGATCTGTAGTCGTTGGAACTTGCTACCACCGAGCCCAATGCGCTATCAGTTTCAGGGATGGGGACTACAGGGGACTTCAAAATTAATTTGCTTAAAATTAATGAAAGTAGAACATACAGTGATGCTTTGATACTATGCCATCATACAGTCTCTAGCCTAAACTTACATTTCTAACCCGCTTCATTAGAACAATGGAACATTGATAGACAACTTTTCTGTAAGTTAAGGCATGATTCTGGCCGAAGAATTTTTTTTTTATTTCTCAATTTATCTTGTTCAAACTTTCAGATAGTGTCAGTGGGAGAAAAGTAGAAAGTGCAATGAAAAATATATTTTTTTATCAAGGCGTTACTATGGAAACGGCAGCCATCTTGGATGGTGTGTGCCCTTCTTGGGAACACGATATCTTTGTAGTGAATGCTCCAAATGCTGTCAAAATTGCTATGCAGCTAGCTGAGGGGGAGGCAAAGCTATTTTGCCCATTTTTAAAGTGTGTTTAAAAAGGCTCGGAAAACGTTTGTGAATGCATACATTCATATGCTATTATATAAACATTGTGTAATTTTCTTCAAAGAACAGCCGTGTCTCTCCCTGCAGCATACTCTCAAGATGTACTATGCGAAATTTCAAGTTATTCCATTGAAAAATAGCTGAGATATTGCAAAAGTAAATGGCGAATTACTTCAAAAACAAAAATTGGAGAAAAACGTATTCAAAGTTTGTGCATGTTTGTAAGAACATGTTTGTAAGAACATGTCATTGTACAACATTATCTCTAGAGTAACAAAACTTGGCACTGAAGATGGAAACTAAACACTTTGTCAAACAATGACTAATAACAGCAATTTTATAGCAAATCTACCTGAACATCCTAACTAATAAGCAACACTACATGTGAAACATGGTGAACATATATCAGAACAAGTAATTTGAAGTTCATTTCATATGAATTCGGTATCTAATATTGTCTGTGACACACTGTCCAGCAGTCTAGCTATTGTCGACAAGTCTAGCTATTGTCGACAAGTCTAGCTACTATCCACAAGTCCTAGACACACTGTCTAGAAACTTCCAGCTGCGTAAGAAGTTGTTGCATCTCGGGTCGCTGCCCTCGTCGTCTTCCTTGCTTGTCATCAGCCTGAAGGTGCGCGCAATTGTTGCTTCAATGCCTTCATTGAACTCGGTGACTGCCGCACAGACTGCCGCACAGACTGCCGCACAGACTGCCGCAACGACCCGCATCAGTCCGACGAACCCAGTCTTCGGACACTTCTTCCACACTTTAGAGTGGATACACTCGTTCTTGTTTTGCGTCTGGACTCTGCGGCACCGATTCAGTAAGTCTCGATGACCCAGACGTAGGTAGACGCCTTTGACGTGGATAGCCACTTCCAGTTACAATGGCGTGCCAACACTGTTGTGATGACTGCCAGGCTCCTCTCCTTTGGCCAGCGCCCTCTGGTACAAACACCAGCTGTCGGCCCCCTCTGGGCAGTGGGTGTGATGTGGCTCCTCGTCTGTTGACACAGCGTGGAAGAAGGTCGCAAAGATGGCTTCACACATGGCGTCAAGGTTCCCGGGATGACTGCGGATTGCCTTCCTATAGTAGGCAGTCAGCTTGGTGATCGTGGCTTGCATCAGTTTGCCGTACCCACGACCACCAAGCACGACACCGGTCTTCTTGCCCTCTGTCACACGTTTCCTCCTTCTTGAGCATCACGTCGGGGCCGTACACCTCCATCTCACTCAGCCGCTTGAACGTGTTTGAGTCGCCGTCGGAGAGGACAGTGGACAGCCGTGTAGCGGAAGCCATGCCTGTCGACCGGCCTCTCCCACAAGCTCTCAGCCGCTGCCACCTCCATACCTCCCGGGGTGCCCGTGTAGTTCATAGTGCAGTTGCTGAAGTGTCCCACGTAGTACTCGGCAAACTCAGGCGTGTCTGCCCCAAGGCGAGCTTGGCACTGGTGCTCTGGCAGTAGAGCGACATCACCGAGAAGTCCAGCACGAGTCCACCACACAGCCAACGTCATACATCGACTGGTAGCCACGCGTCATCCAGGTGCCATCATATCTCACGGTGACGTCGATGACGGTGTTCTCGTCGATGGACGGATCCAACTCCTTGTAGGTTCCCCGGACTACCTGTGCCGCTTCATCCAACACACTGGTCGCCAGCTACATGTTGGCCAAAGTCACTTCCTTCGTGTGGGTGGTGAACGTGGAGTGATGCATGGCAGGCATGTCCATGTGCCGACACAGTTTGACGAGGCCACTGTGCTCAACACCCATATCCACTGTGCCCAGCACCTACATCCATTGTTGCAGATACGAGGGACCGCACCACTGTGGCAGACACGAGGGACCGCACCGCTGTGGCAGACACGAGGGACCGCACCGCTGTGGCAGGCACGAGGGACCGCACCGCTGTGGCAGACACGAGGGACCGCACCGCTGTGGAAGACACGAGGGACCGCACCGCTGTGGCAGACACGAGGGACCGCACCGCTGTGGCAGACACGAGGGACCGCACCGCTGTGGAAGACACGAGGGACCGCACCACTGTGGCAGGCACGAGGGACCGCACCACTGTGGCAGACACGAGGGACCGCACCGCTGTGGCAGACACGAGGGACCGCACCACTGTGGCAGACAAGAGGGACCGCATCACTGTGGCAGACACGAGGGACCGCATCACTGTGGCAGACACGAGGGACCGCACCGCTGTGGCAGGCACGAGGGACCGCACCGCTGTGGCAGACACGAGGGACCGCACCGCTGTGGCAGACACGAGGGACCGCACCGCTGTGGCAGACACGAGGGACCGCACCACTGTGGCAGACAAGAGGGACCGCATCACTGTGGCAGACACGAGGGACCGCATCACTGTGGCAGACACGAGGGACCGCACCGCTGTGGCAGGCACGAGGGACCGCACCGCTGTGGCAGACACGAGGGACCGCACCGCTGTGGCAGACACGAGGGACCGCACCGCTGTGGCAGACACGAGGGACCGCACCGCTGTGGCAGACACGAGGGACCGCACCGCTGTGGCAGACACGAGGGACCGCACCGCTGTGGCAGACACGAGGGACCGCACCGCTGTGGCAGACACGAGGGACCGCACCGCTGTGGCAGACACGAGGGACCACCACAAATGGAGCCGCACTCGACTTAACACCTCCGAGTCGATCGGACGAGTACGTCTTGCTCAGAACCTCAACACAAGATGTGCAGTGGGTTTCCAACACACATACAACCCAAGATCGCAGTCGACGGCCCGGACAGCAAGTGTGCTGCTGTTACACGCAGTACACAGCTGGCCTTTCACGAGTTCGCTGAGGAGACTGCACCGATGGTCGACATCTGCTCTTCAACACCTTCGTCTTCCAAACGGTTGACCTCGTTCAGCAGAAGCTTGTAGGCAAACTTCTTCTTGGTCGCAGAAGTTAGTGTGTCATCTGTCGCTTGTGATGTTGATGGTTGTTGATCATCAACATCACGAATTTATAACTGTATTTTTTAGAATGTACTATAATTATTCGACAAATGGAGAAACAATTAATAAATGCTGTTACCAATAAAAAAAATACTGTGTATGTGTGTGTGTGTGTGTGTGTGTGTGTGTGTGTGTGTGTGTGTGTGTGTGTGTGTGTGTGTGTGTGTGTGTGTGTGTGTGTGTGTGTGTGTGCGTGTGTGTGTGTTTGTATGTATGTGTGATCTTCATCATACATAGATAAGTCATAAATAAGGCAATAACATTATGACATGAACTGATAAAACATTAGTTGCACAATCATAAATAAAGTGCTATCATTACTCAACTTGAAGAACAAGTAACTAAATTATCAGTTGCCAATAACAATCTGTGTATCTCTAAAAATGTACGATCAGTTGTGATGGACATAATCATTGGGCTATGCCTATAGGCTATAGCCCGGCTAAGACAGTGAAGCCATGACCATGGCATACAGCCAGGCATAGCTGAACTGTCAACAGCTGAGCCGGAAGCAACATGATATTAGGTTAGCATTCTGATATGCCTACTAATGGATTTCATGCAAATAAGTATCATTGTATCTAAAGAACATATCAATAAATACCTCTTTGTCGGAATCACTATTACTACTGCTGGATGAGCGCTGGATCTGCTCAACATCGCCGTCGCAATGTTTCTTTGTCTTTGGCGCCGACATCATTGCCGTCGAAGCCGTACTTTCATCGGCACTCCTCTTTGCTGCACGCGCTAGATGAAGCTGTTTTAGCCTCCTATGTTTCTCCATACCATAAGCTTCTTTAGATTTTATTTTTCGGTACGGCATATTGAATATTCGCGCTCGATGTAGTTGTAAATTGTTTACCGGAAATGGCCGAAGCCAACGCGTAGCCAATCGGCTCAATGAAGTAGCGTCACGTGAAAGTATCTGGCCAATCGGCGTCTGCGTAATAAATTTATAGTAATTTATTCTCGCCGAGTGACCAGAAGGGGGCGTCATTTATAGTCTGGATTGCTCGTAAACCATCGGACCTTTTATAAAATGATTTCTACCATGATGCTCCGCGGAAGCAGACGTTTCTAAAGATATGCGCCACGATGAACTTTTTTGTCGTTGACGCAAGTAAACGAAGTCCGAACATTAAAATATTTTATGATTATGCACGCTCCATTTAGCAAAAACAAAGACTTAGCAAAGAGGGGCATGCAACTAAAATGACATTTTGTCATAGAAACAATTTTATTTGAAGATAAAACATCAGCGGCAAGTACAATAATATTTCATCACGGAAATGTCAACATGTCAAAAAGTGATTCATTTCTCGAAAATCGATATTTTGTTCACCCGGATCCTGCCTTAAATAAATGTGTGTTAGACAGTACAGCAGGGATCTTAAAGCTGTTTCTGATCATCAACCATACTTCCTATTCATGGACTTCAAAATGTTCTCCAAAATTCCTAAGAGTAAATTTTAAAATAACGTAGCAATAATTATATAGTGCATAAAATTTAATAAACTCTGAAGAAATCTGTAATAGACAAATAAATATCATAAGACTGATCCAAATTTAAATTAGAACATAATACATGAAGACATTATGCGAGCAACTGATAATCATATGCTAATCAAAATCATGAAATTCAATCAATATAAACATAAACAATATATTTGGATCACACAGGGTCTTCTAAAATCTATCAGATATCTATATTCATTTTATAAGCAATTAAAAACTTATAATTATACTCACCTAGCTGTGAGGTCATCATTCTCACCAACTTTAAAACGTTTAACTCAGTATTAAAGAAAATTATTCGTGCAGCCAAAACCCATTATTTTGAGTTAACCGTTAAAGCTTTAACCGTTCAAAAAATGACATTTAAAATACTTAGAAAATCATAAATGAAAATATTTCTAAAAATAAAGTAAACAAAATATTTTATTTTAAAGATAATGGCATTAATATAACGGATAAAACGGATATTGCAAATAAATAACTATCAATAACTATTTTACAAGTATAGGTCAATAAATAAATAATGAGGGCAATATAGATAATAGTTATTACTTTAAAAAAATAATTCAGATTTAAGAGTGTAGATAAAGAAACTGTAAAGAAAACTATACAAAGCCTTCCAACAAAAACAGTTGTGTTTGTTGCGGTATTTCTTCAAAACTGTTGAAAATAATAGAACCTGCCATCATTAACCCTATTAAGAAAGCAAGTTATAAATACAGGCATATTCCCTGACCTGATCTGTTCCGTGATCTAAACATTGCCTAACGTTTGTCTATTTCGGTGCTACGATGTTGTCCAATAGGCGAATTTATTTTTTGCTAGTTGATAATTCGTCAGTAAATCAGTTGATCAAAATTAGGTGTGACAAAATTCAGATCAAATTATTTTTTGCTCGCTGCCATCGCAATGTAGACAGTCATCAATGTAGACACTCATCAATGTAGACAGTCATCAATGTAGACAGTCATCAATGTAGACAGTCATCAATGTAGACACTCGTCAATGTAGACACTCGTCAATGTAGATACTCATCAATGTAGACACTCATCAATGTAGACAGTCATCAATGTAGACAGTCATCAATGTAGACACTCGTCAATGTAGACACTCGTCAACGTAGACACTCATCAATGTAGACACTCGTCAACGTAGACACTCATCAATGTAGACACTCGTCAACGTAGACACTCATCAATGTAGACACTCATCAATGTAGACACTCGTCAATGTAGACACTCGTCAACGTAGACACTCATCAATGTAGACACTCGTCAACGTAGACACTCATCAATGTAGACACTCATCAATGTAGACACTCGTTAATGTAGACACTCATCAATGTAGACACTCATCAATGTAGACACTCGTTAATGTAGACACTCATCAATGTAGACACTCGTCAATGTAGACACTCATCAATGTAGACACTCATCAATGTAGACACTCGTCAATGTAGACACTCGTCAATGTAGACACTCATCAATGTAGACACTCATCAATGTAGACACTCGTTAATGTAGACACTCATCAATGTAGACACTCGTTAATGTAGACACTCATCAATGTAGACACTCGTCAATGTAGACACTCATCAATGTAGACACTCGTCAATGTAGACACTCATCAATGTAGATAATCATCAATGTAGACACTCGTCAATGTAGACACTCGTCAATGTAGACACTCGTCAATGTAGACACTCTTCAATGTAGACACTCATCAATGTAGACACTCTTCAATGTAGACACTCATCGATGTAGACACTCGTCAATGTAGACACTCATCAATGTAGACACTCATCAATGTAGACACTTGTCAATGTAGACACTCATCAATGTAGACACTCATCAAATGTGCAGACTGACGGAAATCGCCTAACGATGGACATCGTCTTAGATTATGTTGTACGATTGTTTTTTTCTGTTGTTGTATTTTTCTTATATTTAAATTTGCCCTTTGTATAAGTTACGTAGTTACGTAGTTACGTAGTTACGTAGTTACGTAGTTACGTAGTTACGTAGCAGTGTCTCTGTTCTTGGTCGCTATAGAGGCAAAATAAATTAATACCATTTCGAAAGTTTGGTGAAAATTCGCTGACGTTTTCGCCAGTACATCACCGACAGAACGTTACACGATACAGTTATTCAATACTACGATCTTCGACACAAATGTACCATACAACGGAACGTACAGCAATAAGCGCCAGAAGTTTCTAGAAAGGTCAACCGTCAAGAGACAACGAACACTTAAGCAAACGTACTGGGTGGTCATTGCAAGATAATCGTAATATGAAACCAAATTAATGTCCCCGGGTGTCATTTGTCTTCATCTAGTAACGTTTCAGATGATTAGACGCCTTATCCACGCGACTTCTATTTTGATAAACAAGAGTGACCGCTTACAAAACCTGTCACACGAAGCGGATTTACTGTTAAATTGATAGAGAAAGCCCCGTATAGCACTGCCGTCAAACGTCGCAACAAGTCCATCAACAAAGTAAAGCGGGGGCATCGAACATATACTGTTTCATGTGATGTACAAGTCAATACACTAAGTATAGCAGTTGCCATCGAACATAATTTATACTGTTTCATGTGATGTACAATTGCAATTGTGTCTGCAGTTTGTTACATAACGAATGCTTGTAGTTTTACATCGAATCTGAGTGAGACAGACGCATCAATGCGCAATGCATTGAATGAATTTCTACACGCGAAAGGACACATTCAAAAGGCAATAAATAAAAGGCACTGTTCTTCACCTTCAAATATCCCATAACCGTGGGTGGTCATTGATGCACCTCCTTTCACCATCTCACATTCTGCCTCCACTTTGTCCGTCCCTTGTCGCCCTTTGCGTCTCATGGAAGTCAACCCCAGCCCACTCTTTCTCGTGCCTCTTACTGTGCCTTGGAGGATGACTTTTACGAGGACCTCTTGTCATGATCAAACCATCTCGGCGTCTTCTTACTGCAGACAGGATACCTTCCTGTCGCTCGATGCTGATTTATTGCTTAGATAACAGATATATATGCATGAAGGCTATATTTTGTGTGTCGTTGTCTGAGAAATGACGTTATATGTATATGTGTGTGTGTGTACACACACACACACACACACACACACACACACACACACACACACACACACACACACACACACACACACACACACACACACACACACACACACACACACACACACACACACACACACACACACACACACACACACACACACACACACACACACACACTGCAAATATCTGCAAATATATATATATATATATATATATATATATATATATATACATATATATATATATATATATATATATATATATATTTGTATACCATATACCAATCATGGAATGTAGTGCTTAAAGTTATTAGTTTATTAGCTAGACTGGTATTACACTGTTCTTTGGTAATGTATTGTTACATCTATATAATTTACCAACATTAAATTCGTCCCGATGAGTGCAAAATTGGTTAAAGCTTTAACTATTTGAATTGTGAATCAATAAATATAATAATATTATCGCATGTTTATTATTCTATTGCACTATAGGCAATGTGTAGGTAGCCAATAGTTGTTTAACCTTATTTGCTTTCGTATTATATGTAGTACATTAGTTTTGTATTACATGGTACGTATGTTGCAATGCCAGTGAAATACAAAATGTTAGATTGACTTACTTGAAGTATAAAGCGCTTACAAGAACGTACCTTTACCTTTTAAAAACACATTTCTTGTGATTTCACACTTGTCATTTAGTCTTGTGATCTTAGAACTGTTTTAAATGTGTAAACATTTCTACCAACGCATGATTTAGTTGTTAGTTGAATTAATTAATTGAATTATTTTCAATTTAATTTAATTACAGAATTTGGGAGGTTAATATAATTTAATTGACCTGATAAATTAATTTAATTAATTAATTTTTAAACGTTATTTGCCCCATGCCTGACATACTACATACATACACATGCATACAAATATGGACAATGAACAAACACGCACACGCACACGCACGCACGCACGCACGCACGCACGCACGCACGCACGCACGCACGCACGCACGCACGCACGCACGCACGCACGCACGCACGCACCCTCCCACCCACCCACCCACCCTCCCACCCACCCACCCACCCACCCACCCTCCCACCCACCCACCCATCCACACACCACCCACCCACGCACGGACCCATCCACCCTCCCACCCAACCACTCCCACACCACACACACACACACACACACACACACACACACACACACACACACAACCACCACCACCCCCACCACCACCCCATCCCACCCCACCCCACCCACACCCACACGCACACACACACACCACCACCACCACCAAACACACACACGCACACGCACACGCACACGCACACGCACACACACACACGCACACGCGCATGGAATGTAATGTTTAATGGTTATGGTGATCGGTACAAACGATCATCAATCCTATAAGCATGACATGTGGCGTGGTCCAATCGTGAGTCGGTCCTGACTGTCAGCGTTATACAACTTCCGCCAAGATCGTTTCGTGCGCTATATTAATGATAACTACGCCCTCGCTCGTACATTTTTCGGCACCCATTAATTTGCGTACATAAATGGCATATCATGTAAGAGCGCGTCATCCGTCGTATCAAGTTAAACCAGAATCGTCGCCGTTAGCTCAGTTACATAAACAGCACGAGATAAGAACGCCGTCTTTTCGAAGCGACTAAACGCTGTTTTTACTTACAACAAGATTTAACGGTAAGTGTTAAATGTTTAACTTTTCTCTTTTGTAGGCTGCATCATTGTATCATCATTGTATCATCATTGTATCATCATTGTATCATCATTGTATCATCATTGTATCATCATTGTATCGCTGCTTTTTGACATTTAAATTTTTTGTTTTGGCTTCGATGAACACGTTTAGCTGACGAGAGTAAACTACATACTCTAATGTAATCATATTCACAACAGTATCGATGCTACCATATATCGCGAACTATGATTTTGATAAGTTATAAGTTGTTTCATGTGATCCCTTTAGTTGTTAAGCTATAAGTTCATGTTGTGTTGTTGGTAATCATCATCATCATTATTATCATCGATCACAATTTGTATTTTTGACGTCGTCGTTTTTTTGTGTGTTATTATAAACCAAACAATTCGCACCAATGAGATTATATAACCCATAACACGAGTAGGGCACAACAAACAACTAAATGACGAAAACAACCGTTTTCAAGGTTTTCACTAATCAATTAGTTTATATTCACTGGAATGAGACATTGGGAATCACATAAATTGCAGGCGTGCTTGATACACCCGCTCACACAGGCTCGCACTCACGTTGGCGCGCGCACACGCACACACACACACACACACACACACACACACACACACACACACACACACACACACACACACAAACTCCACATTTTTTAACATGTTGACCCTTGAAATATATAGTGCTTTTAGAAACAGCCAGGGACATTTCTCACTCTAAAGTATATATGTTTCAAATTCCATAAAAACGTTCCTCTTTGAACATATTATTAATTAATTAATTAATTAAGTAATTGTAGTGGCATATTTCGAGTTCACAGGAAACGTTATTAAAACGAAAAACATCCTTAAATCACTTATGTCATGCACCACGGACGTCACATTGTATTAGGTCAATTGTCATAGTTGATCATACGTTTTTAATGTTACATTTAATTTTAGTAAAACTTTATGCTGAAATTCAAAATACCTTCCAAGATGGCGACATAATTAATGTTTTGCAAATAACACATCAAATAAAGTTTTTTTCTAGTGTCAAAATTCTAATAACATACCCAGATATGCAATATACATACCTAATTATTAAAGGTTCAACACTTTGTTAAGTACACAAAAATTTCTCAACAAGTTGTATATCTTGTTCAGGACGTCGCTGCCCAAGTCAAAGCGAAGTTCTTCGTTTAAATTGATGAAAGAAGTATCTGACTGGGAAGCCCCGATCACGCTTTGTAAAACGATTTTCAAACAGTTTAACAAGTCAGCAACAGTCAACGTGCGGAGGAACACGTTGAATACAGCTCGGTCGAGCAATCAATTTACATTTGTTATTTTTATTTTGCGAAGTTTTTTCCGGAAATTAAAATTGACAGTTTAAAATATCAAACAATAAAATAATATATATATATATATACACACACAATAATATATGGCACATTAACGCATATTTCTAGCATTTTCGAAGTAGTTGAAATCGCAGTCCGAATGTGTAGACCATTTGCAATGCGTACACTCACTTTAATGTTGCATTGTGTGCACATACATTTTAATGTTGCAATGTGTACACACATTTTAATGTTGAAATGTGTACACACACTTTAATGTTCGTCAAACGTTAGGCGTTTTCGATTGGTATACGCAGCGAAATCAACTTTGAACCACGCAACTTGATTCAGGGCGTTTCTGTTGAAAGGGAGCAATGTCCCAAGAGGAAGGTTCAATGGTAAAATAAATATAGCTTTATATAATGCAATACGGAAACTTATTCCACGCACAGACCCAGTCAAAGCGAAATAGACAAAGGTTAGGCAATCTAAAAAAATCGGCACACGGCATCGGTTATAATTGTCAACAGATTTGCGATAGAAAGATTCAAATACCGACGAATGTCACGAATGCGATAAAACACCAACGACAAGTTTGAGAAATATGCTGCCAAAAGTGTAATTGTTGTCAAAGATAACTTTTAGTTTCCGTGCTGAGGCTGGTGTGCCATTTTGATTTACTGCGGAACAAACCTATTTAGTTTTGTCATGCTGCTTCTGGGCACCAATCATAAGAAACATTTTCCCCAGCAGTGTACACATCTATTAACAACTTGCCTTATTTGATCAGGATTTCAATGCCAGATAGGTGCGCACTTTTATGAAAACAAAACCCCTTTTATGCAAATCTATATTAAGAGAACAGCGTTCTGACAAGGCAGGACGGGGCGGGATTGGGGGCAAGGTGGCCTGACAAGGGTCAGCAAATTAAAAGCTTGGGGAGGTAATGCCCTCCAGCTTGTAGGCAAAAATGCCCTTACTTGATTAGTCTTGTACTACTCCCGATTCCAACATTTATCATCGATCCGTGAAAAATAAGTACAATTTCAACAACAAATCGCTAAAAAAATTCTTTTTTAAACTTCGTTACATCTATTGTGAATGTTGCTAAATATCCGCTGAGCACTGCTTGCATGGTGTTGACGCTGCGTGCTTGTAGGACCGATAATAAAAATGTAACAACGTGTGGCTAGAGTAATATGATGTCCATCTAAACAATGAGCGGCGGAGACCGGTCCGTATCCGGTGTCGGGAAACCGTTGCGATTCGTCGCTAATCATCATCTTTCATAAACAATTTTACTCGTTAGCCCACGTACATTTACTTCAATCATGACGTCTGAACATCAGAGACAGTCGAATGAAATTGTATGCTCTACGGTATATGTGTATACGTGCGTTCGTGCGTGCGCGCATATGCTTTCGTGCGCAAAACTAAGAAAACAGGGGGTGCAAACGATCGCAGTTCGCACAAAATGCGAATCCAGACTTCAATGACGCGAATTAGATTGTTTACGAAATGTTGCTGTCGTTTTTTATTGTGCGAACTCGTTCCGACAGAGCGTTTGTTTACTACAGTTTGGCCTAATGCCCTATTGTTGGCGACAGCACTGTTTGCTAATCGCGCTAAGCATTTTAAATCGTGACGTTTCTCTCAGTACATTAATTGGTTCTGTTGCAGTGAATGACAATGTGTTCTTTATGGTGCCGTTGCATATTATGTAATATGTATGCACACGCATGAGTAACACATACACAATTATTTTGCTAATGGGTTTTCTAATTTTGGTACACGGCAAAATTTCACACCAGCAAGTGTGAAACCATAACGTATGTACAAAAAGAAAAATCGCATCTAACTGAACTTTCGCTGTTAGAAACCACGCAGAAACGTACATTTATTTTACTGTTTAAAGTGAAACCAAAGAGACATTGTTTTGGGCCTATGTATCTATAAGAGTGTCTAAAAACTAACCATTTGCAACTCTAATCAAGAATATCACGCAAGTGGCTTAATGAGAAACTGTTATAAAAGTGCAAAATTCTGGTCTAATATAATTTTTCGTGAAGGCTGACATACCCATCAGTGTTTGCAATTTTGACCAATCAGCGGCGAGCAGCCCCTTAACCCCCGACGCGGTTGTGACGTAGGCTGTGCATATCTCATGTATTTTTAACATGATTGAGATGTGCAGTTACATTTTTATTTGCTTTTTATATTGGATTTACACGCAGCAAAATCTCTTACAATGCTGTACTATTCAGCATTCGGATGTAAATATTATTCAGCGAGGTATAGAGAGTAGTTTTTTTTTAATTTCCTTTGGAAAAACAGACAGCAGTGAAGCAGTGAATTCACAATCGCGGGTGGGCTGGTTGGAAGCCCACGCGATATGCTAGACTTTGTTCGGCCCACTTCGAAAAGTCGTATTTTGATATATTTGATATATTTTCATTAACTAATGGATCAAGATCCTTCAAAACGTAGGCTTCGGAGAACGTTAAAGCCTGAAGCGGTACCGATAATCTTCCAGCATGTACCTCAGCCGAGGGCTTCGACACGACGCAAACACTCGATCAAGAGAACTGTCAAATCGGAAAGCGAGGCGGTTAATAAACAATGAATGAACAAACAAGTTGATGTTAGACGCAAACAGCACGTCCAAACGTATTGGCAAGTATGTGACAAAAATCGTCTACGTCTACGATCAGGCGTTTAAAGTTGGAGTTATGGGAAACCTAGTCAACACTCTTGGCGTCGGATTCTGAACAAATATAGCGCAGCCCATGCAAACAAAGATTTTCGGTGTTCAACGAGGTATATTTAGGTATATGTAGTACCACTTGCGTGGTATTCTTGATTATATTTGCAAATTATTAGTTTTCAAGTACTCTTATATCAACAGGCCCCCAAAATGCTTTTGGGTTCACTTTAAGTGAACCATTAATTGCTTCAGGCCAATACCATATTTGTTGTCGATTTTGGTTTATGTTTGTCGTCACTTTGGTTTTGGTGCAGGTGTCCGTAATAGTAACGGAATTATTGATATCAGCCAATATGGTATTAGTTGACCTGCTATGAAAGACCACTTGTCTTGAGAAATTGCTCGTGCAGAGCAGAGGGACCATCTCTCAAGAATGGATACAGTGTATTGAGAAAGTTGTTTTTGAGTAAATACCACATAACTGCCGCATCAATATGTCTGACAAGTTTCCGCATGCTTGCGGAAAAGACGCGCTAGTTGTCATCAATGCCATTGAATGTAATAGCGTCATTAATGTTGTATATGACAATAGGCTTAAACGCATTGCTGTCGGACGCGTGCAATCGGTGTCTCGCTGAGCTGGTGCAGTAATGGTCAACATTCTAGTAGGTGGTTTTCT
This sequence comes from Lamellibrachia columna, assembly GCA_963662155.1. Classification (NCBI taxonomy): domain Eukaryota; kingdom Metazoa; phylum Annelida; class Polychaeta; order Sabellida; family Siboglinidae; genus Lamellibrachia; species Lamellibrachia columna. The sequence goes on along the minus strand of OY759270.1, from coordinate 53,079,441 downwards.
AAGCTACGAAAGCACCGACGTGATAATATGCCAACACACGACAAAACATTCCTTTGATTCAAAGGACTATGTGTCAATCAAATGAAACTGTTATACAAATCGCAATAGTCGAATGTGGGTCAACAAAATAGGCGGCACGCTAACCATGAGAGAAGCCGTCCAACGATATTTCGAAAATAATTATAATAAACATGTTTTCATAAGTCGCGTGAGCTGCACATATGTTTCGACAGTGTGGTAATGCTATCCGGCGCATCGCGTATCGTTGCGGGAAACATTACACTGGCCATTTGCAGGCCTGTTCGCAACTGCTGTATGCGTGATTGGGTACTTCGGCATGAGTATCAATAATTGTACGGTTGCAACTTCTTCGGCTGTTGGATATGAAACACACACAATATTGGGAGTTTACGACTGCTGATCGTGCCTGGATATCATATACCGACGCGTTCTCATAAAATCACGTTAGACATAACGAATGCGAAATACAGCGAAGTGATACGTACTCGTACATTACGACATACAGCGAAGTGATACGTACTCGTACATTACGACATACAGCGAAGTGATACGTACTCGTACATTACGACATACAGCGAAGTGATACGTACTCGTACATTACGACATACAGCGAAGTGATACGTACTCGTACATTACGACATACAGCGAAGTGATACGTACTCGTACATTACGACATACAGCGAAGTGATACGTACTCGTACATTACGACATACAGCGAAGTGATACGCACTCGTACATTACGACATACAGCGAAGTGATACGTACTCGTACATTACGACATACAGCGAAGTGATACGTACTCGTACATTACGACATACAGCGAAGTGATACGTACTCGTACATTACGACATACAGCGAAGTGATACGCACTCGTACATTACGACATACAGCGAAGTGATACGTACTCGTACATTACGACATACAGCGAAGTGATACGTACTCGTACATTACGACATACAGCGAAGTGATACGCACTCGTACATTACGACATACAGCGAAGTGATACGCACTCGTACATTACGACATACAGCGAAGTGATACGCACTCGTACATTACGATGATTGCGGCACATGTCTCCGTCTTAGTAACGGACCTCAATAAAGAGAGCGTAAACCATGCACAGGTCCACAAATTGTCTGGCTGCGTTATTAACGATAAATGCCGCAATATAATAATGAACTGCGCACCATGGTGTCAGTTACATGACATGTGTGCGAACGTTGACAATAAAGCGTATGACATATGCATATGCGCCTTGTAAACATATTCAATGACATGATCAGGTATTCGCATGTCCGGTTTGTAACTCGTTTACGCAGTCTGGGTCAACACAATATTTCACCGGACAGTAGCTACTCACATCTGCGGGAATCATCGGCATATTAATCTTCCTGTTTATTTAAAACATAGTTTGAACTACATGTGTAATCCGGCAAACACATCCCATTAACGGACAATTCGGTAAACAGTTTTAGAAAGGTTTCTGTTATGGCTGACACAACCAGCGAACCGCTCAGTGGGCTACTTCAGATCTATCACAAATAGTTTGTATTGCCGATAATAATGTATAATAATATGGCCTGCTAGTACACATAGAACCTATCCCAAAGAGTGTTTAGTGCCGGTAGAAAATATTATTTGTGTTGCTTTCTTTTATTTGCGGTTTTTCTACTTAAGCATTATGACTTGTAACAGTCTAAAGCATTCAGATGGCTACAAATACACCAAGGAGAGAGACACATGTATTACATTCAACCCAAGAACATGTTTATGTTTGCAGAACACAAACGGATGGGGATATGTTCGGCATGGGGCATCGCAGCAGGCGTGACCCTCATATTTGCCATTGCGAGCATCACACATGCGCGGGACGCACGTGAGTGGCCATATTTGTCTGTACTCACAATGTGGTACCACACTTCCCGACAGTGGCGCCACTCAGCATATCACCACTGTCAATGTTTACTACTTGTTACGTCATTGTAAATGTGCTCTAGAGTAACACAACATTGTTTCAAACAAAAACTAACGTCTTTGTATTTCTACAACATACAAACACTATCTACAGTATTGTATGCAATTGAAACTGAGATTTCTTGACAACAATTAGGAGTTAACCAATCGATATATAGATGTGCAGATTCTGCACATTAGATGTAAGTTGTGGCAGTGGTGAAATTGTGAGTAACTTATGTCACATTCACTGTGTGGCGCCACTGGTGGAGAGATTGACTTCATTATGCACAGTGGGGCTTATAGGGTTCAGCCTACAGTTACATTTCAAATTGGTGGCCATGTTAACGTTTTGCAAAATTATAAGAAAACGTGACCATCAAAAATGACCATCTAAAAGTTTTCATCAGCCGCTGTCATCATCCCACTGACATGCTGGTCGAATTTTGTAAAAATTAGACATTTCTAACCCTTGTAATATGCCTGTATGTGCGATACCCCTCAATGTTTACCAATATTGGCATGAATTACAGCGCACATGTTTCTAATCGCAAAAAAAACCCACAAATATCCTTCCGCCTATTAAAATCATCAAAGAATCCACCATTTCACTCTCAAAAGCTTCCGGCCAGCAAACCTGGTAAGGTCCCTGTACAAATGCACTTATGTCAGATCGTATGACTTTTTAACGTCCTATATCCAAACTTACTAACACACCAGGAAGTCTAACTGAGACATGACCCCTATAGTACAGCAGATAGGTAGAACATCGTGCATTTTGGCCTATATCATACATAGACAAAAATATTTGGCCATCTCAGATTTTGGCCTGGAATGCACTGGCGGCCATTTAAAAAGATGGCCGTGTAAACCAATGTGTCCCATATATCAAGAACTACGTACTCATCTAAGCCGCAATTTCGGTGACATAGTAAGGTTTTAGGGGTCAACGATTTCAAATATTTGTATATACATGTGATATTCTCCGACATTCGTATCCGCCATTTCTAAAGATGTCGGTCGTAAAAACCAAATCTTCAAAAAAATTACGCATATGAATGTCGACGAAGGTCAAAAGTAAAACATTTTAAATCGCTGCCCCAAAAACCTATATATTGATACAGCTCAATAGGGAAGTAGTGATGTAGTTCAGAAGATATGGGAAACATTGCTTTTACGGCCATCTTTAAAAATGGCGCCAGTGCAAAATCTGAGATGGCTCTATAGCCAAATAGTTTCGGTTATGTATTGTCTATGTGTGTACCAAGTTTCATTCTTTTTTATCACAAAATGCACAATTCAGCTACATTTCTTGACATATTGGCTGGACTAGTATTCCGTCGTTCAGTTTTACCGATAAGGTGCCAGAGGGCGGCACTGCTTGATTAGCGTGTTCGTCGCACGACAGTGGAAACTCATGACCCAATATATCATAGAGGTTACTTTGTAAATTCCTCGCACGCACGCTCACACGCACGCACGCACGCACGCACGCACGCACGCACACAACCAATGTAAAGTGTCAAACAAACATTCTGTTTTCACAGAAAGAGGATTAGTTTAGTAAACAAAAGCCAACATATGTTACACAAGTTCAGTTTGGACGCAATCGCGAGAGAATATTGCCAGACTATGTGACGCAGGGTTATCTAACAGTATGGCGCAGCCCATGACATTAATATATAATACTAATATGTAAAATATTGCGCTAAAATCCTCGGGAGACCCAATCTCGGCAGCTCACCACAACAAAGGGGAGTAAGCAGTTCCTTGTCGATAAGCAGTTCCAGTTGTAAACAGTTGGATTGGTATGCTGGGGAGATATGGGGGATAAGCAAGGCTTTCAGTTTACAGCGAAATGTTGCTATTTCCTACAGACTAACACTAACAGGGAGTGAGTTCCACAGAGTTGGTGAGGAACTGAAAAAGTTCTAGTTCAGAAATTTTCCTTAACACTGGGAACAAAAAGTATATTAAAATTAGGTGATCGAAGCTGTCTGGGCTGTCTTGCAGGAGTGAGCAGTGAATGTAAATATGCTGGTTGCTTGGAACAAAGTGCGTGATAGGTAATTGTATGGTAATGAATGAGAGAAACGAGGAGACCGGGTAACTACCATTGCCAAACAATTTTGCGTTGAAGTTTCAAGATGCAAATGGTTATGTTTTAGTAACTCTTGTACCTCAGTTCGACATGCGAGCTCGTTTGTGCTACTTCTGTATGTAGTTTTTGTGTGTGAAGTCATCAAACAACAACAAATTATTATTTAATGTTTGCAACAAATTATTATTTAATGTTTGGTCAAACATTAAGTGAAAATGGAAACGCTGAAAACATGAAATGTCGAGCCTTACCATATCTAACGACTAAAATCAATTCTTTTGACGATTTGAAAAAATAGGCACTTTGCATTAAATGACTGCGGATGTTACATAAACTATTCACACACTACATATTAAATGTTGGACACCAACGAACCGGATTTGCAATAGGCTAAATCAGTTGAGGATTGGGCTTAAAGACATTAGGTTTAATTCAGTTTTATTTTATTGCGTAATTTGTGTCAAAATAGGCCTACATAATTTTTTTTATTGTTTTGAATGCATTCCATACGCTTAGAAACGCATACTCACAGCTGAAGTGTTAGTTTTAGAGTCAATTTAATCGGTTATCTAGATTCTGGGTAACTAATAAAATTCGTCATAATAAGAAACAAATTTAATCGTATTCAATGTGTACTTTTATTTATATTGCCTTTAATTAATTTATTATTTTAAGTAGTCAAATGTGTGTGTGTGTGTGTGTGTGTGTGTGTGTGTGTGTGTGTGTGTGTGTGTGTGTGTGTGTGTGTGTGTGTGTGTGTGTGTGTGTGTGTGTGTGTGTGTGTGTGTGTGTGTGTGTGTGTGTGTGTGTGTGTGTGTGTGTGTGCGTGTGTACTAATTTTTTACTATTGGACAGCGCCATACAGCACTAGGTGATTATGGCGCTATAAAAATATAGTATTTTATTCACGTAACGGAGCCTGGGTGATCGAGGCTGTGCTGTTGTTAACTGTTACAGCCGGATGGGGAGACTGGTCGGAGTGTTCGAAGACGTGTGGCGGGGGAACGATGAGACGCAACTACTACTGCGACCCCATCAGCTCTAAACACTATATCATCTGTTCGAGTCAGGCTGGCGCCTGCAACGACATGTCGTGCGACAGTGAGTGCCCGTATTCTCTTCCGTCAAACAGTTGTCGTTGCTCTCCTCTTTGTCCCTGACGTCCGGGGTGAGGCTGTCATCGATACTGGTCCTCGACTTTTGGTCTCTTCTCCTTCCGTCAGTGTTCCCGTTCCACTGCCCTCACCACCGCCCGTCTCCATTCCCCCTATCCCTCGCTCTCATTCCCCCCTCCCACTCCCGCCAAATCTCTCTTCACGCAGTCCTCCCATCTCAGTCTCGGCCTTCCTTTGACAACATTGAGGACAAAGTCAGTTTGTCTCGCGGTTTGAAGATTTTTAGGGGGCACCATGGTCAGTAGGCAAGGCACCAGGGTCAGTAGGCAAGGCACCACGGCCAATGAAATGCCATATAATAAATGCTTTTATTAGTTGTAAATTATCGTTGTTGTAAAAAAGTTGACACAAATCGAGGCATACATAACGTCGCATGCTGTTATAATTGTAGTCTTATGAAGTGGAATGTCAAATAAGGCACGGGTGTTTACTTTTCGAGGCACGGGCATGACGACTGTCATCTAATACTATTAGCAATAATATGAAGTAAATTCAGAAAGACGTTGACGGTGGATCAGTAATTACTTCCCAGATAACAATTTAACATTCGTAGAAGGTTCCCATTATGAAAACGTTTGGAGGAACGTTCTGGGAAAGGCCCCATAGAACGTGTGCTCGTCCTTCTCGAAACGTTTTTTACTAAACGTTCTTACAAAGAGGGAATGTTTAGCGAACTTAAAAAACCTTTTTGGAAATCTGCAGAGAACATTCATTGTTTACAAAACACACACGAAATCCTTATAATGTTTTCATTCATCCATTTAGCAAGGTCCTCTTGCGCAATAACAAATTCGTCATAATAAGAAACCAATTCATGATTACTTCTAATAAAAAATTATTTTAGCACGGTCACCGTGTCAAGTATATACAGTTAGTACATGTATTCTATTCCTAACTACGCTGCAGTGCTGCACACTTACCTTTGTTTATCCTGGAGTAGGGGAAGATGGAGACCTATGAGTCACTTTTCACACTTGTAGCTATAAAACAAAAACTTATGTTTCAACATGCAAATTGCTCTGTTGTACACATATGAATGTCATTTAAGAGGGTCAAGAAATTAATCGGGCTGGGATTTGTCAAATTCAAAGTATAAGCAAATTAGTGGAAGCCTGTGTGGTGGCTCAAGGACAAGGGACCCCACGAGTGGGGTCCCTTGAGCCACCATGTGGGGTCCCTTGAGCCACCATGTCTGGTCCAATGAGCCATCATGTGGGGTCCCTTGAGCCACCATGTCTGGTCCAATGAGCCATCATGTGGGGTCCCTTGAGCCACCATGTCTGGTCCAATGAGCCATCATGTGGGGTCCCTTGAGCCACCATGTGGGGTCCCTTGAGCCATCACGTGGGGTCCCTTGAGCCACCATGTGGGGTCCAATGAGCCACCATGTGGGGTCCCTTGAGCCACCATGTGGGGTCCCTTGAGCCACCATGTGGGGTCCCTTGAGCCACCATGTGGGGTCCCTTGAGCCATCATGTGGGGTCCATTGAGCCACCATGTGGGGTCCCTTGAGCCATCACGTGGGGTCCCTTGAGCCACCATGTGGGGTCCAATGAGCCACCATGTGGGGTCCCTTGAGCCACCATGTGGGGTCCAATGAGCCACCATGTGGGGTCCCTTGAGCCACAATGTGGGGTCCCTTGAGCCACCATGTCTGGTCCAATGAGCCACCATGTGGGGTCCCTTGAGCCACCATGTGGGGTCCAATGAACCAATTTTACATCTGAAGCAAAACAATAAGTTCAATGTGTAATTTGTATTACCATAAACGTGTCGTACATAAACGTGTACATATTCTGCACGTTATTTAACAGACCTTATATTAAAATATTACATTCGTGCTTTTACTGCACATGCGTGTTACGCGTAGTTTTTATTGTAGCTTTTTAGGTTTACTTGAAACCGGGTAATTCCTGTAATTATCACCGGATTTGGAAACACTACATTGCCACTACTGGCACAGAAAGGATGATCTCGACACCAGGCTTGCCACCCATAACTCCTCATTCTGAGGGGATAACACATGTTTGCAGTTAATACCAATTGTCTAAGTTATGTTTAATTGCACCAAGCTACCTGCAAACTATGTATTAGCTTATCGTCATATCTCTTCCTCCTTGATATGGTAGTGTTCCAGGTTTACAGGAAACCGCTTAATTCTTGTAGTTCTCTTGGTAGGACATTGCTCATCTACCTGTCTGGGAAGCACTCCCTTTACTGACGTTACAGGCACAGCATGGATGTCCTTGACAACCGGATCTACATAAGCATTGTCTATTTTGTGTGCCTTCCGTAAGAAGCGAACTTCAATGTCTCCGTCTTCATCTTCCTCACCCAACACCAAGTCGATGTCTCCGTCTTCATCTTCCTCATCCAACACCAAGCCGATGTAATGAACGACTGTTTTTTCCCAGCGTATGACACAACTACATAGTCGTTTTTGTGGATGTGGAGGTCCGCGTGTTGTTCATTTTGCTTGTCATCTTCCACGTCCGTGTCTCGTACGTCCCGTTCATCTTGCCTGCCGTTGTCGATGTCTGTGTCACCTGTTCCTGGTCTGCTCGCGTCCGGGTCGACATGTTTGTCCTGTGCGAAAGGTAGACATGTTTTTTTTTGCCCTCTTTGGTTTTGTGACAATGTTTACCTTTCTTCTGTTTAGTAACTCTTCCTTCGCGGGAGAGTCGGTGATGATGGCCGATTTTCTTTTTCTCCATTTCACCAGCAGTATATTATAATCAAGGATCACCAGCAGCATATACTAATCAAGGATCACCAGCAGTATATTCTAATCAAGGATCACCAGCAGCATATACTAATCAAGGATCACCAGCAGTATATTCTAATCAAGGATCACCAGCAGCATATACTAATCAAGGATCACCAGCAGCATATACTAATCAAGGATCACCAGCAGCATATACTAATCAAGGATCACCAGCAGCATATACTAATCAAGGATCACCAGCAGCATATACTAATCAAGAATCACCAGCAGCATCTACTAATCAAGGATCACCAGCAGCATCTACTAATCAAGGATCACCAGCAGCATATACTAATCAAGGATCACCAGCAGTATATTCTAATCAAGGAACACCAGCAGCATATACTAATCAAGGATCACCAGCAGCATCTACTAATCAAGGATCACCAGCAGCATCTACTTATCAAGGATAACTAGCAGCATCTACTAATCAAGGATCACCAGCAGCATCTACTAATCAAGGATCACCAGCAGCATATACTAATCAAGGATCACCAGCAGCATCTACTAATCAAGGATCACCAGCAGCATCTACTAATCAAGGATCACCAGCAGCATATACTAATCAAGGATCACCAGCAGTATATTCTAATCAAGGAACCCCAGCAGCATATACTATTCAAGGAACACCAGCAGCATCTACTAATCAAGGATCACCAGCATCATCTACTAATCAAGGATCACTAGCAGCATCTACTAATCAAGGATCACCAGCAGCAAGGTGATCCTTGATTAGTATATGCTGCTGGTGATCCTTGATTAGTATATGCTGCTGGTGTTCCTTGATTAGTATATACTGCTGGTGATCCTTGATTAGTATATGCTGCTGGTGATCCTTGATTAGTATGTGCTGCTGGTGTTCCTTGATTAGTAGATGCTGCTGGTGTTCCTTGATTAATAGATGCTGCTGGTGTTCCTTGATTAGTAGATGCTGCTGGTGATCCTTGATTAGTAGATGCTGCTGGTGATCCTTGATTAGTAGATGCTGCTGGTGATCCTTGATTAGTATATACTGCTGGTGATCCTTGATTAGTATATGCTGCTGGTGATCCTTGATTAGTAGATGCTGCTGGTGATCCTTGATTAGTAGATGCTGCTGGTGTTCCTTGATTAGTAGATGCTGCTGGTAATCCTTGATTAGTATATGCTGCTGGTGATCCTTGATTAGTATATGCTGCTGGTGTTCCTTGATTAGTAGATGCTGCTGGTGTTCCTTGATTAGTAGATGCTGCTGGTGATCCTTCATTAGTAGATGCTGCTGGTGTTCCTTGATTAGTAGATGCTGCTGGTGTTCCTTGATTAGTATATGCTGCTGGTGATCCTTGATTAGTATATGCTGCTGGTGTTCCTTGATTAGTATATACTGCTGGTGATCCTTGATTAGTATGTGCTGCTGGTGTTCCTTGATTAGTAGATGCTGCTGGTGATCCTTGATTAGTAGATGCTGCTGGTGATCCTTGATTAGTATATGCTGCTGGTGATCCTTGATTAGTAGATGCTGCTGGTGTTCCTTGATTAGTATATGCTGCTGGTGATCCTTGATTAGTAGATGCTGCTGGTGATCCTTGATTAGTATATGCTGCTGGTGATCCTTGATTAGTAGATGCTGCTGGTGATCCTTGATTAGTAGAGGCTGCTGGTGATCCTTGATTAGTAGATGCTGCTGGTGATCCTTGATTAGTAGATGCTGCTGGTGTTCCTTGATTAGTAGATGCTGCTGGTGATCCTTGATTAGTATATGCTGCTGGTGATCCTTGATTAGTAGATGCTGCTGGTGATCCTTGATTAGTAGATGCTGCTGGTGATCCTTGATTAGTAGATGCTGCTGGTGTTCCTTGATTAGTAGATGCTGCTGGTGATCCTTGATTAGTATATGCTGCTGGTGTTCCTTGATTAGTATATACTGCTGGTGATCCTTGATTAGTATATGCTGCTGGTGATCCTTGATTAGTATATACTGCTGGTGATCCTTGATTAGTAGATGCTGCTGGTGATCCTTGACCAGTCGATGGTGCTGGTTCTGTCGCAGGTGTATTCACATCAACGTATATGTCAGTGACAGCCGCCGATAGGAAGGCATCGTCGGGGAATATATTCCTGTTCATGGGATAGATGCCAGTTGCTTTGAATGATGACGTTATGTTGCAATTTGAGAACGCTTTACCAAACGCTTGTCCACTCCATTCTGCAACATCATAAATGGTGATTGTCTTAGCTGGATGTGAAATCATCCAAGAGTCGCATGCCGTGTTGAAGCATCGTTTAAAGGGCCCGTATACTCCTACATCTAAGGGCTGCATTCGATGATTGCAGTGTGGGAGGACGTGGCAATAAACAACCCCTTTTCTCGCGCCGTTTCCACCACCTTTACAGAAATGTGACTTTCACTGTTATCCTTGACTAGAACTCCACGTTTCGTTACAGATACATCGGTTCATTTGCATATCTACAGATAACGGTTTCAAAATTATCAAAGAACTGATACACATTTGTTACGTTGAAGCTAGTAGCACGCGACAAAATAGTTGAAGCTAGTAGCACGCGACAAACTAGTTGAAGCTAGTAGCACGCGACAAACTAGTTGAAGCTAGTAGCACGCGACAAACTAGTTGAAGCTAGTAGCACGCGACAAACTAGTTGCCTCTGGAATCCGCAAACCAAATTCGTTTCTGCGCTTAAGGAAACCATGCAACCAATCATCATCCGCCATTCTATTGGCATGCGATGAAGATGGGCATGTCTTTTCATTTCACTCAGCGTACTCGTGTGTTAGTCGCCTAGTAGCACACTGAGTTAGACCATAAAAGATCTTCGATGATGTGATCAGGTACGTCGACAAGGCTTCCTCCTCAGCATCGGTAAACACCTGGAAGCAGTAGACATGCATAACATTAAATCAACGGATAGTTCGAAATGCACAAGTAAGCATGTATAAATGTACGTACACATGCACGTACACATGTACGTACACGTGTAGGATCTACGTACGTAGGGTTATATAAATATCCACACACAAAAATTATTCACTCTAAATATGTAATTTATAGCAAGACCTACACGTTTAGTAACAGACAGAATGCCATATTGAACACAAACACATATTGAACACAAACACATATTGAACACAAACACATATGGGAGAATGTTGCGCCAGTCAATACGGGGAGCAATGAGCCGGCTCATCGGACCCCACACACCCCGGCTCTTCGGACCCCACACACCCCGGCACATGGGTGTCTGATCACAATTATACACGCAAAATGAGTTTTACTAAAAAGTAGACCAGCGTGTACCAAAATTGGTTACATGCATTGACAGAACTATTATCCGTTATTGACAATATGTTAGTATTTATAACATTGCACTACGTATAGTAGATGTAACAAAAACACGCTAGATTTACTCAAAAATATTTTATAGGTAAAAATACATACCGTCGTGATTTCGCGCCCCTTTCGTCATCCGCCATTTGTCAAAAGGCCGTGGCGTCGTAGGTAGCAAGACGTGGCGTCGTAGGTAGCAAGACGTGACGTCGTAGGTAGCAAGACGTGGCGTCGTAGGTAGCAAGACGTGACGTCGTAGGTATCACGACGTGGCGTCGTAGGTAGCAAGACGTGGCGTCGTAGGTAGCAAGACGTGGAGTCGTAGGTAGCAAGACGTGGCGTCGTAGGTAGCAAGACGTGGCGTCGTAGGTAGCAAGACGTGACGTCTTATGTAGCACGACGTGACGTCGTAGGTAGCAAGACGTGGCGTCGTAGGTAGCACGACGTGACGTCTTATGTAGCACGACGTGACGTCGTAGGTAGCACGACGTGACGTCTTATGTAGCACGACGTGACGTCGTAGGTAGCACGACGTGACGTCGTAGGTAGCAAGACGTGGCGTCGTACGTAGCACGACGTGGCGTCGTAGGTAGCACGACGTGGCGTCGTAGGTAGCACGACGTGACGTCGTAGGTAGCACGACGTGGCGTCGTAGGTAGCACGACGTGGCGTCGTAGGTAGCACGACGTGGCGTCGTAGGTAGCAAGACGTGGCGTCGTAGGTAGCACGACGTGGCGTCGTAGGTAGCAAGACGTGACGTCGTAGGTAGCACGACGTGACGTCGTAGATAGCACGACGTGGCGTCGTAGGTAGCAAGACGTGACGTCGTAGGTAGCACGACGTGACGTCGTAGGTAGCACGACGTGACGTCGTAGGTAGCACGACGTGACGTCGTAGGTAGCACGACGTGACGTCGTAGGTAGCACGACGTGACGTCTTATGTAGCACGACGTGGCGTCGTAGGTAGCACGACGTGACGTCTTATGTAGCACGACGTGACGTCGTAGGTAGCACGACGTGACGTCGTAGGTAGTACGACGTGGCGTCGTAGGTAGCACGACGTGGCGTCGTAGGTAGCACGACGTGGCGTCGTAGGTAGCACGACGTGACGTCGTAGGTAGCACGACGTGACGTCTTATGTAGCACGACGTGACGTCGTAGGTAGCACGACGTGCATCTACAGAACTCGTCAGATGGAGCAACTGAGCGTTATTCAAAATTGTAGGGGGGTGGCTCAAAAATCCCCCTACTGAAATCGTGAAGAACCTTGATTGAAGGTATTCCCGCTTACGATATAGGTGTAAGGAGAGTGTTATGTAATCCTATATCGGCACTGTCTGGTGAGTTTGTGGTGTGAGTCGGTCCGTCAAACATGTTTAACATTAATGCTATCCAAAGTAGCAGTTGCTGGGGAAATAGTTATCGTTGTTATGTTTTTAATATATTATACTACATGTTGTAATATAACAAAAGTGAATACATGTATTTCTAATATTAATTAACTATCAAAATTATATCTAAATAGCCACCTTAATTATTGGTGATGCATTAATTATTGATGATGCGCATGCACAGAAAGGTGTATCTCCAAATTGTTTTCAATTATTTATTTCAACAAGACTAAAGTTTGAGCAACGGTAGATTACAGTGTAGCGATGATTTTTGTGTAGCGATGATTATAATGTAGTGTAGCGATGATTATAGTGTAGTGTAGCGATGATTATATTGTATCGATGATCATACTGTGGCGATGATTATAATGTAGCGATGCTTATAGTGTAGCGATGATTATAATGTAGCGATGCTTATAGTGTAGCGATGATTATAATGTAACGATGCTATAACACCAAATGACAGAAAAACAACTTTAGTAATAGTCACTGATTTTTATAATCGACGGGGAACTTTTAGGGAACTTCCTTCGAAAGTTATGTTTGCCACCCGCGGATGTTTACACATTAGAGAAGGTCTCACAACATTAAACAGTTGCTTTTATGTTTAATGCCATGTTTAATGCCATGTTTAATGCCATGTAAGCCTACTAGTAAAATGAACAGCGCTTGTTTTATTTTCTACTGACTTATTATTTGTATTATGCATTTTTTATTTTGGACTTTTATGGAACGTTCGTTCGTTTTGTTCGGTTACTAATTGTCCAGCTTATGACCCGCCATATACAATTTTACAGTCACAGCATTTTTTGCGTTTTCAGTGCATCGCCTACGTCATTTTAGCATAAAGTAATTATGGTTTAACAGTTATTATTAGAGTAGAGAAATTATTACAAAATGTGACTTAGCAAATGTTTTTTTAAATGTTCACATGCCGTCTCACACAGACCCGTACGCCGACCAGCCGTGGACAGACTGCAGTGCCCCCTGTGGAGGAGGTACGAGGACGAGGTTTGACGTAAACGGCTCCAACCCCCAGGAGATCCCGTGTCACACACAGTCGTGTCGCCCAGGTGAGTCGTGCTCATATGTGGTTACCAAAATACACATTATTTTAGTATGGCATATAACTCCATACAGTGGACAAGGAAGCCATTGGCTCATCGACAGTCCAACAATTATTTATATACATGTAATCGGCCCTTCTGAGCCATTTGTAAATGTTGTTTTTAAACATACTATTGATGAAATTGGTTGGCGTAAGGAAGTTCCAATAGTCGAGTTGACGTTCCACAAACTACGTAAATCCTTAACGTGCTGTCGTGTTTTGCAAAGTACGAATGCCGTCTATGCAAAGACAGAATGCTGTCTATACAAAGAATGAATGCCGTCTATGCAAAGACAGAATGCTGTCTATACAAAGAATGAATGCCGTCTATGCAAAGACAGAATGCTGTCTATACAAAGAATGAATGCCGTCTATGCAAAGACAGAATGCTGTCTATACAAAGTACGAATGCCGTCTATGCAAAGACAGAATGCTGTATATACAAAGAATGAATGCCGTCTATGCAAAGAGCGAATGCTGTCTATGCTAAGAATGAATGACGTCTGTGCAAAGAAAGAATGCTGTCTATACTGTATATACTAAGAACGAATGACGTCTAAAATACCCATTTAGCAAACCACTGTTTTCCTCCGTCGTCCGTATTATTAACGGTGTGTGATAACTTGACAGAAACTCACGTAGACTGGTTACGCGCATTCCTTTCACCAACTAACTTTACCAAGTGAAGTAGAAGTAGTTTCACAGTCTCAGTAGATGAACAGGCGACACGGAATGTGTCGACGGTTTGTCGAGTTTCACTCTCAAATGTCACTTTCAGTGTCGACGACGGACTGTCAGGCTGACGTGTCGTTTGTTGCCGACTCGTCCAAGAGCATCACTGAGCTGGAGTGGTACATGACGAAGCAGTTCATCATCGACACGGTGCTGGGACTGAAGGCAGCCAACCCCAAAACACGAGTCTCCGTATTCAGCTTCTCTACTACGGTAGGCAGTCACTTGGATTGATAAGATATCCGTCTGATCCACGTCTCTACTACGGTAGGCAGTCACTTGGATTGATAAGTTATCCGTCTGATCCACGTCTCTACTACGGTAGGCAGTCACTTGGATTGATAAGATATCCGTCTGATCCACGTCTCTACTACGGTAGGCAGTCACTTGGATTGATAAGATATCCGTCTGATCCACGTCTCTACTACGGTAGGCAGTCACTTGGATTGATAAGATATCCGTCTGATCCACGTCTCTACTACGGTAGGCAGTCACTTGGATTGATAAGATATCCGTCTGATCCACGTCTCCCATATCAATCCTCCGACAACACTTCCGTAACTGACCCCTCGGACACAACCTTTCACTGGTCATTCAAACATCTCCCACTTCGATGACAATAACTTGCTGTACATTGAACGTGCTACGTAGTTTGAACGCGATTACCGTTTACGTTATTGGTTATGGAGACATCAGCATAATGTTCTTACGTTATGGAGACATCAGCATAACGTTCTTACACTTTGTGGTGTTGCAAGTCTCGGTGCGTCTAGTTGTGTGTATTATGGTTAAAGGGGGTTATCAGCATTATAGTAAACAAAGTAAACTCGAGCGTTGTACGCGCCCCTAAAATTAGCCAAAAGTGCTTGTTTTCCATGATTCAAAAGCAATAACGTTTAAGTGATAACATTTTTGGTGAATCCCAACAATGTCGTTTATATGGTTCTATTTAAATTATTGCTACTGTACTAGTGCTACTACAACTACTGTTGCTACTGCACTGTACTAGTGCTACTACTGCAATAGTGCTACTATAGCTACTGTACCACTGCTACTACTGCAATAGTGCTACTACAGCTACTGTTGCTACTGTACCAGTGCTACTACTGCACTAGTGCTACTACAGCTACTGTTGCTACTGTACCAGTGCTACTACTGCACTAGTGCTACTACAGCTACTGTTGCTACTGTACCAGTGCTACTACTGCAATAGTGCTACTACAGCTACTGTTGCTACTGTACCAGTGCTACTACTGCACTAGTGCTACTACAGCTACTGTTGCTACTGTACCAGTGCTACTACTGCACTAGTGCTACTACAGCTATTGTACCAGTGCTACTACTGCACTAGTGCTACTACAGCTACTGTTGCTACTGTACCAGTGCTACTACTGCACTAGTGCTACTGTACTAGTGCTACTAATGCACTAGTGCTACTATAGCTATTGTTCTTACTATACTAGTGCTTCTACAGCTACTGTTGCTACTGTTCTAGTGTTACTACTGCATTAGTGCTACTACAGCTACTGCAATAGTGCTACTACAGCTACCGTACTAGTGCTACTACAGCTACTGCACTATTGCTACTACAGCTACTGTACTAGTGCTACTACAGCTACTGTACTAGTGCTACTACAGCTACTGCACTAGTGCTACTACTGCTACTGCTGCTACTACCCCTATCACTACTACTGCTACAGCAACCACCACCGCTATTACTCTACCAGAACAATTACTTTGACCTATACCACTGCTCCATGTTACACTACTACACTGCCGTCTTTACAAGCAATCACGTTGACCATTGCACATTCCGCACCAGGTATCCAACGACGTCACCCTAAACAACACGTTCACGACGGATGAGTTGGAGCGACAGATCTGGTCGATACCGTACAAGGCCGGCGCCACCGACATGACCAGCGCCCTCATGGCCTTGACCACCATGTTCACATCTCTCGGCTCAGCGGACGTCCCGAAAATGGCGTACGTCATCACCGACGGGGAGAGTACCATCAACAGCGTGTTCACGAAGCAGGCGGCGAGTCTCGCCAAGACCAGCGGCGTGACGATGTTCACAGTGGGTGAGTGGCGACATTACGGGCCGCAGAAGTGCACTGGTCAGAGCGTCGGGCCCTCAATCGAGAAACCGGGCTTCGAAAACTTCTGCTGCCGTTTCGAAGTTTGAACAATTTTATTCACGTCCCGTTACCTCAATTCACGGAGTAGTAGGCCCATAAACGTTACCTCAATTCACAGAGTAGTAGGCCCATAAACGTTATCTCAATTCACGGAGTAGTATACCCATAAACGCTACCTCAATTCACAGAGTAGTAGGCCCATAAACCTTATCTCAATTCACGGAGAAGTAGACCCATAAACTACAATTCACAGAGTAGTAGGCCGATAAACGGGTAGTTAACCATAGAGAGTGAAGGAAATGTGAACGAATAGTTTTCGATCAGTGATCAAGTTGATTTGGTGCTGGAATAAACAGGTCTACCAGAGAATGACATATAAAACGCGTTTTTTTTTACGCCAATCCGTGTTCGTGGCTACTACTTTGGGAACATCTTAGGTTGACACAACATTGCACACCCGTGGCTAACTAACCAGTTTGCTGGGGGCACGCAACGTATACGTAGAATGTTCTAATCGTAATTTATATGATGGCCCTCATTTCGACGTTCCTTACGCCCTAAACTTACCTTTGATGTCAAATATGACCGGGTTAAAACGACGCAACATAGGGACGTACGAACATCAATCAATTCCACACACAGCTGTCGTTTTGCTATGTAAATAGGTTCGAACACTGGCTTTAGAAGTTGACATATGCTGTATCTTCTGTACGTTTACGACAGCTGTGAACGCAACCGACACACAGACTCTATCGGATATCGCGTCAGCGCCGACAGAAGATTACAGTTACGCGACAGACTCGTCCTCCGGGCTCAACGACCTCGTCAACAACATCATTGACGAAGCTTGTCAGAAAGGTAAACACTGATGTCGCTAATACAGCCACAGGTGATCACATGAAGTTACTGATAGGTGCACACACCCACATGTATACATTCATGCATACATTAACGCATACACTCATGCATACACTCATGCATTGCATTCATGCGTGCATTCATGCAGCTGCATCAGTTGTGATTACATGAAAGTGACAATCAAAAGGACAACATGTAAAGCTATCAAGATTTAACAAGATTTATCAAGATTGCTACCCAAAGCTACAAACTCCTTATGGCACGTGGAAAAGGAAGCCACCCAGATGACACGAGATTTATTTACTATTTAAATGTAAAACTTGCAGGACGTTTGCAATTTGATATGTTAGTATCATATAAAGCATTGTAAAATTAATTATGTTATGTCATTTATTAAGTCACGAAAAAGAACAACTTCTCAATTTCGTAATATCAATTCAATATTTGACCCACAAGGAGTAATGTTTTCATTTTTAAATATCTAACATAGTAACAGCTACGCCAGCAGCACATTAGCAACATTATTATCAAAACCCATAGTTGACCGCAATGCATAATGTCATTTCAGTAAAAATTGGACAAGATGTTAATTTATTATTTATCTTTATATACAAAGAAAAAACTCTTCAAATCCCAGGCAAAAAATTGTGTTTTGCTATGTTCCACCTTAACCACGTTCTTGTAAAATGTCATACTATGGTAACATTGTTATCAAAATAAAAATCAGACTCATACGGTGTAATGTCATTTCAATAAAAGTTGGCTACAATGTTCAACAAATTCATGAAGTGTCGGACATAAATTGAGGTTTCGCTATCTTGAAATCACGCTCCGAACAAACGATTCCACAATAGAAGTTATCCCGCTTATCTGCGAGAGGTACCACATGATTAACGTGTGATTTATAATGGTGTCGATTCATATTAAGATTCAGATATAATTTATTCAGATACATAGCAAACAAATCATACTATACACACTCAACATACATTAACATAATATAACAATCTTATGGTAATATATAAAAAAGTACAATTATATAGTATCAAAGTATAAATCAAAATAAAGCATAAATTAGTATTTAGCAAATTATAACTTACTATTACCTGATAACTGCTATGGACCTGGTAGCTTAATCAATTCGAATGTTTTGCTAGTGTCATTTTAAATAAATTTGGCAAAAAACAAACCTACCTAGTATCCACTGCAACAAGGTAGCTCATTTGTGCAACTTTTGTGTGTAGTCTTTGTGAAATCATCAGATAAACTAGTAAATTAGTTTATGCTTGTTCAAGCATTAACTGAATTGAAAATAGAATTGCTAATAAATTACTATCAACATTGACCCACCCAATGCTTACCATTTTAAATATCCACTATCCATTTTGATCCTTACTACATCTACATCTAAGTAAATTACTATCAACATTGACCCACCCAATGCTTACCATTTTAAATATCCACTATCCATTTTGATCCTTACTACATCTACATCTAAGTAAATTCTTTCGATGATTATAAAAAAATATTTGATTTCCGTTTTTCCACTTTTAAATTAATGTCACCATACGTTCGTGTATTATAATTGTGAATGGTGTGATTGGACTACAGTGGTAATTGTTGTAAATAAGAAGGTAATTTGTTATGTGTAAATTTATAATAAAATTTGTATTGTTGAATTCGTAAGATATATTGAGCCTTCAGTATGTTTAATGACTTAAAAATTGGATCTGTATGCACATTATATTTATTTAGATTAACAATTCTTATTGCTCTCTTTTGTAGCTTGAAAATTCGGTCACATTTAAAGCCCCAAACAATGATGTCATAATTTATGTATGGTTGAATTAAGGTGTTATAGAGGGTTAATTTTATGTGTGTTGGTAAAAGATGTTTGAATTTATTAAGAATTCCGATTGTTTTACAGCATTTGTTTGCAGTTTTTTACAGCTTAAAGTATCATCTATAATGATACCAAGAACATTTTATTTAAGCAGAGGTATATCTAAAGCTTTGTTGATCATTTTATACAGTATGTATTTTGATTTGCTTACATTAAGAGATAACGTATTTATTTTTACTTTGGCTACTTAATTATTGATTAGGGTATCTACGTTCACTTCCTTAGTGGAAGAGTGTGGTGTCATCAGCACTAAAGAGTGTGGTGTCATCAGCACTTAAGAGTGGCGTCATCAGCATACATAATAAAATAAATTGTGTAGTTGCTTGTGAAATGTTATTTATGTAAATTAAAAAGAGAAGAGAGCCAAGAATTGAATTTTGAAGTAAACCAGAGAAAATGTGTAATGGGTTAAATAAGACGACATTAAATTAAACGATTTGAGTCCGATTTGTTAGATAACTTTCGAATAGTTTTAAAGCTGTCTTTGTTACGCCATAGTGGCTTAATTTGTTCAACAATATTTGATGATCTATAGTGTCAAAGGCGTTTGATCGAAATCTGTTTTTTTTCTGTCTACGAGTTACAAAGCAGCCAGTTCAGTTGAATGTTCAGTTCTAAAGCCATATTGACTCATACAAAATAGTATGTTGTTTGAAGTGTGCATAAAGTTGATTATGGATAACATCTTCCATTATTTTGGAAATGACGGGCAGGAGTGATATAGGTCTATACTTAGTAAAGAGTGATTCTTCACCACTTTTGAAAACAAAAATTACTTTGGCAATGTTTAATTTGTCTGTGAAAATTCCTGTATTTAATGTTTATTTTGTTATTATAGTGATTGGTTTGATCAAATCTAATTTTATATATTGTAGCTGTTTAACATATATCTTATTAACTCCACTACTAGTTTGTAGGGGGAAGCCATCTATTATTTGCATGTTTCTAACAATATGAGCATCAAATAAAAAAATACACAAAAAGGAAGAAAACAAAAATGTGCTGGAGTTTGCTTTCTCCAGATGGTAAAGAAAGGTGAGATGAGGTCAGTATATCTCATCTATACATTAATCTCCAAAAACGAGAAACTCGCATTAGTGTAACTCTGAAATAACGACTAACAAATGTACATTTAAAGTTCTTTTTACCAATAAATGTATTATTAAATTATGTGTTTACAGTTGGTATTATGGACGTAGTTTCAATCGACAATATAACCTTTGTGTTGATTTAATCGTTGTCGTAACAATGATGCGCAGACCGATGCGCAGATAGCTTGATTTAAGGGTAGTCGGCCACCTTAACTACTGTAGCTTTGTGCCACCTTCTTTAAGTTTGAAGAACATATTTCTATCAATATCCTCATCCTCATTCAACATTAAAAAAACACTTCTATTTGGCCACCTCGTAGTTTCCCTACCGTTACGTAGTCTTGCCGTTACATTGCAGTGGACAGGCGTGAGTGCGAGGAGTGGACCAACTGGACAGACTGTTCAGAGACGTGTGGACAAGGCACCTTAGAGAGGACACGGGCCTGCACGAACTTCGACGCCAACGGCACATTCAACGGCACAACAGTCGACATCGACACAGACTTATGCAACTTAGCGACTTGTCCCCAAACTACACAGAAAACAACGACAGCACAGACCACGTTCGCGCCAACCACAGTCACAGACTCAACAACGCATACCACCCCATTGACGACGCCGCTGACACAGACCACTGTAAAGACGACAACAACCACGGAGACACCAACGCAAACGCCCACCACGCCGACTATCATAACAACCACACCGACAACAACCACAGTGACACCAACAGAAACAACAACCACGGAGACACCAACGCAAACGCCCACCACGCCGACTGTCATAACAACAACACCGACAACAACCACAGTGACACCAACAGAAACAACAACCACGGAGACACCAACGCAAACGCCCACCACGCCGACTGTCATAACAACCACACCGACAACAACCACAGTGACACCAACAGAAACAACAACCACGGAGACACCAACGCAAACGCCCACCACGCCGACTGTCATAACAACCACACCGACAACAACCACAGTGACACCAACAGAAACAACAACCACGGAGACACCAACGCAAACGCCCACCACGCCGACTGTCATAACAACCACACCGACAACAACCACAGTGACACCAACAGAAACAACAACCACGGAGACACCAACGCAAACGCCCACCACGCCGACTGTCATAACAACAACACCGACAACAACCACAGTGACACCAACAGAAACAACAACCACGGAGACACCAACGCAAACGCCCACCACGCCGACTGTCATAACAACCACACCGACAACAACCACAGTGACACCAACAGAAACAACAACCACGGAGACACCAACGCAAACGCCCACCACGCCGACTGTCATAACAACAACACCGACAACAACCACAGTGACACCAACAGAAACAACAACCACGGAGACACCAACGCAAAAGCCCACCACGCCGACTGTCATAACAACAACACCGACAACAACCACAGTGACACCAACAGAAACAACAACCACGGAGACACCAACGCAAACGCCAACCACGCCGACTGTCATAACAACAACACCGACAACAACCACAGTGACACCAACAGAAACAACAACCACGGAGACACCAACGCAAACGCCCACCACGCCGACTGTCATAACAACCACACCGACAACAACCACAGTGACACCAACAGAAACAACAACCACGGAGACACCAACGCAAACACCCACCACGCCGACTGTCATAACAACCACACCGACAACAACCACAGTGACACCAACAGAAACAACAACCACGGAGACACCAACGCAAACGCCCACCACGCCGACTGTCATAACAACCACACCGACAACAACCACAGTGACACCAACAGAAACAACAACCACGGAGACACCAACGCAAACGCCCACCACGCCGACTGTCATAACAACCACACCGACAACAACCACAGTGACACCAACAGAAACAACAACCACGGAGACACCAACGCAAAAGCCCACCACGCCGACTGTCATAACAACAACACCGACAACAACCACAGTGACACCAACAGAAACAACAACCACGGTGACGCCGACGCAAACACCAAACACACCGTCGACAACCACAGTGACACCAACAGAAACAACCACGATGACTCCGTCTCAGACAACAACAACCACACCGTCTACAACTACAGTGACACCAACGGAAACAACAACGGTGACTCCGACGCAGACAAAAACAACCACACATTCGACAACAACAGTGACACCAACAGAAACAACAACTTCGGTGACTCCGACGCAGACAACAACAACCACACCGTCGACAACCACTGTGACACCAACGGAAACAACAACAACCACACCGTCGACAACCACAGCGACACCAACAGAAACAACCACGGTGACTCCAACGCAGACAACAACAACCACACCGTCGACAACCACGGTGACACCAACGGAAACAACCACGGTGACTCCGACCCAGACAACAACAACCACACCGTCGACAACCACGGTGACACCAACGGAAACAACCACGGTGACGCCGACACAGACAACAACAACCACACCGTCGACAACAACAGTGACACCAACAGAAACAACCACGGTGACCCCGACGCAGACATCAACAACTACACCGTCGACAACCACGGGGACACCAACGGAAACAACCACGGTGACTCCGACGCAGACAACAACAACCACACCGTCGACAACCACGGTGACATCAACGGAAACACCCTCGGTGACTGCGACGCAGACAACGACAACCACACCTTCGACAACAACAGTGACACCAATGGAAACAACCACGGTGACGCCGACACAGACAACAACAACAACACCGTCGACAACCACGGTGACACCAACGGAAACAACCACTGTGACGCCGACAGAGACAACAACAACAACACCGTCGACAACCACGGTGACACCAACGGAAACAACCACGTTGACGGTGACGCCGACGCAGACAACAACAACCACACCGTCGACAACCACGGTGACACCAACGGAAACAACCTCAGTGACTCCGACACAGACAACAACAACCACACCGTCGATAACCACGGTGACACCAACGGAAACAACCACGGTGACTCCGACGCAGACAACAACAACCACACCGTCGACAACCACAGTGACACCAACAGAAACAACCACGGTGACTCCAACGCAGACAACAACAACCACACCGTCGACAACAACAGTGACACCAACAGAAACAACCACGGTGACTCCGACGCAGACAACAACGACACCGTCGACAACCACGGTGACACCAACGGAAACAACAACGGTGACTCCAACCCAGACAACAACAACCACACCATCGACAACCACGGTGACACCAACGGAAACAACCACGGTCACGGTGACGCCGACGCAGACAACAACAACAACCACACCGTCGACAACCACGGTGACACCAACGGAAACAACCACGGTGACTCCAACTCAGACAACAACAACCACGCCGTCGACAACAACAGTGACACCAACAGAAACAACCACGGTGACTCCGACGCAGACAACAACAACCACACCGTCGACAACAACAGTGACCCCAACGGAAACAACCACGGTGATTCCGACGCAGACAACGACAACCACGCCGTCGACAACCACGGTGACACCAACGGAAACAACCACGGTGACTCCGACGCAGACAACCACACCGTCGACAACAACAGTGACACCAACAGAAACAACCACGGTGACTCCGACGCAGACAACAACAACCACACCGTCGACAACAACAGTGACCCCAACTGAAACAACCACGGTGACTCCGACGCAGACAACGACAACCACGCCGTCGACAACAACGGTGACACCAACGGAAACAACCACGGTGACTCCGACGCAGACAACGACAACCACGCCGTCGACAACAACGGTGACACCAACGGAAACAACCACGGTGACTCCGACGCAGACAACGACAACCACGCCGTCGACAACAACGGTGACACCAACGGAAACAACCACGGTGACTCCGACGCAGACAACGACAACCACGCCGTCGACAACAACGGTGACACCAACGGAAACAACCACGGTGACTCCGACGCAGACAACGACAACCACGCCGTCGACAACAACGGTGACACCAACGGAAACAACCACGGTGACTCCGACGCAGACAACGACAACCACGCCGTCGACAACAACGGTGACACCAACGGAAACAACCACGGTGACTCCGACGCAGACAACGACAACCACGCCGTCGACAACAACGGTGACACCAACGGAAACAACCACGGTGACTCCGACGCAGACAACGACAACCACGCCGTCGACAACAACGGTGACACCAACGGAAACAACCACGGTGACTCCGACGCAGACAACGACAACCACGCCGTCGACAACAACGGTGACACCAACGGAAACAACCACGGTGACTCCGACGCAGACAACGACAACCACGCCGTCGACAACAACGGTGACACCAACGGAAACAACCACGGTGACTCCGACGCAGACAACGACAACCACGCCGTCGACAACAACGGTGACACCAACGGAAACAACCACGGTGACTCCGACGCAGACAACGACAACCACGCCGTCGACAACAACGGTGACACCAACGGAAACAACCACGGTGACTCCGACGCAGACAACGACAACCACGCCGTCGACAACAACGGTGACACCAACGGAAACAACCACGGTGACTCCGACGCAGACAACGACAACCACGCCGTCGACAACAACGGTGACACCAACGGAAACAACCACGGTGACTCCGACGCAGACAACGACAACCACGCCGTCGACAACCACGGTGACACCAACGGAAACAACCACGGTGACTCCGACGCAGACAACGACAACCACGCCGTCGACAACCACGGTGACACCAACGGAAACAACCACGGTGACTCCGACGCTGACAACGACAACCACGCCGTCGACAACCACGGTGACACCAACGGAAACAACCACGGTGACTCCGACGCAGACGACAACCACGCCGTCGACAACAACGGTGACACCAACGGAAACAACCACGGTGACTCCGACGCAGACAACGACAACCACGCCGTCGACAACAACGGTGACACCAACGGAAACAACCACGGTGACTCCGACGCAGACAACGACAACCACGCCGTCGACAACAACGGTGACACCAACGGAAACAACCACGGTGACTCCGACGCAGACAACGACAACCACGCCGTCGACAACAACGGTGACACCAACGGAAACAACCACGGTGACTCCGACGCAGACAACGACAACCACGCCGTCGACAACAACGGTGACACCAACGGAAACAACCACGGTGACTCCGACGCAGACAACGACAACCACGCCGTCGACAACAACGGTGACACCAACGGAAACAACCACGGTGACTCCGACGCAGACAACGACAACCACGCCGTCGACAACAACGGTGACACCAACGGAAACAACCACGGTGACTCCGACGCAGACAACGACAACCACGCCGTCGACAACAACGGTGACACCAACGGAAACAACCACGGTGACTCCGACGCAGACAACGACAACCACGCCGTCGACAACAACGGTGACACCAACGGAAACAACCACGGTGACTCCGACGCAGACAACGACAACCACGCCGTCGACAACAACGGTGACACCAACGGAAACAACCACGGTGACTCCGACGCAGACAACGACAAGCACGCCGTCGACAACAACGGTGACACCAACGGAAACAACCACGGTGACTCCGACGCAGACAACGACAACCACGCCGTCGACAACAACGGTGACACCAACGGAAACAACCACGGTGACTCCGACGCAGACAACGACAACCACGCCGTCGACAACAACGGTGACACCAACGGAAACAACCACGGTGACTCCGACGCAGACAACGACAACCACGCCGTCGACAACAACGGTGACACCAACGGAAACAACCACGGTGACTCCGACGCAGACAACGACAACCACGCCGTCGACAACCACGGTGACACCAACGGAAACAACCACGGTGACTCCGACGCAGACAACGACAACCACGCCGTCGACAACAACGGTGACACCAACGGAAACAACCACGGTGACTCCGACGCAGACAACGACAACCACGCCGTCGACAACCACGGTGACACCAACGGAAACAACCACGGTGACTCCGACGCAGACAACGACAACCACGCCGTCGACAACCACGGTGACACCAACGGAAACAACCACGGTGACTCCGACGCAGACAACGACAACCACGCCGTCGACAACCACGGTGACACCAACGGAAACAACCACGGTGACTCCGACGCAGACAACGACAACCACGCAGTCGACAACCACGGTGACACCAACGGAAACAACCACGGTGACTCCGACGCAGACAACGACAACCACGCCGTCGACAACCACGGTGACACCAACGGAAACAACCACGGTGACGCCGACGCAGACAACGACAACCACGCCGTCGACAACCACGGTGACACCAACGGAAACAACCACGGTGACGCCGACGCAGACAACGACAACCACGCCGTCGACAACCACGGTGACACCAACGGAAACAACCGCGGTGACGCCGACGCAGACAACGACAACCACGCCGTCGACAACCACGGTGACACCAACGGAAACAACCGCGGTGACGCCGACGCAGACAACGACAACCACGCCGTCGACAACCACGGTGACACCAACGGAAACAACCGCGGTGACGCCGACGCAGACAACGACAACCACGCCGTCGACAACCACGGTGACACCAACGGAAACAACCACGGTGACGCCGACGCAGACAACGACAACCACGCCGTCGACAACCACGGTGACACCAACGGAAACAACCACGGTGACGCCGACGCAGACAACGACAACCACGCCGTCGACAACCACGGTGACACCAACGGAAACAACCACGGTGACGCCGACGCAGACAACGACAACCACGCCGTCGACAACCACGGTCACACCAACGGAAACAACCACGGTGACGCCGACGCAGACAACGACAACCACGCCGTCGACAACCACGGTCACACCAACGGAAACAACCACGGTGACGCCGACGCAGACAACGACAACCACGCCGTCGACAACCACGGTGACACCAACGGAAACAACCACGGTGACGCCGACGCAGACAACGACAACCACGCCGTCGACAACCACGGTGACACCAACGGAAACAACCACGGTGACGCCGACGCAGACAACGACAACCACGCCGTCGACAACCACGGTGACACCAACGGAAACAACCACGGTGACGCCGACGCAGACAACGACAACCACGCCGTCGACAACCACGGTCACACCAACGGAAACAACCACGGTGACGCCGACGCAGACAACGACAACCACGCCGTCGACAACCACGGTGACACCAACGGAAACAACCACGGTGACGCCGACGCAGACAACGACAACCACGCCGTCGACAACCACGGTCACACCAACGGAAACAACCACGGTGACGCCGACGCAGACAACGACAACCACGCCGTCGACAACCACGGTCACACCAACGGAAACAACCACGGTGACGCCGACGCAGACAACGACAACCACGCCGTCGACAACCACCGTCACACCAACGGAAACAACCACGGTGACGCCGACGCAGACAACGACAACCACGCCGTCGACAACCACGGTGACACCAACGGAAACAACCACGGTGACTCCGACGCAGACGACAACCACGCCGTCGACAACCACGGTCACACCAACGGAAACAACCACGGTGACTCCGACGCAGACAACGACAACCACGCCGTCGACAACCACGGTGACACCAACGGAAACAACCACGGTGACTCCGACGCAGACAACGACAACCACGCCGTCGACAACCACGGTCACACCAACGGAAACAACCACGGTGACTCCGACGCAGACAACGACAACCACGCCGTCGACAACCACGGTCACACCAACGGAAACAACCACGGTGACTCCGACGCAGACAACGACAACCACGCCGTCGACAACCACGGTCACACCAACGGAAACAACCACGGTGACTCCGACGCAGACAACGACAACCACGTCGTCGACAACCACGGTGACACCAACGGAAACAACCACGGTGACTCCGACGCAGACAACGACAAACACGCCGTCGACAACAACGGTGACACCAACGGAAACAACCACGGTGACTCCGACGCAGACAACGACAACCACGCCGTCGACAACCACGGTGACACCAACGGAAACAACCACGGTGACGCCGACGCAGACAACGACAACCACGCCGTCGACAACCACGGTGACACCAACGGAAACAACCACGGTGACGCCGACGCAGACATCGACAACCACGCCGTCGACAACCACGGTGACACCAACGGAAACAACCACGGTGACGCCGACGCAGACAACGACAACCACGCCGTCGACAACCACGGTGACACCAACGGAAACAACCACGGTGACGCCGACGCAGACAACGACAACCACGCCGTCGACAACCACGGTGACACCAACGGAAACAACCACGGGGACGCCGACGCAGACAACGACAACCACGCCGTCGACAACCACGGTGACACCAACGGAAACAACCACGGTGACGCCGACGCAGACAACGACAACCACGCCGTCGACAACCACGGTGACACCAACGGAAACAACCACGGTGACTCCGACGCAGACAACGACAACCACGCCGTCGACAACCACGGTCACACCAACGGAAACAACCACGGTGACTCCGACGCAGACAACGACAACCACGCCGTCGACAACCACGGTCACACCAACGGAAACAACCACGGTGACTCCGACGCAGACAACGACAACCACGCCGTCGACAACCACGGTCACACCAACGGAAACAACCACGGTGACTCCGACGCAGACAACGACAACCACGGTGACACCAACGGAAACAACCACGGTGACTCCGACGCAGACAACGACAACCACGCCGTCGACAACCACGGTGACACCAACGGAAACAACCACGGTGACTCCGACGCAGACAACGACAACCACGCCGTCGACAACGACGGTGACACCAACGGAAACAACCACGGTGTCTCCGACGCAGACAACGACAACCACGCCGTCGACAACCACGGTGACACCAACGGAAACAACCACGGTGACTCCGACGCAGACGACAACCACGACGTCGACAACCACGGTCACACCAACGGAAACAACCACGGTGACGCCGACGCAGACAACGACAACCACGCCGTCGACAACCACGGTGACACCAACGGAAACAACCACGGTGACTCCGACGCAGACGACAACCACGCCGTCGACAACCACGGTCACACCAACGGAAACAACCACGGTGACTCCGACGCAGACAACGACAACCACGCCGTCGACAACCACGGTCACACCAACGGAAACAACCACGGTGACTCCGACGCAGACAACGACAACCACGCCGTCGACAACCACGGTCACACCAACGGAAACAACCACGGTGACTCCGACGCAGACAACGACAACCACGGTGACACCAACGGAAACAACCACGGTGACTCCGACGCAGACAACGACAACCACGTCGTCGACAACCACGGTGACACCAACGGAAACAACCACGGTGACTCCGACGCAGACAACGACAACCACGCCGTCGACAACAACGGTGACACCAACGGAAACAACCACGGTGACTCCGACGCAGACAACGACAACCACGCCGTCGACAACCACGGTGACACCAACGGAAACAACCACGGTGACTCCGACGCAGACAACGACAACCACGCCGTCGACAACGACGGTGACACCAACGGAAACAACCACGGTGTCTCCGACGCAGACAACGACAACCACGCCGTCGACAACCACGGTGACACCAACGGAAACAACCACGGTGACTCCGACGCAGACGACAACCACGACGTCGACAACCACGGTGACACCAACGGAAACAACCACGGTGACTCCGACGCAGACAACGACAACCACGACGTCGACAACCACGGTGACACCAACGGAAACAACCACGGTGACTCCGACGCAGACAACGACAACCACGCCGTCGACAACCACGGTCACACCAACGGAAACAACCACGGTGACTCCGACGCAGACAACGACAACCACGCCGTCGACAACCACGGTGACACCAACGGAAACAACCACGGTGACTCCGACGCAGTCAACGACAACCACGCCGTCGACAACCACGGTGACACCAACGGAAACAACCACGGTGACTCCGACGCAGACAACGACAACCACGCCGTCGACAACAACGGTGACACCAACGGAAACAACCACGGTGACTCCGACGCAGACAACGACAACCACGCCGTCGACAACCACGGTGACAGCAACGGAAACAACCACGGTGACTCCGACGCAGACAACGACAACCACGCCGTCGACAACCACGGTGACACCAACGGAAACAACCACGGTGACTCCGACGCAGACAACGACAACCACGCCGTCTACAACCACGGTGACACCAACTGAAACAACCACGGTGACTCCGACGCAGACAACGACAACCACGCCGTCTACAACCACGGTGACACCAACTGAAACAACCACGGTGACTCCGACCCAGACAACGACAACCACGCCGTCGACAACCACGGTGACACCAACGGAAACAACCACGGTGACGCCGACGCAGACAACGACAACCACGCCGTCGACAACCACGGTGACACCAACGGAAACAACCACGGTGACTCCGACGCAGACAACGACAACCACGCCGTCGACAACCACGGTGACACCAACGGAAACAACCTCGGTGACTCCGACGCAGACAACGACAACCACACCGTCGACAACCACGGTGACACCAACTGAAACAACCACGGTGACTCCGACCCAGACAACGACAACCACGCCGTCGACAACCACGGTGACACCAACGGAAACAACCACGGTGACGCCGACGCAGACAACGACAACCACGCCGTCGACAACCACGGTGACACCAACGGAAACAACCACGGTGACTCCGACGCAGACAACGACAACCACGGTGACACCAACGGAAACAACCTCGGTGACTCCGACGCAGACAACGACAACCACACCGTCGACAACCACGGTGACACCAACGGAAACAACAACCAATATGACGCCGACGCAGACGACAACAACCACTCCGTCGACAACCACAGTGACACCACCAGAAAGAACAACAACTGTGACTCCGACGCAGACAACAACAACAACCACACCGTCGACAACCACAGTGACACCGCCAGAAAGAACAACCACGGTGACTCCGACGCAGACAACAACAACCACATCGTCGACAACCACAGTGACACCACCAGAAAGAACAACAACTGTGACTCCGACGCAGACAACAACAACAATCATACCGTCGACAACCACAGTGACACCACCAGAAATAACAACCACGGTGACTCCGACGCAGACAACAACAACCGCACCGTCGACAACCACAGTGACACCACCAGAAAGAACAACAACTGTGACTCCGACGCAGACAACAACAACAACCACACCGTCGACAACCACAGTGACACCGCCAGAAAGAACAACCACGGTGACTCCGACGCAGACAACAACAACCACACCGTCGACAACCACAGTGACACCACCAGAAAGAACAACAACTGTGACTCCGACGCAGACAACAACAACAATCACACCGTCGACAACCACAGTGACACCACCAGTAAGAACAACCACGGTGACTCCGACGCAGACAACAACAACAATCACACCGTCGACAACCACAGTGACACCACCAGAAAGAACAACCACGGTGACTCCGACGCAGACAACAACAACCGCACCGTCGACAACCACAGTGACACCACCAGAAAGAACAACAACTGTGACTCCGACGCAGACAACAACAACAATCACACCGTCGACAACCACAGTGACACCACCAGAAAGAACAACCACGGTGACTCCGACGCAGACAACAACAACCACACCGTCGACAACCACAGTGACACCACCAGAAAGAACAACAACTGTGACTCCGACGCAGACAACAACAACAACCCCACCGTCGACAACCACAGTGACACCGCCAGAAAGAACAACCACGGTGACTCCGACGCAGACAACAACAACCACACCGTCGACAACCACAGTGACACCACCAGAAAGAACAACAACTGTGACTCCGACGCAGACAACAACAACAATCATACCGTCGACAACCACAGTGACACCACCAGAAATAACAACCACGGTGACTCCGACGCAGACAACAACAACCGCACCGTCGACAACCACAGTGACACCACCAGAAAGAACAACAACTGTGACTCCGACGCAGACAACAACAACAACCACACCGTCGACAACCACAGTGACACCGCCAGAAAGAACAACCACGGTGACTCCGACGCAGACAACAACAACCACACCGTCGACAACCACAGTGACACCACCAGAAAGAACAACCACGGTGACTCCGACGCAGACAACAACAACAATCACACAGTCGACAACCACAGTGACACCACCAGAAAGAACAACCACGGTGACTCCGACGCAGACAACAACAACCGCACCGTCGACAACCACAGTGACACCACCAGAAAGAACAACAACTGTGACTCCGACGCAGACAACAACAACAATCACACCGTCGACAACCACAGTGACACCACCAGAAAGAACAACCACGGTGACTCCGACGCAGACAACAACAACCACACCGTCGACAACCACAGTGACACCACCAGAAAGAACAACAACTGTGACTCCGACGCAGACAACAACAACAATCACACCGTCGACAACCACAGTGACACCACCAGTAAGAACAACCACGGTGACTCCGACGCAGACAACAACAACCACACCGTCGACAACCACAGTGACACCACCAGAAAGAACAACCACGGTGACTCCGACGCAGACAACAACAACAATCACACCGTCGACAACCACAGTGACACCACCAGAAAGAACAACCACGGTGACTCCGACGCAGACAACAACAACCGCACCGTCGACAACCACAGTGACACCACCAGAAAGAACAACAACTGTGACTCCGACGCAGACAACAACAACAATCACACCGTCGACAACCACAGTGACACCACCAGAAAGAACAACCACGGTGACTCCGACGCAGACAACAACAACCACACCGTCGACAACCACAGTGACACCACCAGAAAGAACAACAATTGTGACTCCGACGCAGACAACAACAACCACACCGTCGACAACCACAGTGACACCACCAGAAAGAACAACCACGGTGACTCCGACGCAGACAACAACAACCACACCGTCAACAACCACAGTGACACCACCAGAAAGAACAACAACTGTGACTCCGACGCAGACAACAACAACAACCGCACCGTCGACAACCACAGTGACACCACCAGAAAGAACAACCACGGTGACTACGACGCAGACAACAACAACCACACCGTCGACAACCACAGTGACACCACCAGAAAGAACAACAACTGTGACTCCGACGCAGACAACAACAACAATCACACCGTCGACAACCACAGTGACACCACCAGAAAGAACAACCACGGTGACTCCGACGCAGACAACAACAACCACACCGTCGACAACCACAGTGACACTACCAGAAAGAACAACAACTGTGACTCCGACGCAGACAACAACAACCACACCGTCGACAACCACAGTGACACCACCAGAAAGAACAACCACGGTGACTCCGACGCAGACAACAACAACCACATCGTCGACAACCACAGTGACACCACCAGAAAGAACAACAACTGTGACTCCGACGCAGACAACAACAACAATCACACCGTCGACAACCACAGTGACACCACCAGAAAGAACAACCACGGTGACTCCGACGCAGACAACAACAACCACATCGTCGACAACCACAGTGACACCACCAGAAAGAACAACAACTGTGACTCCGACGCAGACAACAACAACAATCACACCGTCGACAACCACAGTGACACCACCAGTAAGAACAACCACGGTGACACTTACGCAGACAACAACTACACCGGTGTCGTCGACACCTCGTCCAGGTTCGTTGATGGATATTGGTATGCTTTATAACATAACAACACTCATTTATACCAAGTAATGTATGCCAGTTAGCTTGATGGTATCCTAGAGTATGTGTTTGCATCCAGAAACCGGTCCCGAGCCATTTGTAAACATCGAGGTTGCACTTGAGCTTTCAAAACTACAACTGAGCTGAACATCACCTTTTAGGTTACTAACTATGTTAAATCGATTATTACAAAGAAATACTGTACTTATTTGGCAAATGCTGAAATTAAACAGCTCGTTGATACTTAACTGTCTTAGTGTCACTTTCTAACTGTCTTAGTGTCACTTTCTAACTGTCTTAGTGTCACTTTCTAACTGTCTTAGTGTCACTTTCTAACTGTCTTAGTGTCACTTTCTAAATTGCCTCTCCCGACAATTGCACAAGCGAACCACGAAGGTTACGCTATTGTCCTTTAAATAAATAGTAAGTTATTGTCCTTTAAATAAATAAGATTTAAGCACTTTGCGGACGTCATGTTACACTGGTATACATTGGATTCGTTGCGGACGTCGTGTTACACTGGTATACATTGGATTCGTTGCGGACGTCATGTTACACTGGTATACATTGGATTCGTTGCGGACGTCATGTTACACTGGTATACATTGGATTCGTTGCGGACGTCATGTTACACTGGTATACATTGGATTCGTTGCGGACGTCGTGTTACACTGGTATACATTGGATTCGTTGCGGACGTCATGTTACACTGGTATACATTGGATTCGTTGCGGACGTCATGTTACACTGGTATACATTGGATTCGTTGCGGACGTCGTGTTACACTGGTATACATTGATTCGATTGGATTCCGCTTAACAGAACCACAACTGAACACACGATAATTAAAACAAAAACGGACCTGTGAATCACATTAAGATAATGTTGTCACCGTCATAGAAGCGAACACATTTCTTGTCAAATCTGCGTTTGGCCTTTTTTAATAAGGTGTCAATCTGACATCTAGGAATGTAGCGTTTGTCTGGGAGTATGCGTTGTTTGTGCTTGCAAATGTATGTACTCGAAAACATTCATTATTGACTTCGTGTGAAACTGATGTGTCCAGTCATGTGTCCAGTCATGTGTCCAGTCATGTGTCCAGTCATGTGTCCAGTCATGCTTTGTTTCTCCGCACACTTTTGTCACCTAAGATTTTGGCTGAAGTAACGATGCGAGATCCGTGAAACGTGGGGCGACGGTAACGTAGTGGATAGAACCTCGGACCCTCAATCGAGAGAACCCGGGTTCGAATCCTCTTGCTGCCGTTTCTAAGCTTTGATAATTTCGTTCATCCCACGTTGCCACAGTTCACTCGTTTATATAAACGAGTATCTAACAACAAACATGGTGGATATGTGAACGAATACTTTTTACGCAGTAATTGCAGCGTTGCTGAATGCTTCCCATAGAAGTCGAGACGGCGTTTGAATGAACAGAGGGTGAAGTGTAATGCGCCTAGAGCAGTACCAATGACTGGATAACGTGATTGTATAACAATCTGGTGACTGTTGTTTGCAGGTCCGAACTGCTCGCTGTGCGATTTCACGCAGGGCCAGCACTGGCAACCCGACCCGTACGACTGCAACAAGTTCTACATCTGCGAGAAAGTAGGGGCCGGCTACCGGACGTACCACATGGCGTGTGCGCCGGGCCTCTACTGGAGTCAGAAGTACCTGACTTGTGTACGCACGGCGCCAACAGGCTGCGTCGTCGTCCCAGTCACTCGCACCACCGGCGCACCGTGGACAGCTTCCTGGGCCGTTTCCACCACAGGTACAGCCAACACTTGCGTATTTTGACCTTTTTTTTTTACTAAACTAGTAATTTTCTGACATAGCAGCGCATTTGAGTGAAGAGTTTTTGTTAGTATATACCCGCCGTCGTTAATACGTTCTGCGATAGTTCTAAGAACTGCGCAGAAGTTTATCGTTCACGTTGGTTAACATGTCAGCACCCCGTTAAACGGAGACTTAACCGGAATATCCCACTTTGAGAAAAATTATGAGAAAACCACTAGTGTGATATTCTTGATTGTACTTGCAAATGATTAGTTTTTATTAACTCTTTTAGGTGCATAGCCCAAAAACCATGACTTTGTTTCGCTTTAAGTACACTTTTCTGCAATTTGCACAGCTTAAATGACAATGTAATTTTGAAGGTAATGTTTGTTTTAGCGCCTTGTTTGTTTTAGCGCCTTGTTTGTTTTAGCGCCTTGTTTGTTTTAGCGCCTTGTCCCTACGAAGCCGTTCCGGGCAATCTACGATACTACAGGCTGAAGACGGCTCTGTCGAAGGTGCAGCACTGCCTCAAGGGGATGATCTTCGTCGACAAGACGGGGGTGTGCACGTGCGTGCAAATCTCCACCGGTACGTGCACATGCCGTAGTAATCCTAACCCAGGGTCATGCTGACGGTATTGATTGATCAGGACAATAACACTGCTAGGTGCATTTTTGGTGCATAACTTGAGGTGCCGAAGGTAATGTTAGAGTTTTATGTGCTATCGTTCTTAAATAGCCACACCAACATTGCAACCAAGGCGCTAATTAGACTATAAATCACAGGCACATGAAATAAAACCATAAATGAGTGGTATTATATTGGCAAACCAACGTCAACCATTACCCCGCCACCAACATCACCGCCTAGCTACAACAACCAACACTCGGTCATCAACACCACCGCCTAGCTACAACAACCACCACTCGGTCATCAACACCACCGCCTAGCTACAACCATTACTCGGTCATCAACACCACCGCCTAGCTACAACCATTACTCGGTCATCAACACCACCGCCTAGCTACAACCATTACTCGGTCATCAACACCACCGCCTAGCTACAACCATTACTCGGTCATCAACACCACCGCCTAGCTACAACCATTACTCGGTCATCAACACCACCGCCTAGTTACAACCATTACTCGGTCATCAACACCACCGCCTAGCTACAACCACCACTCGGTCGTCAACACCACCGCCTAGCTACAACCATTACTCGGTCATCAACACCACCGCCTAGCTACAACCATTACTCGGTCATCAACACCACCGCCTAGCTACAACCATTACTCAGTCATCAACACCACCGCCTAGCTACAACCATTACTCGGTCATCAACACCACCGCCTAGCTACAACCATTATTCCGCCATCAACACCACCGCCTAGCTACAACCATTACTCGGTCATCAACGCCACCGCCTAGCTACAACCATTACTCGGTCATCAACACCACCGCCTAGCTACAACCATTACTCGGTCATCAACACCACCGCCTAGCTACAACCATTACTCCGCCATCAACACCACCGCCTAGCTACAACATATATTGCTTGGCTATCAACACCGCCGCCTACATTCAACAACCATTACTCCGCCACCAACACCACCACCTACCTACAACATTTAATTATTTTTTTATATTTTTTTTTAATGAAATGTAATGTTAATGTAATTTAATTATGTAATTTTAAATTTAATAATGTAGTTTTAATGTAAAGCGCCTTGAGTAGTTTTAACTAGATTTGGCGCTATAGAAGTGAACTATTTGCTTATTATTTATTGATAACATCCATTACGCCGTCACCAACAACACCACCTACCTACAACAACCACTACTCGGCCACCATCATCACCACCTACCTACAACAACCACTACTCGGCCATCAACACCACCACCTACCTACAACAACCACTACTCGGCCATCAACACCACCACCTATCTACAACAACCACTACTCGGCCATCAACACCACCACCTATCTACAACAACCACTACTCGGCCATCAACACCACCACCTACCTACAACAACCACTACTCGGCCATCAACACCACCACCTATCTACAACAACCACTACTCGGCCATCAACACCACCACCTACCTACAACAACCACTACTCGGCCATCAACACCACCAACTATCTACAACAACCACTACTCGGCCACCAACACCACCACCTACCTACAACAACCACTACTCGGCCATCAACACCACCACCTACATACAACAACCACTACTCGGCCACCAACACCACCACCTACCTATAACAACCACTACTCGGCCACCAATACCACCACCTACCTACAACAACCACTACTCGGCCATCAACACCACCACCTACCTACAACAACCACTACTCGGCCATCAACACCACCACCTACTTACAACAACCACTACTCGGCCACAAACACCACCACCTACCTACAACAACCACTACTCGGCCACCAACACCACCACCTGCCTACAACAACCACTACTCGGCCACCAACACCACCGCCTAGCTACAACAACCACTACTCGGCCACCAACACCACCGCCTACCTACAACAACCAATACTCGGCCACCAACGCCACCGCCTAGCTACAACAACCACTACTCGGCCACCAACACCACCGCCTACCTACAACAACCACTACTCGGCCATCAACACCACCGCCTAGCTACAACAACCACTACTCGGCCATCAACACCACCACCTACCTACAACAACCACTACTCTGCCACCAACACCACCACCTACCTACAACAACCACTACTCGGCCACCAACACCACCGCCTAGCTACAACCATTACCAGGTCACCAATACCACCGTCTTAACACAAACCACTACCGCTCCACGAACAGCACCACACACCTGCCACCTTCCATGTTGTCACCGCTGTTGCCATTGCAGTGGCGCCAGAGTGCACAGATGACATGCTGCTCCACTTTCCATTCGATGACCACTTCGATGACGTCACCTGCAACCACGCGAAGACCACCAAGTACGGGCCCGGGCAGGTGACACTTGTCTGGGACGACGAACGCAACTCGACCGTCGCTTCATTCGACGGCAGAGCTCGTCTGGAGGTAAGACTGGCCACACCCACGCCCGCAGTGCTAAATCATCCGAATAAAAACGTCACATTATATCTTCAAAGGTGGAGATTTATTAGTCTTTATTGTTGTACAGCGGTCTCTTTATATGTCGTTAAATCGGCATATTTTATTTCAACGCCAAATCATGTGTTTTCTACAATAAATAGTGACACGTTTTGCAGTGTCGTATTTATGGGGGACCATTGTGCTAGGCCCTATTTGGCTAATTTTCCCCCATTATTTTCGTATGTAATAGATGATTATTTTCGTAACATCGTAAACGAATGGGTGACTAAGCTTGCCCACTCCCCCCATCACCCCGATCCCCATTTAGCCTCCCCCCTTTGCGGGATCCTAGACACACCACAGGATATGTTGCAAACACTAATACATTCACTCGTCCAGTTATCCAATGAAAATCGTTGTACATTCCTTTTAACAAACTGAGCGCGTTCTGTCGGCAGACTCGATTCCTCTACAACTGGTTCGCCGGCCGCAACATCCACCACTTCTCAATCACGATGTGGTTCAAAGCGACGGGCGACCCGGGCTCAGTGTCCGGTCTCGTTGACAACGGCGACTGTGTCACCGAGCCGGGATTCAACGTGCACCTGGAGAAAGGGACGGTGCATGGATCCGTCAACACGAGGACGTCCGGTAATACCGGGGTCGGCAATGTCGCGGTGCGTATGACATCTCTCCAGCGATGTGTGATAGTTAACCGATACTGTCGTACTGGGATGAAGGCTTACTATACATTCAGGGTTGTTTGCTGTGGTTTTTATTGACACATCTTACTATAATCCAACTAGAGTATGTATGTATTTATGTATGTATGTATGTATGTATGTATGTATGTATGTATGTATGTATGTATGTATGTATGTATGTATGTATGTATGTATGTGTGTATGTATGTATGTATGTGTGTATGCATGTATGTATGCATACATGTATGAATGTATATATACATGTATACATGCTACTCCGTACGAACTGTTGTTAGTTTCTAGTCATCACGGACTGCTGTTACTTTCTAGTTATCACGGACTGCTGTTACTTTCTAGTTATCACGTACTGCTGTTACTTTCTAGTTATCACGGACTGCTGTTACTTTCTAGTTATCACGTACTGCTGTTACTTTCTAGTTATCACGTACTGCTGTTACTTTCTAGTTATCACGTACTGTTGTTACTTTCTAGTTATAACGTACTGCTGTTACTTTCTAGTTATCACGTACTGTTGTTACTTTCTAGTTATAACGTACTGCTGTTAGTTTCTAGTTATCACGTTCTGTTGTTACTTTCTAGTTATCACGTACTGTTGTTAGTTTCTAGTCATCACGTACTGCTGTTACTTTCTAGTTATCACGTACTGTTGTTAGTTTCTAGTTATCACGTACTGCTGTTACTTTCTAGTTATCACGTACTGCTGTTACTTTCTAGTTATCACGTACTGCTGTTACTTTCTAGTTATCACGTTCTGTTGTTACTTTCTAGTTATCACGTACTGTTGTTCTCAACGTTATTCGATCAGTTAGGTACAACTGTCCATGTCGTGCGTATTTTGAAAGTACGTCCCAAGTTACGTAATACAAGGGCAATGTCACGTTATATGTAAATATTGTTATCAGGACAGTCACTTACGAAATACCAAGTTAATGCATAGCTCTAGGGAACATGGGATCTCCACCTTCGTCTTTTGTTCTTTGTGGTCAGTGATGCCCGCCCACATTGTTAGTATTGCGTCATGTCTCCATTCGACAGGTGACCCAGTCTAAGTGGCACCACGTGGCGCTCGTCTACAACGGCGCGAAACTGAAGATTTACCAAGATGGCGTCCTCAAGAAAATCACCACCTTAACAGGTATGCTCCTATGTCACGTGGCAATTCAACACGAAACAGTAATGAATAATTCAGTGGTTTTCCCGTTCCATGGTGTGTACAACGACTGTCACTGAAACGACCGAACTCTGTACACACGTATATACTCAGGGAGATTCATCCCCACGGCAATTTGTATTTGATATAATACGTAGATTCGTATTAACATGAACTGAACAGCTTTAACACTATCTGCGACTCATTAAATCGACTGAGACATTAGGCTTGTGTATCTAGATATCGTCATGTTGGTCATATCTACAAAGTCATAACTTTTTATTAATCACAACTTAACCACATCCACGACGTGTCTGAATCATCTTGGTATCAATCGCTTGGGTACCGCCCATCTCGTAAATTCTACAATAGTATACGTCACGCTACCGAAGTGATAAAAGGATTATATAATGTGGTTTATTACATGAGTAATTGCTACTGACAACACGCTGTCTAAGGTGATATACACTGTCTACAGTGATATACGCTGTCTACGGTGATGCACGCTGTCTACGGTGATATACACTGTCTACGGTGATATACACTGTCTACGGTGATATACACTGTCTACGGTGATGTACGCTGTCTACGGTGATGTACGCTGTCTACGGTGATATACACTGTCTACGGTGATGTACACTGTTACGGTGATGTACACTGTTACGGTGATGTACACTGTTACGGTGATGTACACTGTTACGGTGCTCGCCGTATAATGCGCGGCTGTAGAGTCGCCTAGTGGCATATTGAGAATCGCAAGTAAATTACCGTTTTATTGCATCAGATGTGTTTAAATGTTAGCTATGAACCCATATAATAAATACATTATCGAACGATAATGGATTGATGAAGCCGTTGTTTCAGAGTGTTGCATTGAGCTCGGAAGGTCGCTCAGTACACCACTCTGAAGCAACTCGTGTATACAACCCAGTATTGTTGAATAGTGTGGTCAACTGCGATTGTCCGGCAGGTTCCATCGTGGACACGGACTGCTCTCTTTACATCGGCTTCATGGGCAGCGACAACGTGAAGGGCTACTTCGAGGGATACATCGATGACGTGAGTAATCATTAAGCACCGAATGCAACTAGGCTTATTCAGTGCTGTTGATTACACATCGGTGTCTAATTGTATCGAGACAAAGCAACGGAAACAACTGTCCGTTGTATATCTTCAACTTAATTATTATCGACATATCTCTTTTGTAATATACGTATTGTATGTAGTTCGTTTCTTCTCTTATACTATCACTTCACTTGAACAATTATTATTATTATTCAAACGACTTCACTTTTTTGTGGTTTTAAATCCAAACTTCATTTGTTCAACTTCGTCTATAAGGAATAAAACCAACATATCCAAATATTAGACCCGCGCATGAATACTGTTTAACTGCACATATACATAACCTACTATATATCCCTTCATATTTCAGTTGCGCGTATACACAAGGACTCTTTCGTTGTCGGAGGTGAAAACTCTAGCAAAAAGATAGACTTCAACAGAGGAGAGCGGTACGACTATTCGATGATCATCAAACACGACACGTCCATCGACGTACAAATCTACCGCTACACAATCTACATTTCGAAATAATTACGTCACATTACTATGAAAACAACATAGGTGTCAACATAACGTTTATTCATGGAAAAGCTGGACACACCGTTCTTCACGCAACTTCCGTAGTTTATCTTTTTAGCAAAAGGAAAAGTGAAACCACGTGAGATGATTTTCGAGAACTACAAAAAAGGAACATTTCGTCCATTGGCGTATCAACGATCTCCCAAAAGGGAGGCCGAAGGGGGAGTTCAAAGGGGGCAAAGGGGAGGCCAAAGGGGAGGTCAAGGGGGTGCAAAGGGGGAGGCCAAAGGGAGAGGCCAAAGGGGAGGCCAAAGAAGAAGTCAAGGGGGAGACCAAAGGGGCCAAGCTTAGTCACCCATTAGTTTACCATGCTACACTGTAATGGAGCAACAGGTTACATGCAATCAAATAAGAAATGTAAGCTATCGGGACCACAGCTCAATGCCCCCCCCCCCCAAATACGCCACTGATTTCGTCAAAAAACCGGAAAAGCGGGACAAAGGAAAAAAGTGAGCTTCTCCACCCTCAAGTGATCATGTTTACGCCTATGAAGTAACAACTTACACGTATGACTACTTACACGTGTAACGTACACGTATGACTACTAACACGTGTAACGTACACGTATGACTACTTACACGTGTAACGTACACGTATGACTACTTACACGTGTAACGTACACGTATGACTACTTACACGTGTAACTGTGTGGAACACGTTTCTGTTGGTGGCTGGTTAATATCTGTTTATGGATGTTCTATCTGACATAAAAATAGTTTAATATCCACAGAACATATATATGCTATGCTCGAAATTTAGCTATTTTATTATGTATAGACGTATAGTTTAATTATATTAACTGTATTATATACATATGGCATTATATATTATAGGGCGAAAACACCGCGTTAGTTTCGAATAATAATAATATTTTCAAGTTCGAAAGTAGAATTTCGTACATTCTTCCAATTTTGCAATATTCATCTATACTATTATATCTCGCGTGGCAATATCGGGCATTCTCATACGTATATGTACCTTATGTTACGTTATAATGCATAATTATTTGAACGTTGGTATTGCATAACACGACATTTCAGCAGGCTTGTTCATTCGAATCACAGCTGACTCGAGTCGGACACAATTCGCCCATTTACCTGACTTGCGCCTTGACTTGGAATTCAGATCGATGACCCGAGACTGGACTTGGACATGTATATCATTCACTTGAGACTTGACTTGTCTTGCCAGTTTGTGACCTGTCAACAAGTCTGGTGGCTCGAAACATGCGCAAAGCCAGACCAGGTTGTTATGACGGGCCGCACAGAATACAGTCATTGAGGCGACTCGTGAACCCTGGTGACTTGGAACTTGACTTGCAATTCAGACAGATGACCCGAGACTTGACTGGTATTTGGAGGTCATTAACTTGAGACTTGACCTGACTT
Organism: Lamellibrachia columna; assembly: GCA_963662155.1. Lineage (NCBI taxonomy): Eukaryota > Metazoa > Annelida > Polychaeta > Sabellida > Siboglinidae > Lamellibrachia > Lamellibrachia columna. The sequence goes on along the minus strand of OY759270.1, from coordinate 53,035,188 downwards.
GACGTGCATGTCAATGGCTTGTGACTTGACTTCACTTGCCAGCTTGTGAGTTGCCAACAAGTCTGCTTTCAGTAGAACATTTAGAAACATGTCGTGCGGCTAGGCGTAACAAGGAAAATAGCGAAATAATAACAGTTATTATATTTTTTGTGACTAAATGTTCAGATGTGGCTATGGGTATACTTAATGTTACACGAGTGTCCTTATTTCGTGACGTTGTATGACAAGGCATGGGAACACATAATGATGTATATTGTTTTCTTGTCACGTGCAAATCCTAATTGGTTTAGGGAACTATCAATAGAGTCTACCCGAAAACAATAGAGTCTACCCGAAATACAGCATTTTTATTCGCCAGATGGCGATCACGTCTTATTGTAAGACATTCTTATATCGTTGGCGACATCATTTTACTGAAATGCACGCGACTTGTCTTTCCTCTGATGTTTAAGACACAAACACAACACAGAACACAACACAAACACACGCGCGCACGTGCACTCACGAACGAACGCACATGCACGCGCGCACGCGCACACGCACGCACGCACGCACGCACGCACGCACGCACACACACACACACACACAATTTGAATAACATGAATAATTAGACACCTAAATTTGCTGCGATTGTTGTATCATGCGCCGAAACAATCGCGTATTTATGACGTCAACGCGTGTTCGATCGCGTCCGAAATGAATCAAATGTTAGATTAACCGACTCTTACGTTCCGGTGCTAGTGTTGCGATATTTGTTAAACAGCAGCTATCATTATTGGTGGTATGATATACTCTTTGCTGACAAGATACTTTGTTTTAAAATGTAGGACTAGGTGCGGGCATACGTTGATATAGATACGCGATTGTTCAAACAGTTTGTCGACACATCATTGTTAAAGTATATCCACCATTGGCGCCATGTGATCTTGGGTAGCTTCTATTGCGAACAATAAATGCCATCTTGTAGACACCTTTCGCTCTTCTCTTGTATGTTTATTACAGCAGTCACCAGACACTTGACTATAGTCCGTCCGTGCTGTGGAGGCACTTCCTTCAGTTTCCAGCATCACGTTGATGTAGTTATAGGGAAAATTGCACGAAACGTTCGTACCACACGTATATAATTTAGTTACACACATAACTCAGGACAATCGTAACCAAACGCGAAAGACGTTGCGAGCAAGACTTTGTCAACAATGCGTTCCTTCTAATAAAATTCTGCCTCGCTTCAACATGCTGAGGGTACAGGCAGACCAATAGGCGAACACAAAAATATAACTTATATACAGTTAATTTTTTTTGCATCTAACGCCTTGGTTATTAAACTATATGAATGTTACTTTTAAATGCATCCAGACTGTTTAGACTAACAATGTGTTGAGGGAGAGAGTTCAAATGTCGAATAGTACTGGAGAAAAAAAAGGAGAGAGAGAGAGAGAGAGAGAGAGAGAGAGCGAGAGCGAGAGCGAGAGCGAGAAAAGGGAGAGAGACAGACAGGTGTTGAACGTGAAGGGATAGAGAGTAGCCAACAGGCAGAGAGACAGACAGGTGGTGTAAGGGTAGGGATAGAGAGTGGATAACAGGGAGAGAGACATACAGGTGTTGAACAGGAAAGGATAGACGATGGCTAACATAGAGAGACAGACAGGTGAGGTATGTGAAGGGATAGAGGGTGGCCAACAGGGAGACAGACAGACAGGCAGGTGTTGTATGGGAAGAGATAGAGGGTGACTAACAGATTGAGAGATAGACAAGTGATTTAAAGGAAGGGACATAGGATGGCTAACAGGGAGAGAGACAGTCTGTGGTGTATATGAAGGGATAGAGGGCGACAAACAGGGAGATAGACAGACTGGTGATGTATGGGAAGGGGCATAGCGGTGGCTAACAGGGGGAGAGATAGACAAGTGATGTAAGGGAAGAGATTGAGGGTGGCTGACATGGATAGGGATAGACAGTGATTTGCCTAGGCGTTTTGGGGTTTGACGACGCGCCATGCAGGGGGAAGACCACAGTAGTGAATTGCGTTGGTGGTCATGTTAACGTCTTGTTTGTCTGATTATAAGAAAACGTGACCATCAAAAGTTAAGAAAATTTGTCACAGCAACTGCCATCATCTCATTGACATGCTGACCAAGTTTTGGCAAAATCACACACCTCCAGCTCTTTTAAAACGCCCCGACGTGCGATGCCCGTCAATTGACCTGATCGTATCCGGACCTCTTTATTCGTCACGTGGTCGCTCCAGTGAATGCCCAAGATCTTGCGCAGGCATTTAGCGTCGAATGCATTTATTTTGTTTTCTTGGCTTGTTTTTAGTTGCCGTGATTCGCATCCGTATAGTAGGGCTGGGCAAAGGTTTGAACTACAGAAGCGGAGTGTAGATCTGATGGTAAATTTCTTGTTGTTCCAAATTTTCCTCAGCTGGTTGAAGGCTGCTGACGCTTTCCCCACTCTGCAGTTTAATTCGTGATCGATGATTCCTTGGTTGTTGATGGAACTAACAAGGTAGGTGAATTTTTCAACTGTTTCCACTTTATTGTGGTTGATCAGAACATCTGTGGATAGTTGATGTTCGCCTGTCAGTATGTTTTAGTTTTCTTTTCACTGATTACAAGTCCCAAACCATCTGCCGACTGATTCAACGAGACATTGTAGGCCCTGGGTGGTGCTTGAGAGGGCGGCAATGTCATCAGCAAAGTCCAGGTCTGACAAACGCTCCTCTTTACCCCAAGTAACCCCTTCGTTGCCTGTGTGAATGTCTTGTGGTCATTTGAAATCCATATTATCTTGTGTATGTCTCTGTGCTCAGAGTGTGTGGATCCGATCGTCAAGTTATTCATTGCACAGAATTGCACAAAGCGGTTGCCATTTTCTGTACGTTTCCTAAATGCATGTAATCCTAGGACATGTTCAAAACTAGACCTATCTCTACCGATCTGGGCGTTCATGTCGTCCATAACAAATGTTATGTCATGGTGTGGAATCTTGTCTACCAGGTCTTGTAGTTGCTCATAGAAGCTGTCTTTCTCATAGTCATCGTGGTTGTTGGGTGGTGCATAGCACTGAATGATGGTGACCTTGGCATGCGTTACAAATCTTGCCGTAATTAATCATTCATTCACTGGGGTCCATTCTGTAAGCGCACTGTTTGCGTCTTTATCAAGGATGACGGCGACACAACCACGATGGATGTCGTCTTGTCTTCCTTTGTTGATCTTGTAGTTTTCCATATCTTTATTCAAGTGTGCGAACTTTGAACTGTCATCTAATGTTAGGGCATTCCAATATCCGATACGGGTCTTACTCTTTGCCGACAGATCTCTGATCTTCGGGGCACCAACTTCCGTTGGACGGCTTTCACTGGTGTCCGTCATCGTGTCTCCGGTAGACGATCGTCGTCTCATCTGTCATCGTGTCTCCGGCAGAAGACTGATCTGTTGAGGATCAGTTTGTGTGCTTTGAACTGTTTTCGTAGCATATATTGTTTTTACAGGGACAGGTCGCTAACCTGGAGCCCAACCTCTTTACATTCAGAGACTGAAGGGGAAACATTTCTTTAAGTTTTAAATTAGAGTTTTCCTTCTCATAGACCCACTGCCTGCCACTGCCTGCCACTGTCTGCTAAGACTACTGAGTTGGGTCTACCCACTGAACTACGCGCCAGTGCGTATTCCTGATAAAAAAGATTAAAGTATATGTTCTGTGTTAAATCTAGTACTACTAACACGAAATGAAATGATGCAAACTAGGAGGAAACATGTTGCGTGTTGCTAGTGTTTCTTGGTAGGGTTTACTTTGAGGGTTAATAATACGTGTTTCACCTAAGTTTATGTATAGCCGACATAGGCTGTACATAGAAGAAGAAAAAACCCATCCTGCAGCAGCCAGAACCTTTATTTCATTTGTTTATTTAACTTATCTGATTAACTTATATGTTTATCTAATGTATCAACTTAATTGTAGTTGTTTATTTTTACTTTTTTATTTTAATTTAATGTATTTATTTATTTAACTTCTTTACATAACTCATTTATTTAACTTCTTTACATAACTCATTTATTTAACTTCTTTACGTAACTCATTTATTTAACTTCTTTACATAACTCATTTATTAACTTTTTATTTCAACTTATGTTTACCCGTCTCTTAACCACATTACATCTTAGCTTTTCAATTTATTTAAAATTATTTAGCTTGATATTGTTAGCGCCTTTGAGCAGGTTTTTAACCTTGATACACGACGCTTTATAAATGTATAATAATAATAATACTGGCTGCACGAGAACGACAGGCGGCTTGCTCATTGGGCCTGACTAATAAATAAAATGTGTTATTGTACTGAACAATAACGGTTTTTTTTCTGTTCAATTACAAATGTGTCATGTATGTCATGTGATAGGTTACCCCCAATTCTGCCACCTTGCCCTCAAAATATTTTCATGCGCGCGCATGAAAATGCGCGCGCATTTTTTAGACTCGGCACCTTGCCCTTTTAAAAACCTAGGCAAATTACTGATAGAGACAGACATATGATGTAAGGGAAGGGATAAACGATGGCTAACAAGGAGAGATATTGACAAAAGACATAAGGGAAGGGATAGAGGGTGGCTAACAGACTGACAGGTGTTGTATGGGTGGCTAGCAGGGAGAGATATTGAAAAGTGATGTACGGGAAGGGATAGAGAGTGGCCAACAGACGATGATAGAGGGTAGCTAAAAGGGAGAGGGAAATACTGATGATGTTTGGGAAGAGAAAGAGCATGGAGGGAGAGACAGACAGACAATTGATGTATGGGAAGGGACAGGCAGGTGATGTATGGGAAGGGATAGAAGGTGGCTAACAGGGAGAGAGACACACATGTGATGTATGGGAAGGGATAGAGGGGGGCTAACAAGGAGAGAGACAGACATGTGATGTATGGGAAGTGATAGAGGGTGGCTAACAAGGAGAGAGACATACATGTGATGTATGGGAAGGGATAGAGGGTGGCTAATAGGGAGAGAGGTAGATAGGTGGCTATATGGTGGTAGCTAACAGGGAGAGAGACATACATGTGATGTAAGGGAAGGGATAGAGGGTGGCTAACAAGGAGAGAGACCAACGTGTGATGTATGGGAAGGGATAGAGGGTGGTTAGCAGGGAGAGAGACATACATGTGATGTAAGGGAAGGGATAGAGGGTGGCTAACAGGGAGAGATACAGACATGTGATGTATGGGAAGGGATAGAGGGTGGCTAACAAGAAGAGAGACCAACATGTGATGTATGGGAAGGGACAGAGGGTGGCTAGCAGGGAGAGAGACAGACGTGTGATGTAAGGGAAGGGATAGAGGGTGGCTAACAAGGAGAGAGACATACATGTGATGTATGGGATGGGATAGAGGGTGGTTAACAAGGAGACAGAGATGTGATGTATGGGAAGGGATAGAGGGTGGTTAACAAGGAGAGAGAGACAGACATGTGATGTATGGGAAGGGATAGAGGGTGGTTATCAAGGAGAGAGAGAGACAGATGTGTGATGTAAGGGAAGGGATAGAGGGTGGCTAACAAGGAGAGAGACAGACGTGTGATGTAAGGGAAAGGATAGAGGGTGGCTAACAAGGAGAGAGACAAACGTGTGATGTAAGGGAAGGGATAGAGGGTGGCTAACAAGGAGAGAGGCAGACGTGTGATGTAAGGGAAGGGATAGAGGGTGGTTAATAAGGAGAGAGACAGACGTGTGATGTATGGGAAGGGATAGAGGGGGCTAAAAAGGAGAGAGACTGACATGTGATGTATGGGAAGGGATAGAGGGTGGCTAACAAGGAGAGAGACAGACGTGTGATGTAAGGGAAGGGATAGAGGGTGGCTAACAAGGAGAGAGACAGACGTGTGATGTATGGGAAGGGATAGAGGGTGGCTAACAAGGAGAGAGACAGACGTGTGATGTAAGGAAAGGGATAGAGGGTGGCTAACAAGGAGAGAGACAGACGTGTGATGTAAGGGAAGGGATAGAGGGTGGCTAACAAGGAGAGAGACAGACATGTGATGTATGGGAAGGGATAGAGGGTGGCTAACAAGGAGAGATACAGACGTGTGATGTAAGGGAAGGGATAGAGGGTGGCTAACAAGGAGAGAGACAGATGTGTGATGTAAGGGAAGGGATAGAGGGTGGCTAACAAGGAGAGAGACAGACGTGTGATGTATGGGAAGGGATAGAGGGTGGTTAACAAGGAGAGAGACAGACGTGTGATGTATGGGAAGGGATAGAGGGTGGCTAACAAGGAGTTAGACAGACATGTGATGTAAGGGAAGGGATAGAGGGTGGCAAACAAGGAGAGAGGCAGACATGTGATGTATGGGAAGGGATAGAGGGTGGTTAACAGGGAGAGAGATACACAATTGATGTAAGAGAAGGGATAGATGGTGGCTAACAAGGAGAGAGACAGAAGTGTGATGTAATGGAAGGGTTGGAAGGTGACAAACAGGAACAGAGGTGATGGATGGGAAGGGATGGGGGTGTCTTAGCAGGGTATGAGGCAGGCAGGTGAAGCACATCTAAGGGGTAGGAAGAAGGGAGGTGGGATTGGTGGGAGGTGGACTCTCCAAAATTACGGCAGGCTGGACCCCGAAATAGGTGGGGAAAATGGAAGATTGGCCAAAAATGTGATGTATGGGAAGAGATGGAGGGTGGTTAACAAAGAGAGAGACAGACGTGTGATGTAAGGGAAGGGATAGAGGGTGGTTAACAAGGAGAGAGACAGACATGTGATGTATGGGAAGGGATAGAGGGTGGTTAACAAGGAGAGAGACAGACATGTGATGTATGGGAAGGGATAGAGGGTGGCTAACAAGGAGAGAGACAGACTTGTGATGTAGGGGAAGGGATAGAGGGTGGCAAACAAGGAGAGAGACAGACGTGTGATGTATGGGAAGGGATAGAGGGTGGTTAACAAGGAGAGAGGCAGACATGTGATGTATGGGAAGGAATAGAGGGTGGCTAACAAGGAGAGAGACAGACGTGTGATGTATGGGAAGGGATAGAGGGTGGCAAACAAGGAGAGAGACAGACGTGTGATGTATGGGAAGGGATAGAGGGTGGTTAACAAGGAGAGAGACAGACGTGTGATGTATGGGAAGGGATAGAGGGTGGTTAACAGGGAGAGAGATACACAATTGATGTAAGAGAAGGGATAGATGGTGGCTAACAAGGAGAGAGACAGACGTGTGATGTAAGGGAAGGGTTAGAAGGTGACAAACAGGAACAGAGGTGATGGATGGGAAGGGATGGGGATGTCTTAGCAGGGTGTGAGGCAGGCAGGTGAAGCACGACTAAGGGGTAGGAAGAAGGGAGGTGGGATTGGTGGGAGGTGGACTCTCCAAAATTATGGCAGCATGGACCCCAAAATATGTGGGGAAATGGGAGATTGGCCAAAAACAAAACAGGTGGGAGATACCCACACCCCTGAGCAAAACATGAATCTGAGACTTGTTTGTCATTGAGACATTGTCTTTGATAGTAAGTGCAGAACCAGAGGTAGCAAGTGTTTAACTATTATAAATAGACCGTGCTAAATTCGTGGGAACCCTAACACAAGTAAATGTATGTTAGTTTGGTTAAGCCTAACGCCTAATGGTACCTTATTGGAACATGCTGGTTTTCGTACATTTGCAACTTGGTCTTGCCTCTTGTCTTGGTCTTGGCTAGTACGAGTCTATCGGTGATATAACAGCACGTACGATATTCAAAACAAATATTACGTTGAAATTTACAGGATCACTACTTGTTATGTTATGTCATACGTTTTGTCACAAGTGACAGACATACCTTCGTCGCTTCGAATGGCTCGGTCTTGCCTTGAGGCTTGAATCGAGACTTGTCTTGAGTTGAGGCTTGACGTCCTTTTTATTTTGGTGGTCTCAAATTAAGAAGATCACACGACAGCACCACCACGAGTTTCCCCTGCGCAGCGGGTCAGTGTAGAAGTGTAGACAATGCGAATGGTACTTGCAGTTGTGTATATCGGCAGCTTGGTAAATAATAATCAGTTGAGAGCTTTTTCGATGCCGCATTTTTTAATACGTTGGAGTCCATTGACATTGTTGCCATGTGACGTCATCAGCGTACGACAATCGGACTTCCGATACGGAATTTAATATTAATTATATGCCAAAAAAATTATATTATATTTACACACGTCATTAGACAATGTTTTATATTCGAATAATTGTTTCTTGGCATTAGCATTTAGTTGAAATTTGCGTCATCCACACTGACCGTAGCGTTTGGTAGAAAGTGTCCCCATCTGGCGAGTAAAACCAGAGCGTATTCACATAGCCAATGGAAAATATCGATGTAACATCGCCGGTGAACCACTGGGATTGGAAACACAGTACATTTAGCATAGCTGTCAACCCCTCTTAGTCTTAGGTGTGAAAAAAATTTCCCAGCCATGCCACGACCCCCCCCCCCGAGTTTATGGACTTTAGTGAATTTTATGAACATTTGGAAACCTGTGAAGACAATTTTTATTCAAAAAGTAAAGTAAAACCAGAGTTAATAAAGCTCATCTTCAACACGTGCTTGCACTGCTTTCCAACAGGTTTTCTCATTGGTTGGTTGATGCTCAGCTGTTGATCGCGTTTCAAAACCTTATTCAGTAAAAATCGTATACTACCAGTAACATTAACTGAGGCCTTCGCTTCCGAAGCACATAATATATTCTGTCTCATTTTTGTAAGCAAGGGTGACATTTTATTTGTATAATTTTCGTTGCTAAAGATTATGAAAATATGCGTGAGATTTCAGACCGGTGCTGTGATACCGTGACATTTAATGCAAAACCGTTACCATTAGAAGGGCATGGTTGTGTGTTGGACAACATTTTTTGTCATAGATTGGCTTCATTTAATTTCCGACATGTCTAGGCTCCTATATTATATATCGTCTTGGATATAAAGTAAGACGCATTCAGGATTCTGAAGATAAATTTGTTTCTGGATGTTCTTCTGATCCTGATTATGGTAAAATACCATGGTGAAAACCATTTGTATACTAACAGTCAAACTACGGTTTTGCGGTCAGACTAGACAGATGGTGCTGCCACCAAGTGATCAAAGAAACATTAAATGTACACTAAACCACTAGCTCTGACTAAACAAGTGGCTAGGATTTGGCATTGACAGTTGCCGTCAGATGGCACAACTTGGACAACTGGAAGTAGCACACTTTTAAGTTTAGCTTCCAGTTCCAGTTATATTACTGGAACATTTGTATGTGCTTATTCTGATGTCATTGTTTGAATGAAACAGCCGCTACATAGAAATTCCAACATGCCTACATTCCTTTTTGTCGCAAACATGGTTCATAATTGTTTCCGTAAACTAGGACGTACGATCAAATACTTCTTTCCAATCCAATGGCAATGCGGTGTAATTGTAAACGAAAATGAGGCTCATTAAACGAGACGTGTCTGCGCGCCGAAGTTGCGTCCAGTTGTACTTGTGTGTTTTCAATGCTTTGGCATTCAAAATTATATCAACATGTGAAAACGCCATTGAAACATAGAAGGCAAATGACCTCGTACTTTGATGTGACAGTAATACCAGTATCGTGAACATCGTTGACAGTCAGCCCTATCCTTGTCACATCACTCGGTCATCATGCCATGTCATGCCATGCCAAGGCCAAGCCCAAGGGCATGTCATGGGCATGGCGCTGGCTCAGCAGGCTGTGCGTTTGACGTTTGTCGTCAGGTGAGTTTGCTAAACTTCTGGTTCCGTTTCTCCTGACCAGATCGTAGTACGTGTTGTATTACCGGTCGGCGTCAAATCCAACCTCTTAATCGAATATGCCGTTTTTAAAAAAATCCGAAGAAACATTTTGTGCAAGCGATCGATATACCAATTGGCAATTCACTAACAGTTACTTCGTCAATTCGATGTAAACAGTTTATAAAAACAGTTCTTTTGATTGAAAAACGAATGTTGAACGTCCGAACCATGTCGCGCGAGACCAGGATACCGGGTAAATTCACGCTATTTCTACGACTATGGCAAGCCGTACAGAGAACTACAGATAATAAACGAAATAATTTATAACAGTCACTCGCCCGTTTGTTTTCCCACGATTTTCTGCATAATTATATGCCTAATATGTTTGTGTTTTGTGCCGCAGTTTGTGACGTTTTACCTCAAGTTTCAACTTCAAAGGATATATCTGCTGGGTTCCAAATTATTTGATTAACATGTACGGCCTAATCTCCATATTATAACAATCGCCAGATGTCATGTATTATACTCAGTGTAATTCAACAAGGAATGCTATGAATGGTTGATTTAAAATGCGTTAACAGAACATTGATCAGCGAAAATACATTCAAGGCATAATGATATAGTCAGCATCAAGTGGACAACAACACAGATGCAGAGTTCAGCAATTTTTTTTACTTTTTGACACCCCTTGTCCCCCAGAGAGTAAGCATGAGACTGCTGTCACTGAAGTGAACTTCTTCGCCTTGTTCCCTTGCGGGGTGGGATCCAAGTCACTTGATTGCTTCTACTTTCATTGTTAATGTTCTCCATTTCCCTGTCTTCTGCGGTGGTCGTCCACTCTTGGCTGTTCGTACCTGCCCTTTCCAGGTCTCATTTGACACAGTCTTTCCATCGCAGCTTTGGTCTTCTTCTTCTTCTTCTGCCACCTTCTGCTTTCCATGCTCTTTTTGACAGTCTATCTTCACCCATTCTTTACACATGTCCTGCCCATCTCATTCTGCTTCTGGCTATTTTCATCTTTAGGTGTTTTTTCATGCCAATCTCTTCTCTCAATTCCTTCATCTTCCTTCTATCTTCTTGGGTTACTTTGCATATTCTTCGGACCCAGTTGTTTTCTGCTATCTGTATCTTCTCCTGTCTCTCTGTCAGTGCCAGTGTTCCCAACCCGTATATACAGGCTGGTACCACACAGGCTTCCAACACTTTTCCTTTTAGTTATTTCTTCAGTTTTCTGTCCCACATAATGCCTTCCACTCTCCTCCACGCTGCTGCTCCTGCTTGCACTCTCCTCTGTATTTCCTTACTACTTCCTCTTGTTCGCCTATCCACATTACTTCTGTCTTCTCCAAATTCATTCCATGCTGAAGTGAACTGTGAATATGAAATGGAAAAAAAAATTCTTTAAATAATGCAAGTTTTCTTCCACTGGAACTCACATTATTTTGTGTTCTGCATAGTGTGTACATCACCCACAATAAACATGGCCCACCTGTTCTTGGATGCCCATCTGTAACAGATTGAAGGAATGTTGGAAGTTTTCAAATATTAAAACCAAACCAAAACTTTTTTAAGCCTTCAAAATCATACATTTGAGTATGTTGTGATGTCAGTAAATTATTTTTTTTACAGAAATGGCAGATTTTGCGAGATTACTTTACTAGATAGATTTCAGTTTTGTGTGTAACAAGACACAGTTTAAACCAATGTGCTTGAATCCTGGTTCTTCAGTAAGAAATTAAGAATGTCCATCAGACAGATAAGATCAGCTACAATAAGAAATGTGCCAGTCTGTTCCAGTCTGATGTTGTAAATGCTTTAGCCATTATGGCTAAAGCCCCCAATTTTTTTTTAGCCAAATACAATTTGCTTTAGCAATTTTTTATGTGCATTACAACAAATGCTCATGTATTCAGCATGCTTTAAAAAAATTGTGGTGGCCAAATTGGCTTAGATGGGTAACTTTTGTTTAGCCAAATCTGGTGCCATGTGGCCTATGGCCCATATGGCCACTGGCAGCGCTAGCATAGCCAGTGTTGACCTGACACCATCCGGTAGGACGTTTCAGAGGTTTCTCTGTCATCACAACCTAGAGACAGTCTGGTCTCAGCTGGCAGTCGATTTCTCATCTTGCCTGCGTTGATTGCTGTGCATGATTACATTACAGTGGCAGGCTTGGGATCTGTTTCTTGGCTTGTATCTTGGGTGTGAGATGACAGGTTTCATGCAAATTAAATTATACAGACGTAATGTTTTCAATATTATGAGTTTTATTAGACATGTGCGTGTGTCTACATGCATGGCATGAGTGCGTGCCAATTGATAGATTACAAGAAATAGTCCAAACGTTGGGTCTTAAGTTGTAATTTAAAGTACCAATTCAGTAATAATCCTTTCGGTAAAAAGATGTCCTTCTTTTGACAAGTTCAAACCACAGTAAAACCACATCATCTACACACAGTTCATGGAGCAGTTCAGAATATAGTTGAGACCGTTCATTAATTAGTGATCATGATAATTCATGTTAAGTGATTAAGTGAATAAAACTAATCGCTGCCATTGTGACTTGTGCACTTCTCAACAACATACGGACTTCCATTATTTCCGGACTTCCATTATTTCCGAGTGCAACTGGCATTAGTCATGCATGCTGCGTCAACAAGTTGTCAACATTAATAATCATGCAGAGTATCCAGTAATGTTGCCTTGTTGGCAATGGATGTGTTTTGTTTCTCTGAGGCCCTGACTGATGTCACCTGACCAGGGCTTTAACTTCCAAGTAATTAGTTGGATATTCATTTTATATTATGCCCATTGTTAAAGCCCTTTTCAAAGATGTAGAAGATTTTTCAAAGATGGGGAAGAACATCGTGTATGCGTGTGTGTATATATATATACGCACGCACGCACGCACGCACGCACGCACGCACGCACGCACGCACGCACGCACACATTTAACCAATATTATACATTTTCAGTTACGCACACAAATGGAGATATATGCAAATCTATTCATACAAATGAGTTGCCATATAAACAATATATAAAGAATATGTAAATAAACCCCGTGTAAACAAACCCTGTGTAAACATGTTTTGTATGTACCTGTATGTATATATTATAAAAGTATATGCATATTTTTGTTAGTTAAAAATAGCAGTAGCCCAGTGGGGGTCAGAACACAGTTTATTGTTCCATTGATGGTCAAGGTTTGCATGACTGTAGAAACATTATATTGCTCATTGCTACACACATGCATGCACATATGTTTACGTAACACAGAGTCCATAACAAATGGAACAAATTATATACTGATTATGTAAATGCTAGCAGTGTGAATTTGTTTCAAAACAAAATTTACAGATATCTCATAAGTGTGAGTTACACAAATAACTGTTGGGCTCTCGATAAGCCAATGGATTCCTTGTCCACTTGTCATAGATCTGGGTTGTTTGCTTTGGATGGCAATCTTGTGAAATCTCAATCTTGTTAACAACAATATAGAATTTAATAATTTCTGTTTACATTTCCCCTGGCTTCATCAACTAGAGAGCTGGTGATGAAAGCATGCTACAGCTGAGCTAAATTACAAAGTTTCACTTAGATTATCCTTTAATAATTCCCAAGCATCACTTCGTTAATATGCTTGATTGAAAGGCGATTAATGTGGCCAAATCAATAATTGGGGTCACCACCAAGTTAATCTACTGATTCAGAAAACATTCTCCTAGATGATCGATCTATCATAATTCATGCACACTAGAGAGGAATGTTTTAACATTGATCAAATATATGCATTAACTACCATAATAAAACTAGTCATGACTGTTCTATTGCATAATTTTTTTAACGTCCAATTATTGGGTGATACGTACTTTAGGACTTATCCTTTTTAATATAGATTTTCTTTGCCTCATCCATGTCACGTGGGTAAAATTACACTGAGTTTCCTTTAAATGATCACTGAATGTTTAATGGGTTGTCTGTTGTTAGAGGCAGACTTAGTGACCAAGACAATTACTATGTGTTTTCCCAGCAGCAATGAAGGTCAATCATCTATCGTTGAAGAGACTTGGCTAGATCAGATTAGATGAATGATTTATGTGTCAACAAAGCTTCCTTCCCTTTCCTAATGGCATTCTTGGTCATATACATATTTTACATTGTTTTTATTTAGTGATCAGGAGTTCATTCCACATTTTGTAGAAGGTAGTTAGAGTTTCAGATGGTTGAAAGTGATCAGGAGTTCATTCCACATTGTGTAGAAGGTAGCTAGAGTTTCAGATGGTTGAAAGTGATCAGGAGTTCATTCCACATTGTGTAGAAGGTAGCTAGAGTTTCAGATGGTTGAAAGTGATCAGGAGTTCATTCCATATTTTGGGCTAGAAAACATTAATATGCATTTGTCCTATGTGTAGTGTGTATGTAGAGATTAAGCTTTGGCTTGCATTACTGCCATGTTGTTGTTATTATCATGTTGTTGTTATTATCATGTTGTTGTTATTATGTTGGCCTGGAACTACTAAACATAACTAATGTCCAGGCAATGCTAAGGTGTACCTGGGGTGGAAAAAATAGGGAGATTCAGACCACAGTGAGGTTTAACCTGCCAGTAACTATAGTTGACTAACTAATAAACAACAACATGCCACAGCGTTATGAGTACTCCTAATATTATTAGTATACTGAGTTGCAAGGCAGACACGCTGGGATGTCGTCGGCTGCAGGGATCACTCCAGACTCCCACGATTGCATGTGGAGGGAGATGTCTGTTTAAGAAGTACTCTACTACATCGACTGCTCGTAATCATGTCAGTAACTGCATTAGGCAGTGGTCAACAGGTTGGGTAATTAATAATTAATTCATGTCCAGTTTACTCTGATTACTGGGGTGGAATATGGCATGGTGCCTTGTACATGCTGTTATAAGGGTCCAGCAGGCTAAGGCATTCCTCCATGCACCTTCTTGAAATCATGTTTGTTATTAATCCTGTCTTTTGTTCTTCTGTGAGTCTTTTTGATCTCAGGTTTATCAATAACTAACCTTGTCTTATTTTTGTCTTGTATTTTTATGTGCATCTTCCTGATGTCTCATGTCTGACAGCCATATATGTATGCCAAAACTAAGACAAGATTAATTATTGATAAGTATATTATAATTAATATTATCTTTGTTTGGTTTTGCATTTTGCACATTTCTTATGTCTTACTCATCAGTTATTAATGTTTTCTTGCATGTGTATTTTGATGTCATTCTCATCAACGATTGATCTTGTCTTGTATTCCTTTGAACATGTTCTTGTTTTGGTCATCCATTATTAATATTGTCCAAAGATTGTATTATTTTACGCATCTTCATGTTGACACACTTATAAGTTATTGTCTTAGTCTTGTATTACTCCGTACATCTTCTTGATGTCATATTAATCAGTGATTAATCAATCTTATCTTGCATTAATGAATTGATCAATTATTAAGTTTTCTTATCTATTTCTTCAGCACATCTTTTTTATGTCACACTTATTAGTCATTAATCTTGTCTTAGTCTTGTATTATTCTATGCATCTTTTTGGTCTCTCGCACATCAATTGTTAAACTTTTCTTAGTTTGTCTTGTATTTCCACCGTAAATCCTCAGTGGCCCCTCGCTCTGATGATCACTTTTGTACGTCCCTGTTCCTGATATCATGCTTAATGATTGTGGCTTGTTGGGCCTTGGTCTCTGGTTCCTGAGGACTTGTACCTTCCAGTCAGTGTTGTCTTCTGTGGGCAGCATCAGGGCATCAGTTGATACGTCTGTCAGGAGGTTCCATGAAAAAAACTCATCACTGCACAAAACTTTGCACCAGACAGATCCTGGAGCCTAAATGCCAGTACCACAAGATTACCAGGTTACTAGGTCACCGATGTCTAAAGGTCATGTCCTTCACAAGATCAACGTCCATCTTGCACGGTGCTGCAGGTCATTGGACAGGTGGAATAGGTGATGTCCAGCAATGTCCATCTTGCATCTGGGTGACTGGACATGCACGAAATAACACAAATCCATCTTGCTCACTAAGCATGCATTATGGTTTGGCGCATTGAGCATCTTATGAAGTCCCACAAGGCACTGCTCTCACATAAGTATTAAGCATGTGAAATATTGATAAGCCTTGTGCAGCTGTGTCATTGGGTATGGGGCTGGGAGACCACTACCTCGCCACACTGATTGATCTTACTGCTAATGCACTGGTGGCCCTGTGACAGGACTGCTGAATAGGCTGGTGGGATCAGATCTTGTTGTGGACCTTCGCTGAAGCACGCACAGGACACATCACGTGTGGTTGTCACCACTGTCACTGAAAATGTCATCCAGGTAGCTGCTCCTAGCTGACTCCGTAAGCTGTGGACACTTGTCAAGGTAGGTGTCATGCTAGAGACTCAAGGTGCTCGACCAATGTTTTCTGGATTTGCCTTGCAAGGTCTTTCTCCAGACGTATCATTCTATTTATGCCATTTAATATGTCACAGTGTGATATAAGATCTATGCATAGGCAAATATATCATCCTATTTGTGTCATTTAGTATCTTATATATATATATATATCCACATTGTGCGCATGACACCATTTTAGTAATATTTGGAAGTAAAATCAGGTCCTGTGAAAAATCAACAGGTCCTGTAAACTGTTCAGTTCACAGGACCTGATGTCCTGTGACGCTTGGAGACTTCGCGTAGACTGTTGGTGTACCATGTTATGAAAACAAAACAATCTGTCACGTGTACAATTGAATACTGTATTTTATTCAGTATTGTATATTACATTGTATTGATCCTGCTTTAAAAATAAATGTTTCAAAACTGTTTGTTTTTGATGTTTTTATTTGTTGTTGATGTCGTTCAAACATTCTATCATCAGAGTATTTACTTTCTATAATCAAATTATTGATTAGCAAGTGGACTACCTAAGAAGCTGTTGGGCTACTTCACTTTGCAAGGTTGGTAGCCCGACTGGCTACCTTCCATGACTTGCTAAATCTCACCCCTGCATTTAGCATGTCACATCATTGTATAAGATATATGCACAAACAAATGTATCATCTAATTTGTGCCATTTAGTATGTCACATCATTGTGAAAGATCTATGTATAATGTCCAGGTTGGTATCACACAATATGACACTGGCATTAGATGGTTGCAAGGTGGTTTATTCATTGGAACTGTTGCATGGATGCCCAAGCAGTAGGCAAAACAAAACCCTGAGAACATACAGACAAAACAAAGTATGCATTTGGATGACGGTCATAAATATTAACCAAACTTATATTATGTACTATCAACAGAACACTGCAGAAATTCCAGTCACTTAACTTATAACAACACCTGCAAACTAGTTATGTTGAATAATAGTAAACAATAGTTTCATACTACAGTCCACAAAAAATCACTGTGAAGCAGACAAATAACTGTCTTTGTTAACAAGTACAGAACTAGTGCAGTCACATGAGCTCAAATATCCTGCTGTGTATTATTCAAGCAGGATTTACAAACCATCACTTTTAACTCATAAACCATCATTTTTAACTCGCAAACCATCACTTTTCAAATTAGGTAGCGAACAAACGTAACAAATGTACCCCTACCCTTATTCCATTCCCATCAGTACAATATTAACAGGGGGACAATCTTCACAATGTTGTCTATCACACAGGAACCCTCCATGTCTACCACACAGGAACCCTCCATGTCTATCACACAGGAACCCTCCATGTCTACCACACACGAACCCTCCATGTCTATCACACAGGAACCCTCCATGTCTACCACACAGGATGGCTGAAATGCCAGATGCACTAGCAAGTTATCAACTAGGGTTAGACGTGCGTGCACCATCTTGATATTGCCAAGATGTAAATAACAATTGCCCATTCAAATGTATTTTACTTCAACAAAACTATTAATACCACTACTGATGAGATGGGTGCACTATTCTCACATTTTACACAACAGATATAAACCCGGATGATGCACAACAATCACATACTGGATAGTGCCTGATAATCTACACTGGAAACAAGAAAACAGGCGCATGTGCACTGCACATTGCAAGATTGATGTTTCAATTTGTCGTAAATTCTTTCCATCCCGAATCAATCAGTGCACTGACCAATCTTAAAGTTATGTACAAACATTCAACTAAACAGCAAAGCTTTAGTAAGGAGAAGATTAATAATGAATTTTGCTGGTAATTTGTTCAGCTGTTTCTCTTGGTGCGCTCTCAGTCCCAATTGTCTACAATTATCCATGCCTCGGGTGACCACCAGACTGTAATGGTCCTAACTGTTACATATGCACAAACAAATGTATCTTATTTTAATTAAAAGCTATGCACACACCACTAGCATGCATTTTATTCAATCTTATTAATGGGAAATAAATAATTATATTATTTTAAAAGACAATTGGGCAAAGTTTTGAAATTCAACTATTTGAAAATCATTTATGAATTGAGCAACTGTTTTTCCTGACATATTGTATAAAAGAAGATGTAGACGTTGCATGCATTCTGATGAATGGGTGTTCTTAACGCATTTTATGCAAGAAAATAAATCAAAGACATGATGACATTATGGCATGGCAATGTATGAATTGTTAATTTATATGCAAGCTAATGAAATCTGAATTCGCTGCTGGCAAGGCTCGTCATTGTGAGCCCTGCATGTTGCTACACTAGCTAGGGATGTCTCCATCAATTGTTATTAATTCTTTGCATTACCATAAAACCACTTGTAGCTGCGACGTGTGGACAATTGGTTGACAGCTGCATACGAGCTAGGTGTCTTGGATGTCTTTTGTCTCCTGTAGTAGCACCACCATCAATAATCAATCAATATATGTATTTATTTATATACATACATACATATGTATATAATTGATTGATTATTATTGATGATGCTACTACAGGAGACAGCTAAAAGTTTAGGACATCCAAGACACCTAGCTCTTATGCAGCTGTCAACCGATTGTGAACACATAACAGTTACAAGTGTAACACATATTATTAATACATAGGCATGCATACATATCACACCTATTTATGTGGCAGAAGACACCTAGCTCTTATGCAGCTGTCAACCGATTGTCAACACATAACAGTTACAAGTGTAACACATATTATTAATACATAGGCATGCATACATATCACACCTATTTATGTGGCAGAAGACACCTAGCTCTTATGCAGCTGTCAACCGATTGTCAACACATAACAGTTACAAGTGTAACACATATTATTAATACATAGGCATACATACATATCACACCTATTTATGTGGCAGAAGACACCTAGCTCTTATGCAGCTGTCAACCAATTGTCAACACAGTTACAAGTGTAACACATATTATTAATACATATCACACCTATTTATGTGGCAGAAAATTAATAATAGTAATTATAGCAAGTGGGACAAATAACCAGCTTGTCTGATTGAGAAAGTGGGACAAATAATCTTCTTGCCCAATTGGGAAAGTGGGACAAATAATCTTCTTGCCCAATTGGGAGAGTGGGACAAATAATCAACTTGCCAGTTTGGGAATGTGGGACAAATAACCAACTTGTCCAATGTGACAAACAATCAACTTGCCCGCCAGTCCATTCCACTAGGACAGACGGGGCTGTCACGTAATTGTTAATATGACGTGGCTGTGTCCACTTCCTTGAGTGGAGTTTCATGTTGATAATAGATTCGGCTTGGTAGCTTGTTACATGTTTATGAACTGCCTGAGGTGATGATTGCCAAACAGATGATTATTGGTCGAGTATCTAAGTGGATTTAGTGTGGACTAAGGTACTGTTAGCAGCTAATAATCAGCCTCAGTTTGAGTCATAGTGTTACAATTGTCAAGCTGTCACATCTGGGCCCATCATATTAGTATACCAGTAGTGTCATCATTCACATTACCATCATTATCGTCAAGTTTTACTCGTATATAACAAGCTCTCATTTTTTTGTTGGAGCCAGATATATAATAATCGGCTGTGGTTGTAGGATGTTTTGGCAGCCACTAACGCAGCACTCGTCCTGTTTCAGTCAGTGATGCCATGTATGGTATGTTTGTTCTGGCATAGACACCAGGTAGAAGGAACCAACGGCTGTTAGTGTCTCTCCCAAAACACTTGGGCAATGTGGAGTGAACTAAACTGCTGAAGCTTCGAAACGGCAGCAGGTGGATTTGAATGGCAGTCCTCTTGATTGAGACACTCTAGCCACCATGCCACAGCGCCACTTAGTGGACCGTCCTGTCGTAATATCATAGACACATTTATTTCACTTAATTCATCATCGGTTTTGCCAATAAGGGTGGAAATTTACACTGTTGGTGGATCGCAACTGTAAGACACCCTTTGTCGCAGCCACATCTAGAAACCCCTGAATAATTGACGACCTGTTGGCAGTGATTAACACATGGCACCTGGTGGCCTGGGCCTGGATCAGTCAGTCCCACTTGACCAGGGTGGTACCTGGGTGGGCCAGGGGAAAGAGAAGGTGAGAGAGGGAGACATAGGGAGGCAGGGAGGCAGGGAGGGTGAGGGGAAGAATGAAGGCCATGCTAATGTAAATGTGGACCATTTGTTCCCACTGTGTACATTATTATGTACATGAGTGTGTTTACATGTACACACTGTATACACATGTACATACTATGTGTACACACTGTACATGTGTACACACTATACATACACTATATGTACATACTGAGTATACACATGCCCATTATATGCGTACACATGTATAGACTATATAATACATACTGTACACAATGTACACACACATGCTATGTGTGCACACACAAACATATATATATGTTTGTGTGTGTACGCAGCATATATTTATATATATACAAATATATAAACAGTATATATATATATATATACTGTGTGTATACATATACACACTGTATGTACGTATTGTTCATAATGTGTACACATTCACACCTTTGTACACATGCGTAGAGCTTCAAGTAATCAACTTTATAGCACAAATTGGCAGTCTCATGTCCACCATTTAGAAGGCTGCTGTCATTAGTCTTCATGAGATTGAACTTATTGAAGTGCCAAAAAAGGCTTTCTGCCATTATTATGAATTAAGAGTAATGTGACTACATTATGATTCTAATGGAGGTAACAGGTTTCAATATGAGTTCAGGGCAGCTGGATAATGGCTGAACATTTTCAGCCATTATCCAGCTGCCCTGCTGACATGGCAACAGTTCTCAGAAAGCTTAACATTTTTTGTTTTTTGAGAAGTATGAATTAGTTATTTATAGTTTTGCGTTAAGCTGCATTCACGCTGATGTGTTCCGAGTTATTCTGATATAACCAGTCGTCTCTGGTCGGTCATATTTGTACTGAGGTGAACTAACTTGATGAATTAGTCAAAGGGAAAATATATTTTATGAAAAATTAATAACGGAGACAAATTAGATGACACGGGTTTATTATATTCTGTAGGTAAACTATTCTAACTGCAACATTTGTCAGTGATGGAAGGATCCCTGCTGTCAGTAATGGAAGGATCCCTGGTGTGAGTGATGGAAGGATCCTCAGTGTGAGTGATGGAAGGATCCCCAGTGTGAGTGATGGAAGGATCCCTGGTGTCAGTGATGGAAGGATCCTCAGTGTCAGTGATGGAAGGATCCTCAGTGTCAGTAATTGAAGGATCTCCGGTGTCAGTGATGGAAGGATCTCCGGTGTCAGTGATGGAAGGATCTCCGGTGTCAGTGATGGAAGGATCCCCGGTGTCAGTGATGGAAGGATCCCCAGTGTCAGTGATGGAAGAATCCCTGGTGTACGAAAACCAAATCTGGTTTGTTTGGGCAACAAATGATGGGGAAGCATCTTACGTGTTGATTTTCTCAAAAACAAAATAGGATTTGATGAAACCGCTATTGAAGGTAAATGACAAGACACATCAAAGTGTAGTTTTATTAAAACCAAATCGTAACTTTGCGCATAGTGTGAAATTGCCTGACTGACTTTCATTGGAAAAACAATAATGACCTGTAGCCTACTGGTTTCAGAACACTGCTACCCTGTGGAGGCCTTCGTGGCCGGGTGAGATGTGGCTAAGTAGATTACTGAGGCTTACGGTTTATAAAATGAGGATTTACTACATGGCTATGGACAGCCACAGCTCCCATGACATTCAGCAGTGCTTAATTGAATCTGTCAGAACAAATGTCTGCTGTGTGCGTTGATGCACACATGAAGTAGGTGATCCTTCACTGCTGGCCAAGGTTAGCTTAGATAACATTGTAAATGATTACATTGCAAGTTGAAATCATAGTTGTAATATGTAATGATCTAAAGCTGATTTGGTTTGATTACTATACGGTAGTAATCAGACATTGATTTTCATGGGAAAAGGTTATATTTGCAAGTCTGCAGACAAAGGTAACAACAAAATTCAAAAGTCTGCAGTTGAAATTATAATAATATTTTTGACAATGTATTTGACTGAAATGTTACATGTTCCTCTAACTGCTGTTGAAGCATTGATCACCTGTGGTCTCATTGGCACCCATCAATCATTCAGTTAATCAGGCATGTGGGTGTTTGGTTAGACATGACGCAACACTGAACACACTGTTTTGAGGTCATTCTATGGGGTGTCAATGGTAAAATTAGATTGTTGGTATTAGAACAAATAAAGATGTATCTAGTTTCTCCTGCATTTCCACATTGATGTTTATTTATCAGTCAAGTGGTTTTTCTCAAGTTTGAGTTTAGAGGTGCATGGTCACTTTAGGTATTAAAGCTATATGATATTGGTTTTAATCTAGGGTTCTTTTCAATAGAGTGAGTTTTGTGATTAAAGCTGTTAATTTTGTTAATGAATATATATGAGAATAAGATACAAAATGTATGTCTTCTTCGGCCAGTTTTGCCCCCTCCTCCCAATGAATGACATTCTTGTATTTTAAGTTCTCAGCTGTCTGTAACATTCTGTTTTATTTCCTCTAGCCATCTTTATAATTTAATAATACATTCATTTTATATAGCGCAGTTTTCCGAAGGCCTGAAACACTTAAGATTAATAACATTAATTTAAAGGTAAGCTAATCGTGTGTGTGTGTGTGTGTGTGTGTGTGTGTGTGTGTGTGTGTGTGTGTGTGTGTGTGTGTGTGTGTGTGTGTGTGTGTGTGTGTGTGTGTGTGTGTGTGTGTGTGTGTGTGTGTGTGTGTGTGTGTGTGTGTGTGTGTGAGAGTGTGTGTGTGAGAGAGAGTGTGTGTGTGTGCGCGTGCGTGCGTGCGTGCGTGCGTGCGTGTGTGTGCGTGCGTGCGTGTGTGTGTAATTAAAAATGAGAAGTCAAACCTAACTTGATTGTTAAGTACAATTATTTACCTATAATGTTATTATTAAGTTAAACTAAAAAAGGAACTTTGGCACATATAAAAATATGATATAATTCTTAAGGTAAAATTTATTTTGAAATGTCAGAATCAATGGATTCATTAATAAAATAGCTAATAGAAAAAACTTTATTCAACACAAGTATCAGTGTTAGCCGTCAAGTATCTTGTCATCCTCCATCGTTTGTCCATAGATGGGGTGTCACAGCTCGCAATACCAGTGGTCCAGTATACAGGAACGTGGTCCAATATAGCAGATCACACCGTGATGAACCCGTATGTAGATATCTACAAAGCTAGTGAAACTTTGCTCTTCAAACCTTCTTCATTCATTGTTTAAATATTTATTTCACCACCCATGTGCCTCGGTTAGCTGACGCGTTGCAAACTTCTGTCCCACATGACTGTTTACACACACAAACGTTACATCAGAAGGTGAAAAAACTAATATATGCTCACCTTTTCGAAGTTTTTGCGGAGTTCGCCATTTTTTACTCTCGGTGAACATTTTATTTCAAAGTCAGTCGGGAGATGGAGCCATGTACCCTCGGTACCGTAGTGAGGGATATATGGCCATGGTCCAATATAGCGGATGGTCCAGTTTACCCGACCTTCCCCTACTGCTTGTCTGTTGATAACCTGTCCTACCATTACTAATCAGGTTTGTCAATTACCCAGACCTTCTATTGCAATCACAATTGTTTCTGAAAATCAACAACCATAAGTGACAGCAACATGTTATATTATCTTTATTTTAGGACATATTACATTTTATTAAATATCTTTGCCTAGTTTTTATCTTGTCAGCAGTCAATTCACCGAGGGAATAGTTACAGGGTGTGCCTAGCAGAGGGAATACTCATAGGGTGTGCCTAGCAGAAGGAATGATATTGGTTAACTTTTCTGACTGAAACATTAATTTGCTGCAAGAACAATTAAGCGACTGGCGATTGCTTGCTGGTGGAGTGAATGGATGCATGCGAGAGTGTTTGAGCAAGTGATTACCTACCTGATTACGGTACATGCTCTCATTTCCTTGGCATTAGTTAGACCTTTCGGTAAGGGTGGTCTGATTGAATTACTCATTTTGAAATCCATTGATTTGCCACTGCATGTATGCTATACATCGGTAGTGGTCGTGTAATAACTTAGAATCTTGGCATGGGGAGCTGTGGCAGAGAAAAGTGTTGGTTTGTAGATGTTATTAATCAACGTTATTAACTAAAGGTCACTCAGTCACTCACTCAGTCCTCTTCACTGCCACTGGAGCATAAAGGTGCCAACAAATCCACAGTCCAAGATTGGGCAAACCAGTCAAGTTCGGTCCAGGTATTCCCAGCTACCTGCATCTCTTCATCAACAGTCCTTCTCCTGCATCTCTTCATCGACAGTCCTTCTCCTGCACCTCTTTGTCAACAGTCCTTCTCCTGCACCTCTTCGTTAACAGTCCTCCTCCTGCATCTCTTCGTCAACAGTCCTTCTCCTGCATCTCTTCATCGACAGTCCTTCTCCTGCACCTCTTCGTTAACAGTCCTTCTCCTGCACCTCTTCGTTAACAGTCCTCCTCCTGCATCTCTTCGTTAACAGTCCTCCTCCTGCATCTCTTCGTCAGCAGTCCTTCTCCTGCACCTCTTCGTTAACAGTCCTTCTCCTGCACCTCTTCGTTAACAGTCCTCCTCCTGCATCTCTTCATCAAGTCCTTCTCCTGCATCTCTTCATCGACAGTCCTTCTCCTGCACCTCTTTGTCAACAGTCCTTCTCCTGCACCTCTTCGTTAACAGTCCTTCTCCTGCACCTCTTCGTCGACAGTCCTTCTCCTGCACCTCTTCGTTAACAGTCCTCCTCCTGCATCTCTTCATCGACAGTCCTTCTCCTGCACCTCTTTGTCAACAGTCCTTCTCCTGCACCTCTTCGTTAACAGTCCTTCTCCTGCACCTCTTCGTTAACAGTCCTTCTCCTGCACCTCTTCGTTAACAGTCCTCCTCCTGCATCTCTTCATCGACAGTCCTTCTCCTGCACCTCTTCGTCAACAGTCCTCCTCCTGCATCTCTTCATCAACAGTCCTTCTCCTGCACCTCTTCGTCAACAGTCCTTCTCCTGCACCTCTTCATCAACAGTCCTTCTCCTGCACCTCTTCGTCAACAGTCCTTCTCCTGCACCTCTTCATCAACAGTCCTTCTCCTGCACCTCTTCATCAACAGTCCTTCTCCTGCACCTCTTCATCAACAGTCCTTCTCCTGCACCTCTTCATCAACAGTCCTTCTCCTGCACCTCTTCATCAACAGTCCTTCTCCTGCACCTCTTCGTCAACAGTCCTCCTCCTGCACCTCTTCGTCAACAGTCCTTCTCCTGCACCTCTTCGTCAATAGTCCTCCTCCTGCATCTCTTCGTCAACAGTCCTCCTCCTGCACCTCTTCGTCAATAGTCCTTCTCCTGCATCTCTTCATCAACAGTCCTCCTGCATCTCTTCATCAACAGTCCTCCTCCTGCATCTCTTCGTCAGCAGTCCTTCTCCTGCATCTCTTCGTCAACAGTCCTCCTCCTGCACCTCTTCGTCAACAGTCCTTCTCCTGCATCTCTTCATCAACAGTCCTCCTGCATCTCTTCATCAACAGTCCTCCTCCTGCATCTCTTCGTCAGCAGTCCTTCTCCTGCACCTCTTCGTTAACAGTCCTTCTCCTGCACCTCTTCGTCAGCAGTCCTCCTCCTGCATCTCTTCGTCAACAGTCCTCCTCCTGCATCTCTTCGTCAACAGTCCTCCTCCTGCATCTCTTCGTCAACAGTCCTCCTCCTGCATCTCTTTGCAACAGTCCTCCTCCTGCATCTCTTCGTCAACAGTCCTCCTCCTGCATCTCTTCGTCAGCAGTCCTCCTCCTGCACCTCTTCGTCAACAGTCCTCCTCCTGCATCTCTTTGCAACAGTCCTCCTCCTGCATCTCTTCGTCAACAGTCCTCCTCCTGCATCTCTTCGTCAGCAGTCCTCCTGCACCTCTTCGTCAACAGTCCTCCTCCTGCATCTCTTTGCAACAGTCCTCCTCCTGCATCTCTTCGTCAACAGTCCTCCTCCTGCATCTCTTCGTCAACAGTCCTCCTCCTGCATCTCTTTGCAACAGTCCTTCTCCTGCACCTCTTCGTCAACAGTCCTCCTCCTGCATCTCTTTGCAACAGTCCTCCTGCTGCATCTCTTCGTCAGCAGTCCTCCTCCTGCATCTCTTCGTCAACAGTCCTCCTCCTGCATCTCTTCGTCAACAGTCCTCCTCCTGCATCTCTTCATCAACAGTCCTTCTCCTGCACCTCTTCGTCGACAGTCCTTCTCCTGCACCTCTTCATCGACAGTCCTTCTCCTGCACCTCTTCATCAACAGTCCTCCTCCTGCATCTCTTCGTCAACAGTCCTCCTCCTGCATCTCTTCGTCAACAGTCCTCCTCCTGCATCTCTTTGCAACAGTCCTCCTCCTGCACCTCTTCGTCAACAGTCCTCCTCCTGCATCTCTTCGTCAACAGTCCTCCTCCTGCATCTCTTTGCAACAGTCCTTCTCCTGCACCTCTTCGTCAACAGTCCTCCTCCTGCATCTCTTTGCAACAGTCCTTCTCCTGCATCTCTTCGTCAGCAGTCCTCCTCCTGCATCTCTTCGTCAACAGTCCTCCTCCTGCATCTCTTCGTCAACAGTCCTCCTCCTGCATCTCTTCATCAACAGTCCTTCTCCTGCACCTCTTCGTCGACAGTCCTTCTCCTGCACCTCTTCGTCGACAGTCCTTCTCCTGCACCTCTTCGTCAACAGTCCTCCTCCTGCATCTCTTCGTCAACAGTCCTCCTCCTGCATCTCTTCGTCAACAGTCCTCCTGCATCTCTTCGTCAACAGTCCTCGTCCTGCATCTCTTCGTCAACAGTCCTCCTCCTGCATCTCTTCGTCAACAGTCCTCCTCCTGCATCTCTTCATCAACAGTCCTCCTCCTGCACCTCTTCATCAACAGTCCTCCTCCTGCATCTCTTCGTCAACAGTCCTTCTCCTGCATCTCTTCATCAACAGTCCTTCTCCAGGTGCCCAGTTGTCTGCCTCTTCTTTTTTCCAGGTCGTCTATTTGAGAGTGGTGTGTGGCTATTCCTGTCCAGGCAGAGAACAAGGCCAAGCCATCTCCACCTTCTCTATTTCACTTCATCTACGATGTTGTTGATGTTGTTGATGTTGGTGCATTCTCTGATTTCTTTGTTTGTTACTTACTTGCTGCTCCCAAAGTCTTATCAGGATTCTTCTAAAGCACCTTCCTTCAAAACCTCTGAGTCAGCTCTCTATCTTCTTGTTTGTCCTCCATGTTTCTGAAGTGGACAGTAGTACAGAACGGATGTTGGATCTGTATATTTTCAGTTTTGTCTTGGTGTGGAGAGTACTGGATTTCCAGATGTTTGTGAGTCTGTTGAAGGTTTGTGCTGCCACACCGATCCTTATGAAGATATCTTTTTCAATATTGCTGTCTGCTGATATGAAGCTGCCAAGATACATGAAATCGTTCACCTCCTCTAGTAGTAGTACTTTACCTCTCACAGTCTTTCTTGTGCTGTGTCTTCAGTTTCATGAGTTTGGGCTGCTTGGGTTATCTTGAGACCAACTGTTTCTGCTGTGTTGTCTGCTTACTTTGTCAGGTCAGCCACCTGTAATTAATCTTCTCTCATATGATGGTGATAAATGTCCACAGTGCCTAGTGCCAGTGCAGGGAACAGAAGCCATTAATTGCTGCAGTGGTGCTTTCATCACTTACTGAGAGTCTGGCGGAATCACCTTGAAAGATTGATCATCATTGCAAATTGGTTCCTAATGACACCACTGTACATGTTTTTGTTAAAAGCCCTGTACTCCCTCATACTGTACATGTGCAGTGCGTGAAGCACAACAGGAAGATTAGATTAGCATTGCAAGCTTCCGACAGGAATCATAATGATGTGAGACAACTGTACCTGCTGAAGTATCAATGACTAGAACTCGTGGCCAGTTTGCTGAAGACACAGAGCAAATATAAATTTTATGCGAGCTTTATAATATAAATAATAAGTAATTATGCAGGAGTATATTATATAAATACAATATGTAAATCGTCATGACCTAGTGTATATGATTACAAGATTTGCCAAATAAAATACACAATATAACCTCAGGTGGGGAACTGACCACACATACACACACACAGGTGGAGGACATGTTAGAATTCTTGCATGATTGTGTTCTTAAAAGAAAGGAAATAACAATGTAACACCTGTGTAGCATGAATGTGTCCTACCTAAATGTCATACTTTAATGTTCTACTTTAAATCTAAAACTTTGTATGACTGAAATGCATCAGACACATCTTGTAAATACTAACAGTAACAGCACAACTGGTCATTAATTAAGTACTATGCCAAAACGTTTCTACTTTCACTGTTCTATCAGCAATATCATGACTTCTTTCTGGTACTCAAGCAACCTTACTTCACTTTTCTATCAACAATATCATGACTTCTTTCTGGTACTCAAGCAACCTTACTTCACTTTTCTATCAACAATATCATGACTTCTTTCTGGTGCTAAAGCAACCGTACTTCACTTTTCTATTAACAATATCATGACTTCTTTCTGGTGCTCAAGCAACCATACTTCACTTTTCTATCAACAATATCATGACTTCTTTCTGGTGCTCAAGCAACCATACTTCACTTTTCTATCAACAATATCATGACTTCTTTCTGGCGCTCAAGCAACCGTACTTCACTTTTCTATCAACAATATCAAGACTTCTTTCTGGCGCTCAAGCAACCGTACTTCACTTTTCTATTAACAATATCATGACTTCTTTCTGGTGCTCAAGCAACCATACTTCACTTTTCTATCAACAATATCATGACTTCTTTCTGGTGCTCAAGCAACCATACTTCACTTTTCTATCAACAATATCATGACTTCTTTCTGGCGCTCATGCAACCGTACTTCACTTTTCTATCAACAATATCAAGACTTCTTTCTGGCGCTCAAGCAACCGTACTTCACTTTTCTATTAACAATATCATGACTTCTTTCTGGTGCTCAAGCAACCATACTTCACTTTTCTATCAACAATATCATGACTTCTTTCTGGTGCTCAAGCAACCATACTTCACTTTTCTATCAACAATATCATGACTTCTTTCTGGTGCTCAAGCAACCGTACTTCACTTTTCTATCAACAATATCATGACTTCTTTCTGGCGCTCAAGCAACCGTACTTCACTTTTCTATCAACAATATCATGACTTCTTTCTGGCGCTCAAGCTACTGTACTTCACTTTTCTATCAACAATATCATGACTTCTTTCTGGTGCTCAAGCAACCGTACTTCACTTTTCTATCAACAATATCATGACTTCTTTCTGGTGCTCAAGCAACCGTACTTCACTTTTCTATCAACAATATCATGACTTCTTTCTGGTGCTCAAGCAACCGTACTTCACTTTTCTATCAACAATATCATGACTTCTTTCTGGTGCTCAAGCAACCGTACTTCACTTTTCTATCAACAATATCATGACTTCTTTCTGGCGCTCAAGCAACCGTACTTCACTTTTCTATCAACAATATCATGACTTCTTTCTGGCGCTCAAGCAACCGTACTTCACTTTTCTATCAACAATATCATGACTTCTTTCTGGTGCTCAAGCAACCGTACTTCACTTTTCTATCAACAATATCATGACTTCTTTCTGGTGCTCAAGCAACCGTACTTCACTTTTCTATCAACAATATCATGACTTCTTTCTGGCGCTCAAGCTACTGTACTTTATTTCGTCTAACCACAAGCTACTGTTAATTCATCAATGGACTGGCAAAGAAGTTATGGGAATTGTGTAATGATTGTATCACAAAATACACTTACCTTACTTGAGAAGTGTATAAATGTGTAATTTTTCATCATATGTTTCAGGTAAGGTCTAAAAGAACATGTTTATATCTGTTGAAATCACTCGTTCCAAATGGACCTGAAATAGTAGCCGCCACAGCTAAATTATTAATATACAACGAAACTGTTTACAAACTTGAAACTAGCATGGAGATTGCCAGAATTGTAGCTTAGAGAAGCACTCAAATATTAATGTTGTTCTGGCAATACATTACACTGTGACCTTTCTTGAATAGAGCACCTGATATCCACCAGAAGCCACAGGCATCAATGACTGCTTTGGTGTTAAATAGACTTGAACTGATGACAGGGATTCGATTTTATTCCATATTATCACCATGATCTCAAGGGTTCTCTATCCCCAGACCCTGGAGAGATGGGTATTGATGGCTTCTCCTGATGAGGAGTGTTTCTTTGTAACCTTTGATGTTGCATCCCCATAATGCTCACCTGTATCAAAGGACAAGGCCAGCTTAATGTGGTCTTAAAGGGTCAACTCCTCTGCCCTTTGGGTTTATTCTATCGCAGGGGAAATCTGGTTAATATATCAGCGGGTCCTTTTCATCAAGACTGTCCACCTGGGATGGCCACAGATTGAGTAGGCAGCACTTAGCTACATAGGAACAAGATATAATGACTCGTAGGGAGAGATCATATGACCTTGAGTGGGAGGGACTTAGAGTCAAGGTATAGGGCAGTGTTTGAAATATATACGCTGTGCCACTGCTCCATGACCATGCACTTTTCTGTTGGGTTAGTTACTTTTTTAAGTTGATGGTCCATGTGACCGCCTAATGTTATGGAGAACATACAGCGTTTTGCAGACAGCACATTGACATGGGTTTTTTAAATTGATTTAATAGTCCAATATTGCGTGGCGTTCATCAGCTGATTGTCAAAACTGGCTGCCAAAGAAGAAGCGAACTGTTGACAGTAATGCGTATTTTTGTCCTAATTATTGCAATGGTGACATGTGGCCCTGTGCCTCAATTTGTTTTTATTTTGCATGGTTGAAACCTGGGATTTACTTTACTAGTTATAGTGCTATGGATAAATACAAGTATGACTCTTAAATGCAAGAAAAATAGCAACTGCCACAAATTAAAGTGAAGACTTCATGAAGACTATTTGTGAAGACTATTCATGAAGACTATTTGTGAAGACTATCCATGACTGTCTGTAGTCAAGTACTCATTCATACAGCTGAGTGAACTGAAGCAATGTGGAGTGAAACGGCAGCAAGAGGATTTGGGTCCAGAATCTCTTCTTTGAGAGTCTGGTGTTCTAACCACAATGCCGCCTATTAGATTAGATGTTTGTTTGTTGTGTATTATTGGCTGCATCCATTCTAATGATGAACAGTCAATGATGGAGTGACGACAGCTCACAGTGACGTGATAAAAATAAGTGTAGACTAGATGTCTTAAATATTCAGTACAATTAATACATAGCATATGTTAAATGTTGAAATACTGTTGAAGTCCTTAAATAATAATAATATTAAATAAATAGCCAATATTGCAAAATACAAAGAAGTGTGGTTTAAATGAGGAAAAAAGTTTTTTATCAAGGCTGTTAGTGATGGCAAAATAAGTTGTTTTCGAAATGCTGTTAAGGTTACTGCCGAGCGAACACATTTGGGCAGGTCGTTGGACAGTCGTGGACCTGTCGTGGCTGCACTGTCCAGTTGCTTTCCTTGACACTGTCAAAGTGGTGAGCTGTTTGCAGTGGGTGCAGATGGTGCTGCAGTCACCACTTGTGTGGGACAGCTGCCTTGTGTAGCCAGCAGCTGATCACACATCTGTCTGTTTGACTCTATGAACTACTCCATTGTCTGTACACCCACTCGATGGCACCCGGGAGATGAGTAATAATCCACCAGTTATATGGACACCTGCCTCATCGTAGGTGTCACATGTGGAATCACTGTCTTCCATAGCTGCCTCCTCCCCACCTGACAACCTGACTGCCACACTCCTCTAGGTGAAACAAGAGCACGGGGAATAACCCGAACAATTTAACATTCCTTCTGAACAGTCTGATTGACAGCATGATGTGCAATGACATTCTGATTGACAGCATGACGTACATATAACAATGACATTTTGATTGACAGCATGACGTGCAATGACATTTTAATTGACAGTGATGTGGAATGGCATTCTGATTGACAGTGTGACACACAATGACATTCTGATTGACAGCATGCCGTCCAATGACATTTTGATTGACAGCATGATGTGCAATGACATTCTGATTGACAGTGTGATGTCCAGTGACATTCTGATTGAGAGCGTGACATGCAATGATATTCTGATTGATAGCGTGATGTGTAATAACATTCTGATTGACAGCGTGACGTGCAATGACATTCTCATTGACTGTGATGTACAATGACATTGTGATTGATAGTGAGACTTGCAATGATTGACAGCGTGATGTTTTGATTGACAGTGTGAAGAGCAAAGACATTCTGATTGATAGCATGCACATACGCTGCACAGCAAGGTGTCCAGTGAGCTGTGCTGACCAAGTTTCTTTGAGCAGTGTTGCATAGTGAGGATAGCAGACCCCCGGCACGGTGTCTTATGATAGGCCCCTCCTGCCAGTGTATTGATTGAAACACCAGCAGCTCTTGGCTGTCTCTTCTTGTTCCCTGTCTACTCAGTCTCAGTGAGTGTTGTTACTGGCAGGTATCACAGGTAGACCGCCAGGAGAGGTAGGACCTCCTGCACCACAGTCAGGTAGACCTCCAGGAGAGGTAGGACCTCCTGCACCATAGTCGTTTTCAGGTACAGGCTTTTGACATGTGTATGGCGCTTAATCTTTGACAGTTGGGTGGGTCTAGTTCTAGCTGCAACTATTCTGTAGCTGCTGTGACTGCAATGTTGTGTTGATATGATGTATGCATTCGTTTTTTCATGCTGTGACGTATTTTCCATGTGGTGTGGTGTTGAAGTTGAGTTGGTATTGTAATGAGCAGGTCTGCTGGGGGTGAAGTGTAGAAACGATTACGGCGCTATGTAATAACTTACCTTTACCTTTTTATATGAAGTGTTCATTAGTTTTTCATGTAGTGTTATGTTGATGTGATGTGTGCAGTTGTTTTTCATGCAGCATGGTGTTGGTGTGATGTGTGTGGTTGTTTTTCATGCAGTGTGGTGTTGATGTGATGTGTTCAGTTGTTTTTCATGCAGTATGGTGTTGATATGATGCGTGCAGTTGTTTTTCATGCAGTGCTATGTTGATGTGATGTGTGCAGTTGTTTTTCGTGCAGTGTGATGTTGATGTGATGTGTGCAGTTGTTTTTCATGCAGTGTGGTGTTGATGTGATGTGGCAGTTGTTTTTCATGCAGCATGGTGTTGATGTGATGTGTGCAGTTGTTTTTCATGCAGTGTGATGTTGATGTGATGTGTGCAGTTGTTTTTCATGCAGTGTGGTGTTGATGTGATGTGGCAGTTGTTTTTCATGCAGTGTGGTGTTGATGTGATGTGTGCAGTTGTTTTTCATGCAGTGTGGTGTTGATGTGATGTGTGCAGTTGTTTTTCATGCAGTGTGGTGTTGATGTGATGTGGCAGTTGTTTTTTATGCAGCATGGTGTTGATTATTATGAGTGCAGTTGGCTTACATGTGTGGTATCAGTTGGCTTACATGTGTGGTATCAGTTGGCTTACATGTGTGGTATCAGTTGGCTTACATGTGTGGTATCAGTTGGCTTACATGTGTGGTATCAGTTGGCTTACATGTGTGGTATCAGTTGGCTTACATGTGTGGTATCAGTTGGCTTACATGTGTGGTATCAGTTGGCTTACATGTGTGGTATCAGTGTCATGTGCAGTTATTTCCATTGTGATGTTGATATTCATGATATGTGTAGTTGTTTTTGTTTTTTATGTAGTATGGTGCTGATGTTGCCCTTGTTTGTTAAATTTTTATCAGACCTGATAAAAAATTATTTCAATGATTTCAACAAAACTAAATAAAAAAATTGTACAGACGAGCTAGCTAGCGTGTCATAGTGACGACTAGATGGATTCCACTTTTCGTAAAATGATTCTTAAATTTAACAAGATTTAACAAGATTGCCATCCCAAACAACAAATTCTAGATGGCAAGTGTACAAAGAAGCCATTGGCTTATCGAGAGTCCAACAATTTTCTCATCTATGTGTAGCCCGTCCTTATCAGATATCTGTCAATTCTATTTTTTAAACATATTCACACTACTAGCATTAACACAATCATTTGGCAGATTGGTCCACTCATTTATCACCCTCTGAAAAAGAGTACTTTCTCATGTCCAACCTACACTGCTCCTTAACTAATGCTGCTTTATGTCCTCTGGTTCTACTGCCTTCTTTAAGTTTGAAGAAGATATTCCTATCAACATCCTCATAACCGTTCACTATTTTAAACACTTCTATTTGGTCTCCTCTTAGTCTCCTTGTCTCTAGTGTTGTCAAATCACATTGTAATAAGCGGCTTTCGTAACTAAGGTCTCTCAATTCTGGAATCATTTTAGTTGCTCTTCTTTGTATTCTTTATAATTTGTCTGTGTCCTTTTTACAATATGGCCTCCATGCTTGAATACAATATTCCAAATGTGGTCTAACTATTGCTTTGCACAGGGGTACAATTAACTGTTTCTCCTTATACATGATAGTTCTCCTAATTAGCCCATGAATTTGATTTCCTTTCGAAGCAGCAATCCCACATTGCTCTGAAACTTTCATGTCCTTTCAAGTCCTTTTCTTGTGTGGTTCTACCTAGTACAGCATCCCCCATTTTATATTCTTCATCCATGTTTCCATGTCCTATGTTTATACATTTACCCTTCCCAAAATTGAATAACATTTGCCATTTTTCTGACCATTTAACTAATTTATCTAGATCATCCTGTAAACTTTGTTTATCTGTATCATTAGTAACCTTTCTGAATACTTTTGTGTCATCTGCAAATTTGAGTACTTTGCTAGATATGTCATCTTCCAAATCGTTTATATATATTAAAAATAGTATACGGCCTAATACTGATCCCACTGGTACCCCACTCAAAACAGATTTCCAGTTTGAAATCTCACCATCTACTATTACTCTCTGTTTTCTGTGTGTAAGCCACTTTTCTATCCAGTTGATTACTTCATTACCTATGCTATGGGCTTTTAGTTTAAGTAACAATCTTTGATTTGGCACTTTATCGAAAACTTTCTGAAAATCTAAATAGACAACATCGTCATCTACCCACTTTGTAATTTCTTCAAAAAACAAGAGATTAGTTAGACATGACCTTGCTTTTAGGAACCCATGTTGAGATGTATTTATTAATTTATGTTTTACAAGGAATTCCACCATGTGGTCTCTAATTAATGTTTTGAGTAATTTACATACAATTGATGTTAAACTCACTGGTCTGTAATTTTCTGGCTTGTTCCTCAATCCCTTCTTAAATAGCGGCGTAATGTTTGCCTCTTTCCATTCTGAAGGAACTATTCCTTCTAGTGACAAGTTAAACAATTTTGCAAGTGGTGTACTAATTTGCTCAACAATTTCCTTAAGCAGTTTTGGTGGTATCCCATCAACTCCAGGTGATTTATTATCTTTCATCTTCTTAATTTTCTTTGCTATCATTTCAGGAGTTACAAATAACTGCCCTAAATGTTCTGATGTATTGCCCTAAAATTTAGTAAATGGAATTGGAAGTGAGCTGATATCTTCTGTGGTAAAAGCTTAGCTGAAATACTCATTCAGGACCTCTGCCATTTGAAACCCGTCTGATATTATGTTTCCCCTGTTGTTTTCCAGTGGTCCGACCTTATCTCGAACTTTCTGTTTACTCCTTACATAAGCATAGAAACTCTTGCTGTCATTTTTTTTTCAAAGGTTCTTTTAGATTTTCTAATCTCAGTTGCAGCTAGGTTAAGTGCCTCTTTGTAATTTACATAGCCTTCATCCTTTCTGGTACGCCTATAAACCCTCCACATAGTTTCCTTAAACACTATTTTTCTAATAGCTTCTTTTGACAAGAGTTTCTTTCTAGACAGTTTTCCTTGTTTTTTCAAGGGAACAAATTAAATGACAAAAGCTAAAATCTAACTGAGGAAGGAGCAGGACACTGACGCTGGTGATCTGTGAACTACCTATTGCTTCAGAACAACGATGTAGGGCCATCTTAAAAACACAGTAGATGATGTAGGGCCTACATCAGAACACAGCAGACGATGTAGGGCCATCTTCAGAACACAGTAGACACTGTAGGGCCATCTTCAGAACACAGTAGACAATGTAGGGCCTATATCAGAACACAATTGCACAATTTCAGGACATCGGTATCTAGTAAGAGGTACTGTAAAAAAATGACATGTGTAGGGCCTACATCAGAACACAGCAGACGATGTAAGGTCATCTTCAGAACACAGTAGACACTGTAGGGCCATCTTCAGAACACAGTAGACAATGTAGGGCCTATATCAGAACACAGTAGATGTGTAGGGCCTACATCAGAACACAGCAGACGATGTAGGGCCATCTTCAGAACACAGTAGACAATGTAGGGCCATCTTCAGAACACTGTAGACACTGTAGGGCCTATATCAGAACTTTTATAACATTTTTATTGGATTTTTTTACAGTACCTCTTACTAGATACCGATGTCCTGAAATTGTGCAATTATCCAATTTAAAAGTCATTATACAATAGTGTATTTTCCTATGTCTGGAATTATATTTAATAAAATACTTGTTTTACTAACACTATTCACAGGTTTCACAAGAGGATTGTATTATTCAAGGATTGTGTAGCTAAAATAATGGAAATGTTGGTATATAAAGATTGATGTAAATATATATTTGTATGTATGGCTATTTGACCCTCAAAGGTAAATTAGATGTTTTCTAGCCCTGGAATGTGTACTAAGTGAACTGCCCTTTGTTTGCTCCATGCAGGAGTTCCACAAGTAACAAGATGTTGACGACTGTTCAAAGTTCTTTACACTGTTGTTAGCTGCTCAGATGTGGAGTTCTACCACTGTATAGAGCATGGCTATGTCTTCTGGATGATCCTGCTTTGCGCAACACTAGTTCTATTGAAGCTAACACGAGTCATTAATCCAATGGCCCAGACACATTCGCAATCAGTACCTTCTCTTTCTTCTGCACAAAAAAAACATGAAAACTGACATTTGCAGGTAATTGGATAAGCAGGCATCTCACCGTCTAATGACAAATTGGGTTACTGGATGCCGTGCATAATGATACGTTGCCATGGTCTTGCGATTATTAATACAATTTGATATTTTATTCTAGTACAATATCATGATATCATATTTCGTGTGCTTGTCATAAGAAAAATGTCACAGTGAGACTCATTGTGGGTTGCTGTGGCGTTGTGGTTAAGACATCGGACTCTCGATCAAGAAAAATCCAGGTTCAAATCCTCTTGCTGCCGTTTCAAAGCTTCGGCAATTTGGTTCACCCCACTCCAGTTCACTCAGCTGTAAATGAGTACCTGGCTACAGAGATTATGAATATGTGAATGAATAGTCTTAGCACAGTAATTGCAGCATGGCTGAATGCTTCTCAGAGAAGTCGAGCTGGCATTGGAATGAACAGGTCTGCCAATGAGTGAAGTGTAAAGCGTTTTGAGCAGTCCCAAGGATTGGATACCACGCTATATAAGAACGTACCTTTACCATCACTGCTAAAGGCTGGAATACCTAGAACATTTCTGGAAACTACCAAATCTGGCATATCTTGCTTCAGAAACGACGTGAGGACACAACCTGAAAATATTCAAAGAAAGAATCCAACTAAACATCAGAAAAAATGACTCTGTACATCGATGCACAGACATGGACCAGCCTCACATACTGTGGTGGAGGCCCCTTCTGTTCAGTCTTTCAGACCCTTCAGACATTTTTGGACCCCCTTTCCGAGATCCTAAATGTGCCACTGGTCACCACGACCCTTGAAATTATCAGATGCATGTGCACAAATATCACTGATGCCAAATGAAAGAATCCAATGTCTGTGTTGGATTCCACCTTGCATATTGGCACACCAAAGTTAATATGTAGCAACTTGAGGCCATCTTTAATAATGACAGCAGACAGACTGTTGCATGGCTGCAGACCTACTGTATTGTACTGATTTTTTATGCAATACAGATTTTTTATATACGGATTTGTTTCAAATGTAGAATCATAATAAATATATATTTTCCTGTGTTCATCACACAAGTAGCATATCTAATGACAAACAGTTGAAGAGGAAATACTTTTGATGCTAGGCAGATTTCCAGTGAAACCTTTGTTTATATAGATATATTTCATAACTTGATAGATGCAATACTCGATCGGAATAGGAATGATATAAGGCGATTAACCACTGAATTTTTTTTTATACGGATTTATATGACTTTAAACAGATTTTGAAGTCAAAAATACAGAATTCAAATAAAGTATGTGGCAGGTGTGTTTGCTGTTCAGGTGTACCTGTGGTCCTGCGCCCAGGTAGCAAGGTGCACAGGTCTGGGGAAGACAAGAAAGGGAGCATCTCCATCTTGTATCCAGGGTCCTCGCAGTCAGTAGCACATCATTTCCTGCCAATTTCCTGTGTCTGTGAAGAACCTAATAGCTGTCTGATGCTGGCATTGCTGTGTCTAGTCCTAGATGTCGGCATTGCTATAGATCTGCAGTCCTAAGTATTCTCAACAGTGCTACAATTCTCTTGCATTGGTCTTAATACAGGTGGCTCGGACAATTATGTTGACAGTACCTATGAACATTTAAATTACACGTTATAATGTAATATATTACATTCCACTACAAACATAGTAGACCGGCACTAAATATGGTGTGGAGCACCTACTTTGCTGTGAGCCTAAGTTCAACCTAGAATTGACCTTATTATCTCAGCTTTC
Source organism: Lamellibrachia columna (assembly GCA_963662155.1). Lineage (NCBI taxonomy): Eukaryota > Metazoa > Annelida > Polychaeta > Sabellida > Siboglinidae > Lamellibrachia > Lamellibrachia columna. Next base: position 52,996,219 of record OY759270.1, on the reverse strand, counting down.
ACTGCTTATTGATTGTGTTCACTAATTATTGGATATTGAATGAACTTAAGTTATTAAGAGCAACAAATAAGTTCTTGTTGTGTGTCCACTGTGGAGTAGAGCAGGCGTGGCTTCACTGATGTGGAGCAGAGCAGGTGTGGCTTCACTGATGTGGAGTAGAGCAGGTGTGGCTTCACTGATGTGGAGTAGAGCAGGCGTGGCTTCACTGATGTGGAGTAGAGCAGGTGTGGCTTCACTGATGTGGAGTAGAGCAGGTGTGGCTTCACTGATGTGGAGTAGAGCAGGCGTGGCTTCACTGATGTGGAGTAGAGCAGGTGTGGCTTCAGTGAAGTGGAGCAGAGAAGGTGTGGCTTCAGTGAAGTGGAGCAGAGCAGGCGTGGCTTCAGTGAAGTGGAGCAGAGCAGGCGTGGCTTCACTGATGTGGAGCAGAGCAGGTGTGGCTTCACTGATGTGGAGTAGAGCAGGCGTGGCTTCAGTGAAGTGGAGCAGAGCAGGTGTGGCTTCAGTGAAGTGGAGCAGAGCAGGCGTGGCTTCACTGATGTGGAGCAGAGCAGGTGTGGCTTCACTGATGTGGAGCAGAGCAGGTGTGGCTTCAGTGAAGTGGAGCAGAGCAGGTGTGGCTTCAGTGAAGTGGAGCAGAGCAGGCGTGGCTTCACTGATGTGGAGCAGAGCAGGTGTGGCTTCACTGATGTGGAGCAGAGCAGGTGTGGCTTCAGTGAAGTGGAGCAGAACAGGTGTGGCTTCAGTGAAGTGGAGCAGAGCAGGTGTGGCTTCACTGATGTGGAGCAGAGTAGGTGTGGCTTCAGTGAAGTGGAGCAGTGCAGGTGTGGCTTCAGTGAAGTGGAGCAGAGCAGGTGTGGCTTCAGTGAAATGGAGCAGAGCAGGTGTGGCTTCAGAGGCATCCCTGCTCTTCGGTGATGTGGAGCTTCAGTGATATATATATATATATATATATATAATATATATATATATAATATATATATATATATACTGTAATTGTATGAGAACTTGTTGAATTGTTTTCAGGGACGTGTGACAGCCTGCCCCTCATGTGATAGCCTGCCCCTCATGTGACAGCCTGCCCTTGTGACAGCCTGCCTGTCGTGTGACAGCCTGCCCATCGTGTGACAGCCTGCCCATCGTGTGACAGCCTGCCCCTCATGTGACAGCCTGCCCGTCGTGTGACAGCCTGCCCGTCGTGTGACAGCCTGCCCATCGTGTGACAGCCTGCCCATCGTGTGACAGTGTGCCTGTGGTGTGACAGCCAGCTCCTGCGTGACAGCCCGGCTCCTTAAGTTGATTGCTTGCTCGGTCTCTAGCTGCACCATGTAAGTACTACCAAATTGGCAGAAGGCTATCATACCACATGCATGTTGCGCTCTTTCCAGCAAGTTCTCATACTCACTCAATCTTTGGTCCCACTGGAGCATAAGGTGCCAACAAAACTCCTCCAGCCAGCACAGTGTTGGGCAAACCAGCTGAGTTCTTTCCACGTCTTCCCAACCTCTGCATGTCATAAGCGATACTGCTGTCTGAGTCCCTGGCTGACCATCCACAGTTTTTGACCTTCTGACGTTCGTGTTCACGTTTCTTCTGCAATCTTTTTATGTGGTTGGTTGCTGGTGCAATGCTCCACCGTCCTCCTTTCTCACCCTGAAAGTGGGACCAGGCAATGGTAGAGGTTTTTTGACCAGATTTACCAACTACACAATTAGCAATACTTGCAGAATAACACTAACTGTTCAACTATGATATCAGCTTCACCTACTTAATTATTACTTGTGCTGGTACATACAACCCTATGAAAACCCTATGAAATGTATGAATACCCTTACACATGGGCTCATCTGGTTAATAATTCAAATGTTGAAAGAATTTTCATCTGGCATTACAAAATTGTTGTGACATGCATGGAGGTTTGATTATGTGGTGCACTGCCTATATCAGAATGGTGGCTTGCTTGTAAGACTGGCAACCTTATTCCAATGTGGTATCCAGCAAGCGTATGCTATGGATTGGTAATGACATACGGCCTGCAAACTCTCCAAGGCATAATAAGTGAGTTTGTACCAGTGCCTTTGAAGTCTCAGGATGTTGACGGTATATGGCAGTATGCTGTTTTCCCAGGAGATAAAATATTGGAAATAGACTTATCTGTACGGTCCAGGCTTTGTCTTTGTTCAGCTCCTGGTTGACAACTCCTGGAAGCAGGGATTTAATGAAATGAAAAACGGCTTTTGATCCTAACAGAACTGTGCTGGGATCTCTGAGGTGGATGCTGTTGTTTGCCATGTTAGAGCCATGTGCTAAGTGATTACGGTCGCCCTAGCCTCAGGTAGTAGAGCTTGCACAATTTAATTTAGATAATGGGAGGTTTGTGGAATCATCTGATAGTGGTGGAGTCTGTTGAAATGTCTGGTTATAACATCATAGAATCATGAAGCTGAACATTTTGTTATCTAGAAATATAAAATTTTTATTTTCCTCAATTCAGTTGTTTCGCTTGTCTCACTGTAAAACACTGGACTCTCAAAGGAGAGATCCTGGTTTTGAATCGTCTTGCTGCCATTTGGAAACTTTCTTTCACTCCACATTGCTCTAGTTCACTCAGCTGAATAAATGAGTTCCCGGATAGAGACAGTAGTGGATATGTGACTGAATAGTCTGCACAGTAATTGCAGCGAGGCTGAATACTTCCCAGAGAAGTCATGTTGGTGATGGAATGAACAGGTCTTCCTGGATGTGAAGTGTAAAGTACTTTGAACAATCTTATGGACCGGATACAGAGCTACATAAGGACACACCTTTAACATCACTGGGGTTACCACTTTGTTAATCCTTCAAATCTTCTAACCCTTTCTAAAAAAAAATTTATAATTACTATACAATGTGTACACTAATCATCTGTCAATAATTTAGAATAGTTTTATTTCATAATTTGTTATATATGTTTTTAAAACTTCCTCAATTGATTTAGCCCATCGTGAATCAGGTTTGTTGATGTTCACATCTATAGTTTGTGAATGCTCTTAAGTAATATGTGCATTTAATAAAAAAGTGCGTAATTTTATTAAAATCATCGATATGGATTTTGATAGTTAGATTGGGTAAATTGCGAAAGTTGGAATATATGTCATATTATGTCATATGACATAATATGTCGTATCTACTGTAGTAGATTGATCCAGACTGCTTTTTGTAAAATTTTGACCGAATCCAGTCAAAAATAGTTTAATAGTTTATCAGATTATTTCCTCAAAACTAAATAACGCAGTTGCACAAATGAGCTAGCATGTCGTAGTGGATACCAGATAGATTTGATATTTTGCAAAATGATTCTAAAGCCAAACAAGTAAAACAGTTGAATTGAGGATAATGACAATTTCATATTTTTAAATAAAAATTTTATATTTTATTGACAACGATGCCACTCTGCAACCAGCACGGTTGTAAAGGGGCTATTGAAACATAGGCTTAGCATTGCCGCCACTCATACATTCTCATTTAATGAATAGTGATTATACCACACGGAATAAGCATGATGTCTAGAAGCTGGCAGGTCCAATGACAGGCACTCAACTGTAGTGTAGTCTAGAAGCTGGCAGGTCCAATGACAGGCACTCAGCTGTAGTGTAGTCTAGAAGCTGGCAGGTCCAATGACAGCCACTCAACTGTAGTGTTGTCTAGAAGCTGGCAGGTCCAATGACAGCCACTCAACTGTAGTGTAGTCTAGAAGCTGGCAGGTCCAATGACAGGCACTCAACTGTAGTGTAGTCTAGAAGCTGGCAGGTCCAACGACAGGCACTCAACTGTAGGAGTCAGACCACAGTTGAGAATTGCATTGGTGGCCATGTTAACGTTTTGTCTGATTATAAAAAAACATGACCATCAAAAATTCTTAAAATTGTCCACAGCAACTGCCATCATCTCATTGATGTACTGACCAAATTTTATCAAAATCACATACATCCAGTTCTTTTAAATCGCCCCGACGTGCGATGCCTATCAATTTTGACAAAAATAGCCATGTATTCATGCGCCCACATGGCCCATAGCAGAAAAATTCCCATAAATCCCTCTGCCAGTTAAGCTCTTTAAAAAATGCACTGTTTCACAGCCAATAGCTTCTACAAACAAACCTGTGAATATTCCTGCTCAAAGGCACTCATGTCACATAATATTAATTTATTAAGTTACCATTTCATACGCCCTACATTCGTGTGAGACAATAAACAGGAAGGTCAACTGTGGTCTTACCTCTGTAGTGTAGTCTAGAAGCTGGCAGGTCCAATGACAGCCACTAAACTGTAGTGTAGTCTAGAAGCTGGCAGGTCCAATAACAGCCACTCAACTGTAGTGTAGTCTAGAAGCTGGCAGGTCCAATGACAGGCACTCAACTGTAGTGTAGTCTAGAAGCTGGCAGGTCCAATGACAGGCACTCGACTGTAGTGTAGTCTAGAAGCTGGCAGGTCCAATGACAGCCACTCGACTGTAGTGTAGTCTAGAAGCTGGCAGGTCCAATGACAGCCACTCGACTGTAGTGTAGTCTAGAAGCTGGCAGGTCCAATGACAGCCACTCGACTGTAGTGTAGTCTAGAAGCTGGCAGGTCCAATGACAGCCACTCGACTGTAGCGTAGTCTAGAAGCTGGCAGGTCCAATGACAGCCACTCGACTGTAGCGTAGTCTAGAAGCTGGCAGGTCCAATGACAGCCACTCGACTGTAGCGTAGTCTAGAAGCTGGCAGGTCCAATGACAGCCACTCGACTGTAGCGTAGTCTAGAAGCTGGCAGGTCCAATGACAGCCACTCGACTGTAGCGTAGTCTAGAAGCTGGCAGGTCCAATGACAGGCACTCAACTGTAGCGTAGTCTAGAAGCCTGCAGGTCCAATGACAGCCACTCAACTGTAGCGTAGTCTAGAAGCCTGCAGGTCCAATGACAGCCACTCAACTGTAGCGTAGTCTAGAAGCTGGCAGGTCCAATGACAGCCACTCAACTGTAGCGTAGTCTAGAAGCTGGCAGGTCCAATGACAGGCACTCAGCTGTAGCGTAGTCTAGAAGCTGGCCGGTGCAATGACAGGCACTCAACTGTAGCGTAGTCTAGAAGCTGGCAGGTCCAACGACAGGCACTCAACTGTAGTGTAGTCTAGAAGCTGGCAGGTCCAACGACAGGCACTCAACTGTAGTGTAGTGTAGAAGCTGGCAGGTTCAAAGACACTTAACTGTAGTGTAATATGCCTATTTAGGTCAGTCTGGCAGTGTTTGTTTATAAACACTAGTACCTAGAAGATGGATCTGTGTATTCTAATCAGTATGATTGCCTAAGCTACAGATAGTGTTTAGAACAACTGGGTTTTGAGGTTATATGCTTTGCAACAACAATGGGGGATTATGAGAAGATGTGGTTTGTAGAAACATCTAAAATTGAAGTTGAAAACCCTTAGCCAAAAAATCTGCAGAATATTCTATAGGATTTTTGCAGAGACAGAAGACATTTCAATAGAATTTAGCAGATGGCAGATGATGAAGGTAGATGGAGACAAGTCGAAGATGTGACCAGAGACGGGGAGCAGTGTGTAATAAGACTGCCGTGTACAGAGACAGTCTCCATGCGACATAAGAAAGCCATTACCTTCTTGAAAATCCCCAAGTTTTAATCTGAATGTGGCTTGCTGTGTCAGACACATGCTAATTCTGTTCCTGAACATATTCAAACTGCAGGAATAAGATTGAATGAGAACAATTTAATGTTACTCTGCCATATGGCATCTGGGGGGTTGCCCATCTAGAGGATAAAAAGTAACATTAGTGAAGGATCGGTGTATATTAGATATCAGAAAGTACTCATTCTCACAGAGGACGATAAATGAATGAAACAAACTAACTATAGACTGTGTAACTGCTAGCAGCTTGAATATGTTTAAAAACAAAATTGACAAATATCTTAAAAGATGAAAAAATGTTGTACTCTCGATGAGCCAATGGCTTGCCATCTGTTTTTTTGCCTTGGATGGCAATCTTGTTAAATGTGTCTGCCCTTAGACACATTTAAATGTGTCAGCCCTGCCCCCAAAGTGTCCATGTGTCAGCCCTGCCCCCAAAGTGTCCATGTGTCAGCCCTGCCCCCAAAGTGTCCATGATTTAATGGTTTGTCCAGCTCCTTTCATTCACTTTGATTATCCTCGTTTTGATTTGATTCTCAAGAGTAGGCCTACCTGTGTTTGCCCAGACACTGTTCAGTTGCTTGCCCTTTGAGATAGTGTTAATCAGAGAGGCAATGTGAGATATCTGACCAGAGTCTCTTTGCATCCTCTGGCTTCTTACTGAGGTGACTAAACATGCCAGCCACCTGATCAGCAGTAATCCAAGACAGGATTACCCAGTGGATTGCGTAATTGAGGCTCCTTAATGTTGTAATGACGTAATTGGAAATGTAAGCCACTTGGGTTTGCCAGCTAACACTCGAACACCCATTTAATTTATTTCAGTGAATATTGCGTAAAAGTTGGTTAAATATTGCGAAGCTGCTGTAAATTTCAACAGAAATACTGACTGATTCCACAAAGACAGGCTTATACTGATTCCATGAAGACAGGCTTACACTGATTAATTCCATGAAGACAGGCGTACACTGATTAATTCCATGAAGACAGGCTTACACTGACTGAATACACAAAAAAGGTTTACACTGACTCATTTCATGAAGACAAGTTGACACTGACCGATTTGATGGAGGCAGGCTTAGTTACACCCACCGATTCCATGAAGGCAGGATTACAGTGACTGATTCCATGAAGACAGGCCTACACTGGCTAATTACCTGACAGCAGACTTATAATCTTAATTTAAAAATAAATTTACTGTAAGGCTTGCAGTGCTTTGTGAAAGCATGTTGTTCTGTAGTTTTATTGCCATTCACCAGGTGACAGCACTGTCTATTCAAACATCCTTAGCCATTGTCTCATGTACTGCTTTCTGGGTACCCTGTCGATCAGCAGTAACTGATTAATTTTGTATATTCATGCTTATTGTCGTGCATAGATTGTTAGTTTGAATATTGATGCAATTGAAGAAATGTTAAATTATGAATAAGCATTATGCGATTGAATGCCTGGATGGTTCCTGTGAATCGAGAGACACTTCTGCTACAACCCCTGGTTGTCCCCACTATGAGACAGGTTTATCGCCAGTGATGGCAAATTATAAAACCATTCATGAGTAATTATTATGTCACATACAGTCTAGCTTGGAGCCTATCAAATGTGCTTTTATTGTGCCCCAGATGCATCAGACTAGAATGGTTGTCAACTCAAGTCTTGCCAGAGGCAATCATCCCAGGGGAGCTCGGTTTGTTTATTTAACCAGGCAAGATATAATGCTTGAAACCCCATATGTCTAGTTCCCTCACCATAGCTCATTTTCCCATAAACAGCAGTTTGAACATTATTCCCACTGAACCTCCATGACACATTTAGTGTCAAAGTATTCCCACAGAACCTCCACGATACATTTAGTGCCAAAGTATTCCCACAGAACTTCCATGATACATTTAGTGTCAAAGTATTCCCACTGAACCTCCATGATACATTTAGTGCCAAAGTATTCCCACTGAACCTCCATGACACATTTAGTGCCAAAATATTCCCACTGAACCTCCATCCATCGGTTGACGACTTTTTGCATTGTACATGGTCACGAGAATGCCATGATCCTTTGGTTTTGTTGCGCCACTAAGCTCGGATTTTCCGAGGATATTGGCACCAAAGAAGTCTTTTTATTATTATTATGGTACATTTAGTGTCAAATGTATTCCAACTGAACATCCATGATACATGTAGTTCCAAATTTATTCCCACTGAACCTCCATGATACATGTAATGCCAAATGTATTTTAACAGATTATGCGATGTAGGGAAATATGTGCTTATTTTTATGACAATAATTTTAAAAGAAAATCTTGTTTTAATTGTAATTCATAATAATATAGTCATATAAGTTTAATCAGAGTTCAATCTAGGATGTGCCTTTGTGCCATTGATGCAATATTTTAAAAACTGGTGCAACCAAATCGCATGAATGCGCGAAGGGTGCGTAAATGTGGCATTTGGCACTCCCAGAACCTGATATAATTCACATAGATGTCAACCATCTGGATAGAGTTCGTGTTGTTTTCATGTTGCAAGACTACAGCGCTTTTTATAAAATGTAACCTGATTAAAGGGGTGGCCTGGTTCCAGAGGTTAGTAAGTTCATCTGCAGATGTGCAGATCTGACAAAAAAGGTAATTGATCTGCAACCAATCACTGGCATGCCCACCATTGTTTCAATTATTTATTATTAAATGCATTTTCACGTGGCAGACATGGTATTACTCATGTGTCTTTCACAAAATTTCCACAAAATGTACCATGACAGTTTTTTTAAAGTTAATTAATACATAGATAAATAAATAAAATAAATAATTAAAATGTCCAGATCATAAAAGAGTGTTTAAAAAAATTACAAAAAAGTCAAAGTGTTACTAAAAATAATAAATAAGTTAAATCATTAAAGTAATTTCTGCCGATTCTTACGCTACATTCTCAAGTCGTAAGTTCCCGCCCCAACTCTCGCCACTGTCCACGGTTGAGTGCGTGCAGAGCATCGACGTCGGCAGGGCAACATAGTTTACAGCCGATGCGTTGCAGATCTGTGCTCAACACTGTCGGCAGTGTCGTCCGCGGTTGACCCCTGAATGATATGGTGCCTGAGTCCACGAAATAGTTGTCGATCGCACGCTGAGCAGGAGCATCAGGTGGCATATGGAGCATGTGCCTGAACATACTCCATCGAGCAGTGAGGATGGCTTCTCTGATGGGGCGGCATCGGCAATGGCGGTATAGTGCCTTGTTTAATATACGGTGTGGCCATTGGATGCCGACGATCTGGCGTAGGTGACGACGGTGGTACACGTCCAGATGTTCGAGCTCTGATTTTGTCAGGCCCTATGTTCCCATGTTGTATGTCAACACTGGCACGACGAAGGACGTGTATAACTTTTAACGGTCATCCTACAAATGCTGGCAGCTCTTCCTCGCTGAACTTCAACTGGTGGCTGTAGTGTTCAGTGACCTGCATCTTCAGTTCTGCTGCATTGCAGATAATGCGTCTCGCAAACGGCACGAAACATTTTTGCGCTTCAGTTCACTTCAACGGTTGACGTCTGACGTCTTCTGTAGCCACAGTTTCAGTTTTCGTTGTTCTGCTGACATTGCCGCCATTTCAACACAGTGTGGTTGGCCATCTCGTCTGGTCGCCGGGGCAGTCTAACCAATGGTCGATTCTGCCGCCAACTTCAGAATATGTTCCACCGAATTCACACTGGAAGAAGTGTTCATGTTGACCTCAAACAACTCTTCCGACGCGACGTCGAGGAACTGCGGGCAGAAGGGCTCGATGGCCAACAACTCAGTGTTGTACTGAACGTATTTTGACGACCACGACTTGTTGATACGACCCCAAACGTTGAACATTCGTCTCAGGTCGAGTTTAGTGATAAGCAATTGGTGGTTGCTATTGAGTAATGCGCTGGCTGGCGTATGATCGAGAGTCTGTCAATAGCCTTTTATACGTCTGTCGGCAGATGACAAAATCGATCATATTGTATATGGGTACAATGTGACCTGTCGTCGCATCTCGGCGCTGTCCATGCCACATAGTTGTGTGATGAGTGGCTTGCTGGAATGCAATGTTGCAGACATACAGGCCATGCGCCTCGAGGAAGTCGGCGAGGGCTATATTGTTATTCATTAATTTACATGTAAATATTAGAAAATGGGTATTTTCAAGAACAGTTCTTATTTGCATTTACCACTTCATCACTTCATTCAAATGCTAAACATGCTACGTGACATGGTGCATATAATAAAACAAAATACCAATAATGGTGATTTATGCATCAAATAGATACACTGTGTGAAGTGCCACTGTTCTTCCACATATTTCAATATTACCAGCTCAGTTCTCATCAATCTATATGCTTCAAGTGGTTGACATCAAAGACTACTGTGGGAGTCTGGGTGTTATATTTGGAGCTGATGATTTTTGGCGGTGTCCTTTTCTGATAAATCGTGCAGGATATTTTACTTGTATCTGCATCTATTTTAAGTCATCTGACATACGTCGTGTTGAGAGCAAGAGATGTATTCAATCGTGTCTAAGGATTGTGTCTGTGTTGCTGGCAGTGACAGTACCCACAACACTGATCTTATTGGCTCACCACCTTTTTTTCTCACAGAACACCACAAGTGACTTTTTTGTCACACCACTGAGCTGGAGCCTGTGACATTATTGCACACTGACATGACAATATTGATTTGTGATCGGACTGCACTAAGTTATGCTAAAACTACTAAATGTCAAAATAAAAAAATAGATGCCAGATAGTGCCAAGCTGCCAAAGTATGCTAGAAAACATTATTAGTTTTGGTAGTTTAGCATCTGATGGTGGAATGTGTACAAACTTAGTTACTGTTTGTTCTGGCATTGGGCTTGTTAGGCTGGCAAAAAATGCAACAAACATTACATGCAAAGTATGGTTATCCTTAACACAAATCATCTATCTGGGTCATTGATTCTGTGTCAAATCAAATAATGGTCAAATTGTTGATGTTTAAGAATTTGCTTAAATTTTAACCAATGAATAAGTAACTATACCTAAGCATTCATACAAAAGAACTAAGGATTTGCATGCAAATTGTGTCTGTAATGCCCTATAATGTAATAGAAAATAACATTAAAAAGTCTGAGAAGGATTTCAGCAGTCTGTATTTCATTGTTGTGTTACAGTACAATGTCCAAATTGCTACCATCTATTGTCTGGTATACTGGCAATAACCTGTTAGTTCAGTAGACTTCTAGTTGACATGCTTTCAGAATAATTCAACCTTAAATGTATTTTTTTATACATTTTATAAATTTCTGCACCCAAAATGAGAATGTGGGACAAGTCCTATGACACCATTTTTAAATGTGCATAATCCTTTATTAGGTAAACAACATATTAAAATTTCAGGATGATGTTCTGCCACTTTTATTTTAGATATTTTTGGCCAGTTTGGGAGAAATTTAGGATAAAAACACCATTTGACAGAACAGTAACTTTCAGCTGGAATATAAATTAAACAAGACAGAATACCATCCTGAAATTTTAATATGAAGTTTATCTAATAAAGAACTATGCACAGTTAAAAAATGGTGATCATACGACTTGTCCCACATTCTCATCTTGGGTGCATAAATTCGTAAAATATAAAAAAGTAAAAGTTTAAGGCTGAATTAGCAACTAGATTTCTACTGAACTAATAGGTTATTGCCAGTATCCCTGACAATATATGGTGGCCATTTGGACATTGTACTGTAACACAACAATGAAATACAGACTGCTGAAATCATTCTTGGAAATTTTTTTAAATGTTATTTTCCATTTTCGTGCACCCAGTGTACCCACTGTCCTTTGTCCTATCATACTTGAATTTTCCATAGATATTCTGCACCAATATGTCTACATATTCAGCAAATTTCAGATATGTAGTTTATAAATTTCTTAAGTTAGAAGCATTTGAAAGCTGCTTGGAGGTTATACGCGACTGGGACTGTTCTCAATCGTCTGCAACTTCAGAAATCTACCAAGTGTAGTATCTTACACCCTTCTGCAGAAATGGTATTGTTTTGGCATGATTCAGATCTTGCTAATTGCTTGTTGCTCGGAAAAATGTATTTAGAAGACAATAGAAAATAGTAAGTTTCGCAGCACCTGTTTTCAAATGTGGTGATGAGAAATCAGGAATTTTTATGATGCCTTATTTTATGTGAAAAGATTGGTAGGTATGCCAATTGATGCCAGAGTGATTGTTGATGGGGCAAAGTAATATACAACGACAATGCTGTTCCAATGGCAACGATGGTCCAGTAGTATAGACTGGTCAATCACAGTGTCATGTACCAGGTAATCCAGCACTTAGAGGCTCCAATAATGTGGAAATGACAGCAGTAGCAAATAGCATGCCTATATTGCCAGTCAGTCTGCTGAGATTGCTTCACTGTGATTGGCGGCTGTCTGTCACTGCAGTGTTGTCAATCAGCATGGTGTGTCTGCATGGAATCATGCTCAGTGTTGCATGTAATTTGTCTGAGCATCAATAGAGAGTGTCAACAGTGGGTGTGAGGCTTTCAAATGGCCATGTAACACCTCCAAGTGAGAGGACTCTGTGGGGGGCTGTGGTGGTGGTGGCTTTGAGTAATGTAATGACAAGTGGTGCTAGTCTGACTAGTCTGCACAATGTCACAGCAGGAGGGGGAGGTCACTGGGAGGATTACACCCTGGGATCCCAGTCTGACCAATCATACTACCTTCTGTTGTTATCCCCAGTTGGGAAACTCCCCATCAGTCTGACTAGGAGAAGGAATAAGGCAGATCCTTGCAGTGAAGGAGCCACTGAACAACTCAGGCAAGTCAAGTAGCCGCTGTGATAAGATTGCTTTTTTTGGAAGTTCCTGTATCTTGGCTTGTGGTCTGGGAGGGTCTGGGTATGGGTGGGTTCTCCGTGTGGGTGTGGGTGGGTTCTCCATGTGGGTGTAGGCCCCAGTATCTAGTGGCTGCAACCCAACATTTGCAGGTTTTATCATAGTTTCTTGACATTTCACCTGTGTATACGAAGCATTACTGCTAGACTTAGATACATACATAAACACTTAGCAGCCTTGGCGTATCTGACTGGCACAAGAAACATGCATATTATCAGGGATAAATCACATTTCTACTGTGTATTTTGTTGTAGTAAAGACATTTAATGCTAACAAGTTGCTACAGGTATTTTTGGGTTGTAGCAGGTTCCATCCTCTAACTTCATTTTGGGGTATGGTAAGGAATACGAAATACCAATACGCTTGGATTAGTAAATAGCAGATTGGCAGACGGTTAAATCATTGATAACATCCATGAACAGGTAGCATGGGTTTGTGGTAAAGTATATTTCATCTATGCATCAGCGATCTTCCTGATCTTCTTTCCGATCTTCCCACCTTGCGTTCTGCTGTTGATTAAGACATTGAAAACTTTAATCAAGCAAGCATATTTAATCACAATGCACAAAAAGGGCTGTTGTACTTCGTTGTTATCATTGATAATTATGCAAGTAAACATGATTCAATGTTGTCTAATCTCATGAAACAGTGAAACTCTTCTTACATAAGAGGTACAATTCGAAGGGTTTCATAGTCACTGCTGAGCACACATCCTTGAGTGTGGTCACTGCTGAGCACACATCCATTAGTGTGGTCACTGCTGAGCACACATCCATGAGTGTGGTCACTGCTGAGTACACATCCAATATCACAATAAGTTGGTCAAATGGACAAACATTTCTGAAGTATTCTGAAGTCCACATTAAACCCACCCATGAAGCTTAAGTAACATTAATACAGAACCAGCTGACATTACTAGATGACATGAGTCCTCAACCAGCCAAATTATAAGTGCTGGTGATTGTTCAATGGTATATTGATTCTTTTATGTCTTATCATATATTCTCCAAACAGCCCTTTTCAGGACTGTCGCAGGAGTTTGAGTGGGTTTTACAGATAGAGATGACCAGCTCTGTGAGTCCAAGTGAGGTTACATATTTACCCCCAGTGTTGGATGTTTGACTTCCCCTGGCATAGACACCAGTAGAATAGACCAATGACTTTCAGTGTCTCTTTTTGAAAATATAATTAGTGTGGTGAACGAAATTGCCTAAACATAGAAATGGCTGGCTCAATTGACAGTCCAGCATTCTGACCATGGAGCTACCACAACCTATGTATTAACAAGGTCCTACTTGTCTAATGATGTCCCTTTAATAGTAGCAGTAGTAGTTGTAGTCAGGAGCCAGAGAGGATGGTAATCACAGACCCAGCCTGCAGTAGCCTGATGGAGGTGTCACTCTGGGAGGTCTAATGGGTTGCTGACATGAAGGAGCTGTCATTAATGCTCTTTGGCAGTTGGCCGTGCCAGAAGTCCTCCAGCCAGCAGCAAGTGTGTAAGTTGCTCTCCATTTCCTTCTCTCCCTGTTTTCTTTTTACACACGTCTCTTTTTTATTAGACTTGACGTCAATGTAGAATTTGGCAAATGAAGAGTCACTTCTTAAAATGTTTTCTATGCGTTTCAGTGGTGGTTTGCTGCAAGTTGAGAGGGTGTAATGGTGGCATTTTATAGGGAGGGTGTGCAATCAGGTTAGAACTTTAGGATCTGTTGTTCATAGTTACAGATACGTGGAATTTGTGTGGAAAATTTACCATTGTAAATAACATTTGCCAACATCTAGCAGAATCAGAGGGATGTAAAGAACTTAGTTTGGCAGGTTGTCCTAATTCACACCCTGAAACATGGGCTTAGTGGTACAGATCAGTATTTATAAATATTATGAACAGGCCTAATGACTAGTTAACCAAGCATACAAAATAGTGTATTTCTAATATAGTTCTACCTGCCCTGGTGGTTTTTTATGCGTAGACAGATGGCAATGTGTATTTTGTTAATGGAAATTTAATGAACATACATTTTTGTCAAACATCCTGGATTTTTCATTAACATGTGTTATCCACAAACTTGTTGCTACCTATGTATTCAAATTGTTTCTTTTAAAGAGAACTTTTTTAATCTATGGCCCGATACATGCAAACATTGTTCTATGCCACAGTCATAAGTGTTTGTCAGTTTGCAGTATTCATGGGCAGGCTCCTGGTGTTTCAACTTTTCAAATCTGCCCTGGTAGAATAATGTGAACTATGTGAGTAGGAGATACATTGAGATCAGCTGCATGTTCTTCACACTGTTCTGTCAGCTTTGTAATGACGAATGTTCAAACAGAACATCCATTGATGAAATATCCGGTTGAAAAACGACCATTGGTAAAATGTTCTTTAGCAAAACATCCATTAACAAATGTACTCTTACTGTTGCTGCATATTTAATATTACTTATTCACACCTTATACCATGACTTGACTTGCCAATAAGGAACCAACAAAACGGTGAATTCTTGAAGGCCTGTTGCTGTAGAAATATTTGCACATTAATAGTAGAAATTTACCAGAATTAAATTATGTGTTGTCATTCTACTTAAGTTTTCAGTTAATTCACTCACAGACCCATTATGCTAGCCTACTAGGGGGCTATTAAAAAAAATTTAGACATGACCATCTTGTGGTGGCTTTAGTTCACAATCATTCTCCTGGAACACTCTCTGTAATAGGACCTCTGCTTGTGGTTTGTCAGCTGTGGCTTAATGAGAGACAGAGTATGGCTCCCAAGACATGCAGAAGGGATTGTTTGACAAGTAAATAGTAGTTAAGTGTGCTAATGGACATGTGCTTAGAAGAATAGAAAACTATAGTTTTATTGGTAGCCTTTAACACTTGCTACTGTGGCGTGTACGTGGAACCATTTCCTAACAAAGTTGCTGACTTTATTTTTTTTGTTATTTTTTGTGTGAATTGATTTTGTTCTCAAAACTGTCAGTTTTTCCGTGATTTAGTGTTATTCCAGGAAATGTTGAAGCAGGCCTTCTGCAGAACAATATTTAGGATGCCAAATTGTGACAGGGAGGTGGATATATACACACACACACACACACACACACACACACACACACACACACACACACACACACACACACACACACACACACACACACACACACACACACACACACACACACACACACACACACACACACACACACACACACACACACACACACACACACACACACACACACACACACACACACACACACACACACACATTCATACGTACATGTATTCAGGGTTATAAAAAATAGAAATGGGAACTCAACATTACTGGTGTGTTATTAATGGATGGTTTATCAATGAATATTTTGGTGGTTGTTTCCAGAATTAAATTACTACTCATCAAAATTATGATGTAGTCTTCTTGATGAGTAATAATTCCATTTCTTGTATTCATAGATGAGTGCTTTCATGCAGTCAATATGTTTAACTGCAGCTCAGTACTTGTGTTATTAAGTTGCTGTAATTATGTATTGCATTCAGTGGAAAAAACAAATTGCCGAATTGATTGGCGGAAAAAACAAATTGCAATGTGGCGTGATTGTATGTATGTAGGCCTTATGCTTTCGTGCGAATGTACGCACGCACGTACGCACGCACACACACACACACAGTCTGTAGGATGGACTCTGCATTAGTGGCTGGTGCTGAGAGCCATGGCCCAGTATGTGTATGAGTAAAACTAATGCAAAATGATGATGATGACGACTGCCTGGTACTTAGTGAACTGCCTTGTAATTGAAGGAAGACTTCAAACCACTGCAGATGGCAAGTCAACATATAGTGTATCACAACAATCACACCTGGATGGGATTTTCTCCCATCTTGTTACTGGTGTAACAAATTGTAATAGCATCGCCAGTTTCAAAGTTGCAGGACTCGCATCAGTTACAGTTGTAATTGTAGCAACTGTAATATGTTACACTTGGGAGCTGTGATGACAATCTACATTTTATAATCAGAATTACATATTGGAAATGACCCGAATTGATAAAATGAACATTGTAACTTTACTGGTGTTTCTGCACACATCCTATCTACCAATACCCACACATCTGACTTCTGACTAATTATTAGAAAGGTGCTCAGTGTTAACTGATCAAGAAAACAGCATCATCACAATCATGAGAAAATTATGTAATAATTATAAGAATTTTCTGAAGCACCATAATTCTAATTGAAGTTTTATGATGCACTAATCAAATACAATATATATGAGACATCAATGCTGCCAGTAAACCCCACTGGTCTTTATTGAGATCTACTGGTTGTCTATTCAGATTCCGTCGGAGTACCTCACAATTGACAGTGGTGGAATTTTATGTGTGTAGTCTTAGTGTCGGTAATTGCAGCATGGCTGAATACTTCCCATGCAAATGAAGGTTGTGTTTATCAGTCATGCCACCAGGGTGATCTGTCAGGTAAAACATCCGTGCTGTGTAACACACCTGTTCCTGTAATTAGTGATATGTGAGAACAATTGGAGAAATTCAGCACCAGCAAACAACATTACAGGGTGCCACAGGGCTGTCCAGGGGGTCATTGGAGGTCAAGAAGGGGCTAGTTGGGATCAAATGCAGACATTGCCTGGAAAGAGTTCAGCCTATGATCTGCCCTTAGGAGATGTTATTGAGGGTGCTGGCTTGCATGGTTCATTCCTGTTACAGTTTCCTAATGACCTGCAATTACACACTGCACCCTGTACCTGTGGTAGGGTTTACTGTCAAAGGGGCTACCCCAGTAAACAGCTGCCTGGCATAATGCCACTGGAGTAACTACACAACAATTTATATCACTTCCTCAACCACTGTCTAGTCTTGCTATCTCTCCCTCCCCTCCCCTCCCCCCTCCCTCCCCTCCCTCTCTCCGTCCCTCCCTCAGACCCTCTGTCTGTGGCCATGGGATGTCTTACCTCTGAATGTCAGGTGAGCATTCCTTGCCTGCTCTACTGTGTTCCCGTGGCAACCCTTGTCCACAGGGGTTAGAGCTTTATGTGAAAGTAGCTGGGGTGATTGTGTTTGTTAATGTTTGTGTATGTTTTTTGTAAGAAAGACATTTTAAAAAGTATTGATGTGAATTTAATGGGGATGTATGACCACAACAAGTTTGTTTTATGTCGCATGCCGTGGCGTACTTGGGGGCATTGCACTTTGACAAATTATTTATTTCATATGTAACCGGTTACACCATTGCATGTTAAACCAGTGGGTGGCTAAGCTTTGTACCCCCTCTTCTCCATTCTGTACAGTTCTTGTACTATTCTGTTCTTAAAACTTCTTTGAGGCTGATGTTGAACCTAGTTGAAGCCTGCAAATGATATGGCTAGTTCTGGCTACTAAGGAATGGTTGTTGCTAATTCTGACTACAGTCGAGCCTTGTTATAACGCGGTGGTCGGGGTCCACGATTTCGGACTGCGCAAGGCGCATTAGGTGTCCTCATATCTGCCACCAGGGAGCTACTAAACAACAGCAATTGCCGCCTGCTGCACCAAGTCCAAGAATGCTGGCGAAGCCACCGTGTGCTTGTAGCACTGTCTTATACACCAATATACAGTTTATAGAACTTATTAAACAAGTCAACTAGTATCAACATGTATTATTTTTAAATGTCACACCCTGTTGAATCTTGAACTGTATAAAATACATGTATGTATACCGCTACGGAATGATGCTGATGTACTGGACCAATAGGCCTACATATAAAAAATAATAACCTGGATCTGAACAGTCAAAAACGTATAGAATTTGACACGTAGTATGTAAGCTGATAAAATATAGAAAACGACAATAGGTAGAATTAATAATTGTTTCACTTCGCCTTTCAACCGATCTCGACCGAAGCATAAATTTATGATGCACCACTTAACATTGATTCATCGTTTCATATGCGGATGACAAATTCATAATTTCATAACAGGCCGCTGGCTAGTTCTGGCTGCTAAGGAATGGTTTTCACTAGTGGCTACTAAGGAACAGCTACCAAGAAATAGCTGTCGCTAGTGACTACTTCTGGCTACTAAGGAATGGTTGTCACTACTGGCTAGTTCTGGCTACTAAGGAATGGTTGTCACTAGTGGCTACTTCTGGCTACTAAGGAATGGTTGTCGCTAGTGGCTAGTTCTGGCTACTAAGGAATGGTTGTCACTAGTGGCTACTAAGGAACAGCTACCAAGAAATAGCTGTCGCTAGTGACTACTTCTGGCTACTAAGGAATGGTTGTCGCTAGTGACTAGTTCTGGCTACTAAGGAATGGTCACTAGTTCTGGTTACTAAGGAACAGCTATCAAGAAACAGCTGTCGCTAGTGGCTAGTTCTGGCTACTAAGGATCTTTTGTCACTAGTGGCTACTTCTGGCTACTAAGGAAGAAAGACATTACTTTAAGGAAGAATGGTTGTCACTACTGGCTAGTTCTGGCTACTAAGGAATGGTTGTCACTAGTGGCTACTTCTGGCTACTAAGGAATGGTTGTCACTAGTGGCTAGTTCTGGCTACTAAGGAATGGTTGTCACTAGTGGCTAGTTCTGGCTACTAAGGAATGGTTGTCACTACTGGCTAGTTCTGGCTACTAAGGAATGGTTGTCACTACTGGCTAGTTCTGGCTACTAAGGAATGGTTGTCACTACTGGCTAGTTCTGGCTACTAAGGAATGGTTGTCACTAGTGGCTACTTCTGGCTACTAAGGAATGGTTGTCACTAGTGGCTAGTTCTGGCTACTAAGGAATGGTTGTCACTACTGGCTAGTTCTGGCTACTAAGGAATGGTTGTCACTAGTGGCTAGTTCTGGCTACTAAGGAATGGTTGCACTAGTGGCTACTTCTGGCTACTAAGGAATGGTTGTCACTAGTGGCTAGTTCTGGCTACTAAGGAATGTTTGTCACAAGTTCTGGCTACTAAGGAATGGCTACCAAGAAACAGCTATTCCTAGTGGCTAGTTCTGGCTAATAAGGAATGGCCATTGTATAAAGCCCCTGCACACTACACGATACTACACTTTTAATAACAGATGTTTCCCCGGGTCGGACACTACATGGCTTCTTAGAATGACTGTCGGCAACCTGCCATATTCCTTTTTTTCCACGTGCCCTCTTGTGGTTACTTTTGGTCAAAATTGTGTAAATGCTACCCCTTTGGCGTGGTTGTGTACAACATTGGCTCCGAACACCACAGATTCAGTCTCATCATTATACGACATCGCCATCTTGTCGTTTACAGCTCTACTATGGGCAGAGCCACAAGGTTTCAAGCAGGAAGCCTCGATTATATGTCATGCGACAAATGCCGCGCTGTTATTGGCTAACGGGTTCCCAACAGTCAAGTGGCGTTCTAAAATCTGCTTACACTTGCAACTGGGCTTTGAGTCACCAACCTTGGGCTGCGCACACAGGTAGCTAATTGGGTTCCTGATTCAATTTTCGAATCGGATAAGTCTCCCGGTCGCAGGCAAGATTTGAGTCTTAATGAGTTGGCAAAAGGGAGTCGTAGTCGTAGTTTCCACACACACTGACAACTCGACAGTTGAGTTGAGCAAAAACAACAAACCAGTTGCCAGTGCATGCGGGGCATTATGCATAATGTTAGCAAATTAATGTTCTTATAAGCAGATTTGTTTATTTTGTAAAAAAATATTATATTTGGTGAACAACAGGAAGTGATTATATATAATTGTGTAACCATGTAATGATTATATGCTTGTCTTGTCCAGTGGCTTGGAGTTTGTTGCTTTAAATGACAGTCTTGTTAAACCTGCTTCAAGTTCATTTACTCTTATTTTTTTCCTGTTATTTTTTCTCCTGTTAATACGAAATTGTTCACTTGGATGGAATGTATAGACTCATGTGAAAGCATGTGGTGTGTGGTGTGGTGTGGTGTGGTGTGGTGTGGTGTGGTGTGGTGTGGTGTGGTAATGTGAACAAATTTCTTGTCAGTCCTACATTAATTTGACACAGCTGCAAGATTATATCAGTTATGCAAGGTATATGTGCTTTACGTTGTAAACAAATTGGATTACCTGAGTAAATTATAAATACATAAACCAAAAATGTAATGTGGTTGAAGTATTTGCCAGTGATCTCTGAGTACTTTATTATGATCTCCAAGTACTTTATTATGATCGTGTTATTGATTTTTTACTTTCTCATCTTTGGATAGTGGAAAAATTTACAGTATCAATGCGATAAATCTGTATAAGTATACCATGTATCATGTGGGAATGTTGTATGCCGTGTATTTAGCACTGCAGAGTGGTTATTACACTGAGTTGACTTATAATAGTTGAGTCTTGTCTGGTCTATGACTGGCGTCTCAGTCTCTGACTGGCGTCTCAACATTGTTGAGTGGCTTGTAATAGTTGAGTCTCGTCTGGTCCCTGACTGGAGTCTCAACACTGTTGAGTGGCTTGTAATAGTTGAGTCTTGTCTGGTCTCTGACTGGCATCTCAACACTGTTGAGTGGCTTGTAATAGTTGAGTCTTGTCTGGTCTCTGACTGGTGTCTCAACACTGTTGATTGGCTTGCAGACACATTATCTATAGCTAAACCTGGCATGGTGTCACTTCTCTGCTATTTATTTTTGCTGGCAGTTTTCCAGTTGTTGTGATATCTTGTCATCAGGTTTCTAACTGACTCTTACTGATACTGAATGTGTGTGTGAATGTGTGTGTGTGTGTGTGTGTGTGTGTGTGTGTGTGTGTGTGTGTGTGTGTGTGTGTGTGTGTGTGTGTGTGTATATATATATGTATATATATATATATATGTATATATATATATATATATATATATATATATATATATATATATATATATATATATATATATATATATATATAATCACTTCCTGTTATTGCCATTTAAATGTCTACTGTTATTGGGAAATGATTTATGGGTTTTGGTCAGCCTGTGACTTGTATCAAACAGGTATGAAAACGTGAATGAGTTAGGGTGAGTGCGGACAGACACGTCCAGACACTCTCAACTTGAGAATGTAAAATATGGTGGGTATTTCTACTTTACCTGCCACACCATATGCATTTCCTGTTGACAAAAAAAATTTTTTTTTTTTTTTTTTTTTTTGAGGTATACAACCATACCTGGTTTTTACCATAAGTTTCCGTGTATAATACGCCCCCATGTATAATACGCACCCTGACTTGCTAAATTCTGATAGAATTTCGATATTACCATGTATAATATGTACCCCAACTATTGGCATCGACCCCTAATATTCTCAGGGTTGGCCACTGTCATTTCATCAAAGTTCGTTTGTGTGATGATCCTTGCATCCATCTCAGAATCATAAACATGTCACGTTATGTTACGGCATTGCCACTGGTTCGTTGCGCGCTACGATATATTGCCTCGTCAGTTGTGTAAACCCTATGTAACATGCATTTTAGCTTGACCATTGATTAAATGATTAAATCTGTGCTTGCTAGAACATACTTTGCATTGTTCTGCTTTCAATTTTCAATTAACACCAAGCTCTATTGTGATATTTTAAACACACACTTTCTACTGCAAAACATACATATGGTACAATCGTCTTTATTTGCATTCACAACTTTTAATATGGAGTCACACTGGCTGACCATTTCACGTGATTCAAGAATGCCAATCATGATGCCTTGGTGCTCAGTTCTGGAATCATTTTAGTTGCTCTCCTCTGTATTCTTTCAAGCATATCTATATCCTTCTTACGATGTGGTCCCCACGCTTGTATACAATACTCTAAATGATAAAGTACATATTGTGTTCATCACAAAAGTATAGAAATGACAGACATGCGAAGTCGATTTTGTTTATATATATACATATATATATATATATATACATACATACATACATACATACATACATACATACATACATACATACATACATACATACATACATATATATTTCGTAACCTGGTACATGGTGACACTCGATTGTGTAGAAACCTAGCAGATTTCTTTTTATGTAAGTATATTTGTGGACCTGGTAGATGGCGACACTCAATCAGAATAGAAATGTTATGCAGATTATTACAGAATGTCAAGTCAAAAATATGGATTTTGTCCAAAAAGATGTAGCAGCTAGGGCTTATCTAGTGGGCAAAGTGCCAAAATGGTCAGTACTGGAATGGTAGTGTTTAGAAGCAATTTGTGGCCAGTAACCCAATATTGGCCCCTTATAAATCAGCATGTACAGAGGTCATGAAGCAGGAATGTGCTAATAGTGTCCAATAACAAACAACTGGCAAAAGCTGATTTCTCTGAATGTTCTGAATGTCCCAAATTGTTCCCTGCCCCTATGATAATAAGGCATCCCACTGGCACTAGGTGGACAGTTTTGTTTACCTGAGAACATTAACATTAATTTTTTTGTGAGTCAAATTTTATATTCAAATGTGCCATTTTCATCCTTACCTCAGTTGTGCCATTTTTGTATGTGCCTTTTTGGCTCGTGCTCGTGAGAAGAAACATTACAGCTCTGATAAGACTAAACAGGCTTTCACACTGGATACATCAAGGTCAGAAGACGTGTCAAACACAGTCTGTCAAAATGAGAACCAATGTTTATGGGCTTTGCCACTTGTGGTCTGTTTCATTAGGGCCTGTTAGCACTGACAGAAGCAAGATAAATATTGTGTAAGGAAACACATGCTCTGTGTGTAGTCAAAACATCAACCCTCCAGTTTTTCCCTTTCTCTTTTTACTTAATTACATAACTTTTTCACATAACTTTTTATATAACTTTTTCACATAACTGTTTTACATAACTTTTTTGCATAAAATTTTTGCATAACGTTTTATATTAAGTAATTAGTAATTGTCAGATATTTATCAGATTTGACGGGGGGTCAAATCTGACAAATATCTGACAATTACTAATGCTCAAAGTTGTGATTTTGAAGATTGTCACTGATAAAGCCGAGTGTTTGTGGTGTTGTTTGTGGTGTTGTTTGTGGTGTTGTTTGTGGTGTTGTTTGCCACAAAGGAGAGTCTCCTAATGACATCTTGACCAGTAAATGATAAATTCTGGTTCATTTCTACAAAATATGTCCCCACTACATGAGAAACAAGCTTGTCCCCAGTGTCTGGTTAGGAATACTAAGGACACATGCATTTTTCAAAGTTTACAGGCCTTGAACTAGTTGTGAACCATCAAAGTGACTGACTCAATTTATTTAATTAAACTAAGTTAAATTTACTGAAAGAATGTGTTCTGTGGTGTAGAAGGTACCTCAGTGTATAGATGTGTATATTGTGAGCACATGTTCTGTGGTGTAGAAGGTACCTCAGTGTATAGATGTTATTTTGATAGGCTAAACCAAGTTTCATTGAATTAGGTAAAAATCATAATTCTTGTTCGTCATAAGGAGCCAATTTTGTTTATAGTGAATGCGCATTAAGTTTATTGGCTGTGCGGGCCACAGGATAGGCGGCTGAATTCACTTATTGTTCCAGCCCGAACTTTGGCTCGTTGAGTTGGTTCCATTCAAATATTGTCTTTACAAAATAGGAATTCCTGAATTGGTCTGTCTGGGCTTGAGGCGCTACAAAGCACCTGGAGTTATTGGTTATGTTTAAACTGTAGAAGAAATAAGTTTTGTTTCCTATGGGGGACGGTATCGAACGCCTTGCTGAAGTCCAATATTGTAATGTCTACTTGGGTTCCAGGTTCGAAGGTAGAGGAAAGTTCATGCATATTCGGTTTCGCCATTCTCCGTGGCCTACAACATTGACAAGGTGTCAGTAACATATTGTAATCTAGCTTTGCTTATTGCCCATAAAAGGTACCCCAAGGCCTGTTGTAGGTTGAGAAGTGAAACCATCCCCACTAGCCAGGAGTGGTGGTAGTATTTCAGTACCCTTGGCAGATTGACCTGTTGAAACATGGATTTGTCAGTTCCCACGCCATGTACACTGATTCATTTGTACTTTGTCCCACTTACTGTCTTGGTTGACGTGTTTCTGGGAACCAGACATGTTTCTGGGAACCAGACGGCTGAGACGCAACAGCACCCAAACTTCAAAGAGCGTTTCCAGGAGTGCCTGTCATTACCTGTCTGACGAGCTACTACAATCCCATTGGTTAACAAAGCATTTCAACAGGTTGATCTGCCAGGGATACTGATGTAGTCAGAAGCCCTGGCAGTGAGGGTGAATTAGATAAATGTTCCCTTTAGACACTCTCACTCTCGTTAGACACTCCTGGTTTTCGCCTTGTTAAGTCAGTTACACCAATAAAATAAATGTGTGCCTGGGGAGACTATCACACAGCACCCTCTGATGGCTGCTAGTCACACTATGTGACTTCCACAAGGTACAGGTATCCTATATCCAGTATGTATGTTTGACAGGTGTACAACAGTATTCAGATTTTATACAGATTTGTTTTATATGGAAAAGTTGTGATAAAGTACATATTTTCTTGTGTTCATCAAACTATAAACTTATAGCAGACTCATTGAGGTTGAAGCACACATACCTTTGATGTAGATATATTTCATAGCCTCATAGATGACAACACTTTATTGGAATCAGGTGAAGCAGATTTCCGGCAAAACCTAGCAGATTTCGTTTGATGTAGGTATACTTTTTATCCTAGTAAATGGCAACACTCAATCAGAATAGGAATGCAATATGCTGATTAACCATTTATACAGAATTTAAAATCAAAAATACGTATTTCAACCAACAACAGGTGGTAGGCTTGGCATAAAATACGTGTTATATAAAAACAATGATATGATGTTGACTTTTTTAACTAACAGCTTACAAGTTACTATTTCTGTATTTAGGCGTTTCATGCAGACATTCCTGTCTGTAAGGCTGTGATGCAACCCTGGAAGAAAGCATTATGATAGTTGTACCCATGGTTCTAGTATCTTTCCCTTGCAGCCCTGGGAGAAAGCATTATGATAGTTGTACCCATGGTTCTAGTATCTTTCCCTTGCAGCCCTGGGAGAAAGCATTATGACAGTTGTACCCATGGTTCTAGTATCTTTCCCTTGCAGCCCTGGGAGAAAGTATTATGACAGTTGTACCCATGGTTCTAGTATCTTTCCCTTGCAGCCCTGGGAGAAAGTATTATGACAGTTGTACCCATGGTTCTAGTATCTTTCCCTTGCAGCCCTGGAAGAAAGTATTATGACAGTTGTACCCATGGTTCTAGTATATTTCCCTTGCAGCCCTGGGAGAAAGCATTATGACAGTTGTACCCATGGTTCTAGTATCTTTCCCTTGCAGCCCTGGGAGAAAGTATTATGACAGTTGTACCCATGGTTCTAGTATCTTTCCCTTGCAGCCCTGGAAGAAAGTATTATGACAGTTGTACCCATGGTTCTAGTATCTTTCCCTTGCAGCCCTGGGAGAAAGTATTATGACAGTTGTACCCATGGTTCTAGTATATTTCCCTTGCAGCCCTGGAAGAAAGTATTATGACAGTTGTACCCATGGTTCTAGTATCTTTCCCTTGCAGCCCTGGAAGAAAGTATTATGACAGTTGTACCCATGGTTCTAGTATCATTCCCTTTCACACCATAATGTAATGCTTGGAATCAGACAACTTGTTAACTTATCCACAGTGCTTGACATAGATAGATTATGGAAGTTGT
The DNA here is from genome assembly GCA_963662155.1 of Lamellibrachia columna. NCBI lineage: Eukaryota > Metazoa > Annelida > Polychaeta > Sabellida > Siboglinidae > Lamellibrachia > Lamellibrachia columna. The sequence goes on along the minus strand of OY759270.1, from coordinate 52,970,011 downwards.
ACGTGGTGTCTAAGATAAAGTAAACTTGTATTACTTACCAAGGCTAACTGTGCCCATGTGGTGTAGATTCAGAATCATGGTGTCTGACTGTAACCACCTAAAATAAGTCACCCTAATGTCAACTATATAATAGCCCTGTTTTGTTGCTGTTTCATGCAAATAACAACAAGATGTGTTTATCTGGGTTAAGCTTCAGCTTATTTGCTTCCATCCGTGACAAGATGTCAGTGAGACAGTCACTTAAAGTTGATAGAGATCCTTGTATATCTGATTGTGAGAGTGATAGGTAAAACTGGGTGTTCTCGGCATACAAGTGATAACTGATGTTATGATTAGTAACGATTTTACTAGCCATATTGATTATCAGATATTTTATGATATTTAAAGGTAATCAGGTATCTTGGAGACTTAGTATCCCTTTTTAAACACTTGCTAACAATCGCTGTGACTAGGTGTATATAAATATATTATAGAGATAATTGGATATCATGGAGTAGTGTGTCCAATTTCAGGTACCTGCTAGCAATCTCAGGTAACAGGTATTTAAAGATAATTAGTTATTTGAGTGCTATGGGGCCGGGGTAGAAACTAACTTTTCTGGGCCGTGGACCACAGGACCACCAGCTCTGGAAATCTGGTGGTCCTGCCAAATTTCTGGTGGTCTATACCAGATTTAGTGAATTGAAGGTAACTTTGTTACATGAAACTCGGACAACAGAATAATGCACAAACACGTTATTTTTTACTTAGATTTGACAAACTGTATAAGTAAAGACAATGTTACTGATATAAAATTATCACAGAATTAAAAAAACTTGCATCACGCTGAGTTCAATTTAAAATTGGTTGTGGCAATTTTTGGTATGCTCAACATAATATGCTTTGTTAAAAAAATTTGAAGAAAACTTTGCCTAGGAGATCGGTATTCTAAATCAATAAGAATTATTTCATTGATTGATTGCAAAAGATTCAACGTTTCGCGAAAAAAAGACGCTACCGCACAATTCCTAATGAGTTTGGAAGCCTCACTGACACTGTATGGCAAGACGCAATGGATTAATTAAATAAAGACTTTTTATGCAAAAATGCGTTATCGCCAATTTGTGCGTTTCTATATAAATCATGTGTTCTGTTGCACATAGTTAATCGATAGATAGAAAAACCGTTATCTCATCAATCATTATCGTGGCGTATATATATCGTGTTTTGCAGCAAAACACCTCCACCACTATCAACTAGATGGCAGGACAAAATTAGTTTTAACCCGGTTGACATGATTTTGGCACATACACGCTTCAAATGTGTAAACATGTCTGGGTTTTTGTTTATCGATATCTTTCCTGTGGTGATTATTACGAATAGTTGCATACATTTTCGTCCAATTCAGTGAAATGTGTCATTTGTTTAAATGACATCAATAATAACCGCACTCTCCCCACAGAGCCTCGCTTCCGGTAACAATGCAAGCTGTCCTCATTTGTCTAACGCGATATCAGAGCTCTGATGCGAGATCAAGCGATATTTCAACATTTAGTTTTTATTGGTGAACTGGCGCATTTACCATGTCATGTTACCACACGTCATGACTGATGGTAGCAAGCCAGTGGCGCAAGTGCGTTGGTCGGTGTCTCTCGTCATATAGAGTATCTCCCATGTTTTATCAGCCAATATAAAGCCGAGTTAAAGACTAGTTACCGAGTGAAAATAAAATTATCAATCAATCAACCGTCAGGCGCTTTTGACACTGGCTCACGGGTGAACATAGTCTAAAAAATGCCTCAAAATTTCCAGTGGCCCACCGGACCGCCACACATGAGTGGTTTGGTGGTCCAACAGCATTATTTGTAGACTCGGGCCATCGGACCATCGTTAATTTCAAACTCTGACAAGGTTCTGATACCCATTTGGTGCTTACAGGCAGTCTGAGCCAAAGGTCTTCAATGTTTTTACGTTTGTGTACCCTTGTGGTTTGGTTTTATTGTACACATAAGGCTTGTTTAAAGTCACCCTCAGATGAGAATAGATTGAAAATTTACTGGCTGCCTAGTAATACCAGAAATATAAAGAACCATTGAAGCTGTCTAATTTAGCGGAGTTGTGACACAAGACCACCTTCGTTCGTCGTATCACTACTAGTTCATACACAACAAAGAACGGCAGAAATCTCAGTTTAATCCTGGCAAAACAACAAATAACCCTAACACAATCCCACATGGTGCATTGCTTGACTTCAGTAAATTCAACTTCACCTGTCCCATAACATTGGTCATTGGGAAACCTGATGATCTCACGATCTCCACTTTCACCATTGCTGCCACATGGGTCTATTCTTCGATGTTGTTTATCCAGTTCTTTCTCTGCTTGCAGCTCTTTCTCTTGCCTCTCACTGTGCCTTGGAGGATCACTTTGACATGCCCGCCCCATAATACCCCACTGAGTTGTCACATGGCCCTACTATCTCAGCTTGCATCTTGTTAATGCAGACAGGAAATCTTTGTGCTGCCCAATGTTTGGGCTGACAATATTGCGGGCTTCCTCATTGGTGACATTGTCAGCGCATCGGATGTGCTAGTATTAGAGAATTTAGCAAGTGTATTTCTATCCTTTCCAAATGATAGTGATTTCGCGTCACCTTCTATTTCTATCTTATGTTAGTATTCATCCTTCCAGTGTCTGCTCCACATGCTAGTGATATCCGCGCGGGGGCTTTATTCATTTGCCATGTTCCCAGCACCCTGTCCCCATTGGCGAAACCTGATATATTAGCCCAAGGACTAGACTCATCAGTCAATGTCAGCCACCAGGCCCTGAAACCTGCTGGACAAGGCAGACAGTTTCTTGGACTATGTATGCTTCAGCTGTGACTGCTGGTTCAACTTACCAATGCTGCAGGACTAACTGGATGTTGACTGCAACGGTGAAATGTGCAGATCTAACAGAAATGTAAAATACAATCCTAATTGCTTTTCTAGCTTAGATGTCATTATCCAGGCTTCACATCCGTAAACATGTAAATATATACATACATATTCATGCATGCACATGTTAACCATTTCAGTATGACAGGCCGGTATACCGGCCTCGCGGTGTGTGATGCTACAGTACAACAGACCGGTATACCAGCATTGGCTACGTTCACCATTTAAATCACTTTTACTCATAATTATCCACTAAGTGGAGCCACTTGTTATATATGGTTGTCATGGCGAATGAATTAGCTATTCGGTAGCGGCAATCGTTTATTATCACTCAATATCATTTTACGGAGATTTTCACGTTTTTTATGATGGATTATCAAAATCTGCTATGGCCACAATGGCGGACAGCATTACTTCAACTGACGATTTACCACAGTATGTTTTGGACGGATTATTTGATAGTTTTAGCGACGAACCTTTGTCAGATGGTGACGATCGAAACAACAATGATGTTGGCGAACTTAGCGACCGAGCCAGAGGCAAAACGGATACTGACAGTGGTAGTATTTTTATTGGAATCGGTCCAGTAGCGATGAATGTGTTAGCAAATATACAAATGAACACTTCTGTCATATATGTTTAAAACACAGATAAATAACTTGTTTTTCACTTTCTCATGTAATTGATATTGTATTTTATATCACAGTACACTCCTGTAGCATGATCAACATGAGTAGTTTACATTAAATATGTACATTGGTATACAACTGCGTTCAGCAACTGCAACAACGTTGAAATCGTGGTGGTCATCTTGGATTGCTGGTTACCATGACGACGAAATGTAAAATGATATGGCTCATTTTACTCGCTGATTATCGTACTTTCATAATATAATATATAATATTCCTATTCATAAAATGCATATTTTTTGCTGAAATCTTGACTTGAAGTGATTCAGTAAATTTTCTTGCATATTCACTGGGAATGCAGTATTCAGTGGTCACAGCAGATCAGGGCTGTAGTACTGAAATGGTTAAGGAATTCCCATATTTATTGTTTTTTCCTGAACATGAGAGAACAGTGGCGCCACATGGTGGGCTGAGTATCAACCAGGGAGAGATGAGTGTGACACACACCTCTCTGTGCTGACATACGACACCTCTCTGTGCTGACAAACAACACCTGACCTCTGTGTGACAGTTTGTTTATTGACATGTCCCTACAAGCCTTGTGTACATCACCTGATCCTGTCTGTGACACCCAGCATCGTGGGAACGATAACATCACTGTGACATATTTTATTTCATTCAGCTTTGCTATAATTATAGGCCCTATATATGCTGTGGCTTGTTGAGAAGACATTAGATAAGCTGGTTTCCGACAGCTCTGTCCAATGTCCTGGTACTTGTACAGCAGTTGCTTTACTGCATGACATAATGGCATGATGCTGTCAATCTGATGGCAAGATTCTTTCCTGGTCACACACACTCTTTTGGGGCTATATGTTGCAATCTTGACAGATACAGTATAAACATTTACACAGTTTGTTTTCCATTGACAAAAATGCATGTGTGCCATAAACAGTATCATTTCAATATTTTAACATGTGTGCCATGAACAGTATCATTTCAATATTTTAACATGTGTGCCATGAACAGTATCATTTCAATATTTTAACATGTGTGCCATGAACAGTATCATTTCAATATTTTAACAACAAAAAACATGATTTCAGTTAATTATTATTTCAAAGAAGCAGCTAAAATTATCTTCTCATTTGCTGATTGTTTTGTTTCTGGTAGCAGCATCATTCATAATAACCCATAAAAAATACTACTGTTTAATGTTTATTATTTTATATAGCACCAAATCTATACAAGCTTTTAGCGGGAAGTCATCATTATGTAAAAGGTGAAGGCCTCACTCTGCAGTAATTCAGCTACCATGGTGCTAGTATAGGACATGACTGTTGTGATCTCCGTGGATATGTCCATGTTATCAAAATAATGATGTTCTTTGCCACTGACCTATGCATGATAGAGAGTTGTTTGTTGTAATAGCTGGTGTATGTCATCATGATAGAAAGTTGTTTGTTGTAATAGCTGGTGTATGTCATCATGATAGAGAGTTGTTTGTTGTAATAGCTGGTGTATGTCATCATGATAGAGAGTTGTTTGTTGTAATAGCTGGTGTATGTCATCATGATAGAGAGTTGTTTGTTGTAATAGAAGTAAAAAGTATGATGGATGTCAGTATTACAACCACATTTTCCTTCTGAAGGAAACCAAAACCAAAATACTAGCAGAACTACATTGCAGATCACTTCAAACATTAAGTTAGGTAGCGCTGACACAGATCACTTCAAACATTAAGTTAGGTAGTTCTGACACAGATCACTTCAAACATTAAGTTAGGTAGCGCTGACACAGATCACTTCAAACATTAAGTTAGGTAGCGCTGACACAGATCACTTCAAACATTAAGTTAGGTAGCGCTGACACAGATCACTTCAAACATTAAGTTAGGTAGCGCTGACACAGATCACTTCAAACATTAAGTTAGGTAGCGCTGACACAGATCACTTCAAACATTAAGTTAGGTAGCGCTGACACAGATCACTTCAAACATTAAGTTAGGTAGCGCTGACACAGATCACTTCAAACATTAAGTTAGGTAGCGCTGACACAGATCACTTCAAACATTAAGTTAGGTAGCGCTGACACAGATCACTTCAAACATTAAGTTAGGTAGCGCTGACACAAAATCAGTAATTTGGGATGAAAACATTTGATTTCCATCTCTTTTTTCAAGCAAGAACTAAAGTATGACGGATGTCAGTTTTACAATAATTTTCCTTCTGATGGATGTCAGTTTTACACTAATTTGACTTCTGAGGGAAACAAAAACCAAAATATAAACTGCAACTAATGTTTTAACCTACATTGCCTGCAAAGAAATCTGTGCTGCTTAATAAAACTGGAGAGCAACAAAACTGGGCAAAAATTATGACACGTTATTTGATGACAAACATCAACATAAACGAAAATATTACCCCGTACCTTTTCGCCAGCAGCCAACACCACAGCATGCAACCCACGCTGAGCAAAGCGACCAAGAAGTGTGATAACAGATGTGGAGCAAATGTGAAAATGAAAATCTTTTTCTTCAGAGTAATTAATAAACCTTATTTTTTAACTAAATATCGGAACGTTACACAAACTCCTTCATAAAAAGTCAAATGCATTTTTGGTGATAAAAATGAATATTGTTCCTACAATGCAACACTCAGCTCGAGTAAATGATGTAAATTTCAGGGCTATTTGAAGCTTTGCTGACGATTTTTGGCGACTGAAACTTTTAACCGAAAATTTACACCACGAATGACATCTGTCATCATGATCTTTTGAGTATGATTATGAACACAAATTAAATCTGTGCATATTCAAGTTTATTGCGTTAAGTAAAGGGACGCTTCCTTTGTAACAATTCGTGAATTTGAAATTATGTGTACTGTGTATGCAACAAACAATCACAGATGGAGTCACTCGCTGTCACATTGTCCGTTTTCGGAAGTCCGATTTCAAGGTTTAAATCGCCTTCTCATGCAAATAACTACAAATTCGCTCCACTATGAATGCTTCTGTTGTCTCCACTGTATTTTTGGCTATTTTTGAGAACTCTCCAAACATGACACCAAGTCACCAACGCAACATGATCGGATCAGATTTTATTGAGCAGTAAAATACATCACCCTCAATGTGCACACCTTTTGGCACTGAGTCATATAGTAAATAATAATAATGGAAAATAATAATAAAAATACTTCAGCTGACATAATAAGACATATCAGCATGCTGGTATAAACATATTCTGTTTGCTGAATTAATTCACAAACAAAAACAAAACAGGATGAAATAATCATTGTACAAATATGTCCATTGCACAAACAATTAAAAACAGAAGCATCAGAGGGAGTGAAAGGATATTAGCCGATCAGTCCATGTCGAGGTCTTTCTCACATGGTATCGCTCTGATGAGAGTCATGAGACGGGTGTTTGTTTCCAGTGAACGTCCAGCAATCAAGAATTGTTTGTTGTTACTTAATCTGTCTCGTTCGGTTCGGCCAGGGCTGTGCGCTTTGTCGTCAGGTCTTCATTAATGTATGGTCGGGATGTTGCCTCTTGTGGTCTTTCAGCTGGGTGTGGACCCCAAAAACCTCATCTCGGGTATCCTTGCTTTTAAAATGACCGTTGATCTTGATCGGCTGCTTTCTTGCTTATCCAGCTTTGGGCTTAGGTGGTGGCTTCATTCGAGCTGGGTGACATTGATCTGTGTCGTGCCCATCTTCTCTTGGATTGCATTAATCACAAGTTCGTTTGTGCATTCGCCTGCTGATTAGGGAATGTTCTGGAAGTGTAGGTTGGGGCGCCAGGAGTACTGCTCTCGTTTGTCTGCCTGCACCACTTGTCTACCTTCTTTTCCTGTACACGGATCTTCTCCTGTTTGTACATAACATGTACGTGACATGTGGATCATGGCTGTAGTCATAGTTTTAATGAGTATAGGTGCAATCTGTTCCATGATATCCAAACAGATATCATGTTTTCCGGTTTACTAGCAGATCTGCCACATCTGCCGTTCGTCGCTTTGGCAGGTGAGCCCCACAAGCTCTTTAATTGTTCAAGTTTGTCCATAAAGCATTGCTGCCACCAGGGAGGAGGGAGGGAGGGAGCAAGAACCAGTAGGTTAGTGAGAGAGAGACCACCGACTCTGGCCGCCCCCCTCTGCCACCAGGGAGGACGCAGGGAGCAAGAACCAGTAGGTTAGACAGAGAGAGACCACCGGCTCTGGCCGCCGCTCTCTGCCATCGGGGACAAGGCAGAGAGCAAGAACCAGTAGGTTAGACAGAGAGAGACCACCGGCTCTGGCCGCCGCTCTCTGCCATCGGGGACAAGGCAGAGAGCAATAACCAGTGGGTTAGACAGAGAGAGACGACCAGCTCTGGGCACCGCTCTCTGCCATCGAGGACAAGGCAGAGAGCAAGAACCAGTGGGTTAGACAGAGAGAGATGACCAGCTCTGGGCACCGCTCTCTGCCACCAGGAAGAAGGCAGAGAGCAAGAACCAGTGGGTTAGAGAGAGAGACGACCAGCTCTGGGCACCACTCTCTGCCACCAGGAAGAAGGCAGAGAGCAAGAACCAGTAGGTTAGAGAGAGAGACGACCAGCTCTGGGCACCACTCTCTGCCACCAGGAAGAAGGCAGAGAGCAAGAACCAGTGGGTTAGAGAGAGAGACGACCAGCTCTGGGCACCACTCTCTGCCACCAGGAAGAAGGCAGAGAGCAAGAACCAGTGGGTTAGAGAGAGAGACGACCAGCTCTGGGCACCACTCTCTGACACCAGGAAGAAGGCAGAGAGCAAGAACCAGTGGGTTAGAGAGAGAGACGACCAGCTCTGGGCACCACTCTCTGCCACCAGGAAGAAGGCAGAGAGCAAGAACCAGTGGGTTAGAGAGAGAGACGACCAGCTCTGGGCACCACTCTCTGCCACCAGGAAGAAGGCAGAGAGCAAGAACCAGTGGGTTAGAGAGAGAGACGACCAGCTCTGGGCACCACTCTCTGCCACCAGGAAGAAGGCAGAGAGCAAGAACCAGTAGGTTAGAGAGAGAGACGACCAGCTCTGGGCAGCGCTCTCTGCCACCAGGAAGAAGGCAGAGAGCAAGAACCAGTGGGTTAGAGAGAGAGACGACCAGCTCTGGGCACCACTCTCTGCCACCAGGAAGAAGGCAGAGAGCAAGAACCAGTAGGTTAGAGAGAGAGACGACCAGCTCTGGGCACCACTCTCTGCCACCAGGAAGAAGGCAGAGAGCAAGAACCAGTAGGTTAGAGAGAGAGACGACCAGCTCTGGGCACCACTCTCTGCCACCAGGAAGAAGGCAGAGAGCAAGAACCAGTAGGTTAGAGAGAGACAGACGACCAGCTCTGGGCACCACTCTCTGCCACCAGGAAGAAGGCAGAGAGCAAGAACCAGTGGGTTAGAGAGAGAGACGACCAGCTCTGTGAGTTCATGACAGGTTACACATCTACCCCCTGTGTCGGATATTTGACTTTCCCGACATAGGAAAAAAGGTATGTTCTTATATAGCGTGGTATCCAGTCCTTTTGACTGCTCAACTTCTCGCCAACTCAACTTCTCTGGGAAGGATTCAGTCACGCTGCAATTACTCCAGGAAGACTATTCCTTCACATAACCTAATCACACCTCTGTGACATAGTGTGACACTGCAGCAGGTGGACTAACACCCTTGTCCTAGTAACTGACAGGTCGGTGCTCTAACCACCAAGCCACAGTGCCCCTGCTGACTGACAAAGGTCACATAGGCCCATAGTGGTTGACAAAGGTGACTGGTGGATGACATGGAGGACATTGATGGGTGATGTTGAAATGTCACTGGGGAGACACTACAGGGAATATTAATTTATTATAGTGAGACAGGGTGGGATGGAAGTAACATTTACTGTAAACTTCCTCATGCAGTATGGTGCACATTTTAAATGTTTGTATGTTTGTATGTTTCTAATTTCATATGAAAATAACATATTGAATTATCTGTCAGTTTCTCAAAACAGTGGTGCATGCCGTGGCAAACGCATGAGACTGACAGCGTGTTCATTCACAGTTTTTTACTTGGAATCAAACGTTGGCTGTCCACAAAATGTCTAAATACTTTATTGATCTTTACGCATTGTTCTGATGCCAATTTTTATGTAATGGCGTATCTTCACTCCTGAAAATCTTATGTTTTTGTGTGTGGTTTCACTTCTGAAAAAGGGGGTGCATTTCTGTTAGTTAGCATACTTCTGTTGATAACTATACGGTACTTATCATAAATCACTGACTCCTGCACAACTGGTGAAGCCAGGAATCACACTCTGGTTCACTCATCACTAGTTTCTGGCTGCCAGTTGAATTTGTCACTATTAGACTAACGTGTCATTGATAGCTCTTTCAAAAAAATTCTGCATAGCTAGTAGAAGAACATTTTAGTGTTGTTTCTAAAAAAAATTAATGGGCCAACTCCCCCACTAGCCTTCCAAAAATGGGCCAATGAAAAAATGTGGGCCACTGGAAACTGTTAAAAAAAGGGCCAATCATGTAACGTAATTTTAACCCTAAAACAACACATTAACTATTTTGTCTTGTACATTAATACCAAGAGACACGTAGAAAGTGTTATCAGACGTCGGAATTGTTACATCCACTTGTCAAAGTGTTGTCTTTGTTGACGAACTTGCAACACATATATTTGGCATTTCATCCCGTGTTTTGCTTTTAAAAAAGCCTCCTGTCATTTTTCTTTTTGCCATGATTCCCTCCTCATGTGTCGAGCTCAGAACGTTCCCAAATGTCGAACAATTTTATTGGCCCCGCATAACGACGCTCCCTCCAAATAAACCAATCAAATAAGTCGTTATTTCGAGATCTGTGACGTAGCCTTGATTATCCATGATATGATGCTACTGTTTCTTGCCTAGTTCATGGAGGCTACCGATAGTCGGCTAAGCAAATCACAACTCGTTTATCTTTTGACGAAGAAACCGATTTATACACAATTAATTAATTACACATTAAGCGAACAAAAATGCGCCAACATTTTAAAGGGTTGGTATCCTCTGGTGTGCCGATGCTTCCATTTGTGCCATGATTGTTAAAAGTGCAGGGATTCCCACGTTACGCATCCTAGAAACATAACTGTAGAACATTTCAGCTAGTAGTAGAACATTTCAGCTAGTAGTAGAACATTTAGTAGAAATTATTCTCCTTTTTCTTTATGAACAAAAGAATAAAAGGCAACCTTGTTTCAAACAAATCATTAGCCATAAAGTCATGTTTTTGACAGTAAGAATGAGTTATATTAGTACTTCACCTGATATATCAAACACAAGCACTACAGAGTCAGGTGGGTGTCTCCTTGTTAATCAGGCACATCAGTCGACAGGTGTTCTATGTAAACAAGGCACACCTTGTCCTACCTAAAATATACTTTACACTCAGGTTATTTACCTATGATAAAATACATGATGTGTCAACACAACGAGTAGCTAAGCCTTGTGTTCGGTGATCATGGATTGTATTTGTAAACTGGTCAGTTGCTTACAGGAAAGAAAGTGGAAAGTTGAAATGGTTGGCTGGTTGGCTAGCTGGCTACTGGTTTGCTGGCTGGCTGATTTGCTGGCTGGCTGATTTACTGGCTGGTTGGGATGTGCTGACTGGCTGGATGGCTAGCTTGATGGTTGCTGACTGGCTGGCTTGATGGCTGGTTGGTCCGGGCAGGGACGTTGCTGTTTGTCTGGTTTGGTTCAGTTCAGTGGTGTTGCATAGAAATATTTAACGTATAATCATTTGTGGAGTCTTCATTACAAATTACAATTCTTTCCAAAAAAATGTTTTTACAAAGCTACATCCATAAATGTTTCAGTTAAACAATCAGTCACAGTGCTTACTGACATTATGTAAGCAAATGCCCTAAAGAGTATGTGTCCTGTGAACAAAAGTCCTTTTGAAAAAAAAAATATATTCTGTAATTAAATGGCCTGCGAGTAAACACTAAGTTTAATTGTTGTGTAAACAAATATATTGTGAGTAAATGCACTGCGAACAAATTATGTATGAGTAAATGCCTTGTGAACAAATGATGTATGAGTAAATGCCTTGTGAACAAATGATGTATGAGTAAATGCCTTGTGAACATAGAAAAAATTATGTTCTGTGAGCATATGAGCAAATGTCATAGCCTCCCAAGAACATATCAGAAGTCAGCAGCTGGCAGTTTGTCATTGATGCAATTTGTCAAAGGGCAGCTGTCTGCTGTCCCAGTGATTGAGCCTTGGACCTATTCCCATGTCTTTTTGTGGCACACATCATTTCATCAATCAATTAATTATCTGCTTCATTATTACATGGATGCCATTTTTTATGGCCTGGCAATTTGTCCTGATTTTTTATAGCCATTTCAGTTATAAGCACCGTGTGTATGAATGGCATTGAGAATCAATGGCAGAGGCAGATGAAAGCAGATATTTCAGCAATTTGTGCGCATCAGTGAAGCCATGCATGGCATATCATGGCGTGGTGGTTTATGGTTGTGCAGGGTTCTGTAGACATTATGAACACATAGTTGAACTTGCCAGAGAGACGGCAGCAAGTGGGCAGGATTGTGAGCTGTGAGAGTGGCAGACAGGAGAGAGTGAATGCATAACTAATGTGTTACCTGTACACGTGTGCACACGCAGCAGGGGTGGACCAGGGTGACAGGCAGCCTGTCACAGACACCACTGATGACATGTCAGGTGGCAGTCTCTACTTGTAAGTGATGACAGCTTTCTCAATGTTTTATCTGTGACACTAGTAATCATGTAGTACTCAGGTTTTATACAGGACACTGATACCATGCATGATCAAACCATTCAGGGTGGTGCTCAGTGGTGGTCCCCCAATGCCACCCCCCCCAGATGCGCACACCTGCCACCATTAATGGTATACTGTAAATATAACACCCAAATAATGGGTCATTCAATTAATGGTCTGATTTTCAAGCACTTTGATATTTTGTCGATAAATGATAGCTAAGCCTATGGAAATGTCAACATTACAATAAGTAATGTTTGTTTAAATAATGTTGACATGACAACACAATAACAGTGAGATTTTAAAAGAACATACTTTTGGTAAACTTTGCTACCAGATTTAATATGGTGCTTGTGTCTTTTTGGAGACTGTTAATGATAGTTTGCCTGGCACTGGATGGTAAGGCAGAGGGAGTTGACTGGCACTGGATGGTAAGGCAGAGGGAGTTGACTGGCACTAGATGGTGAGGCAGAGGGAAAGAACACCACCAGTAAGGTTGGGTTCAAATCTAATGATTCATATCACCAACGTTCTTCTATTCTAGGACATAATCCCGTGGACAAAATCCCTGCCAATATCCCCCTGGACAATATCCCCCCTAGGACAACAACTCAAAGCATCCATTCCTGTTAAAGAAAGGAATTTATGTTGTAAAAGTACATTATGCAATAAAATTTATTTACATAAATATGTATTGATAACTATTATATACCTTTAGATTGAGGATTTTCTCTTAGGGGACATCTAAGGGGACCACAGTATCTGTTCCTCCAAGAAAGAAAAGTGGTGAAATTGTCATTATAGAGATTCATACAAATATCCTGAGTCTTTTCTCCTTTGAGCCTGAATGGAAGAAGACTTGGGAAAGCTTCAAGACAGTGATTCATGGAGCATCAAATACTTATGTTATGGTAATTTATTTGTCCAAGTAATTTGTTCTCTTTGTGATGCTTTGTCAGTTTCGGCTGAGACCCATACCTCTGACATGCACCACCCAAACACAGGTAGAGCAGACTTTATGCCAGTTCTCACAACCCCCCTGGGGGTATCTCATTGCAAACCACCCCATCTGCTGCCAGTCATCACCACTGGGGGTACTAAGCGAACTATACACACTCAATGTGGTTAGAAACCCACGAAGCAGTTCAGATCACCTTTCACAATTCCTTCATGAATGTCATTTACCCAGAAGGGTCATCATGCTGTCTTCACATGCAGGGTGACAAAAGATGGGTGGACAACTGATACTAACCCCCTTGCACTGTGCAGCTCACTGTAGGCTCAAGTTGCTATCTACATTTTGATTTATTCTAAATGATGTCTGTTAGTATTGGTGGTTACCCTGGGTTCTCTTGGGACATTTCTGCATTGTAACTGTCCCAAAATTGTTATTTGACACTTATTCCAGTTACAGCCATTGTTTACATCACTTTTACTCAGTTTGGGGGTTGCTGCAAATTGGGGGTTATTCATTGAGTAAAATCCATTTGTATGTGTAATTATATTACATGTTATGGAATACTTTAATGTGTTTTAAAATTGTATGTTCATTTTTTTTTATTGGTGACAGAATGTCATACAATCATCGTACCACCAAAGTACCACAAAAAAACTACTTAAGTAAAAGTGAAAAAGTAATTTGATAAATAAAGTACTTAAGTAGAAAAGTACAAAAGTAACAAACACCAATGTTACATCAGTGAAAATCAAGTCAACATTGCATTGTCAAAATCACATGCAGTGTCACACAAACACTACGTTTAGTCTCAGCAACAACTGATTTTCAGAGTTGGTGTTGCCAAGACAAGCATGTCTTGGTGTGAAGATCAGGCCTGCCACGCTAAACAGGCGCTCACATGCAGCACTGGCTGCCAAAGGAGTGTTCAGTTTGACAAACAGTGACTTCAACTGTGGCCAGGTGTTCAGTGATGATAGGTGGATGTGGTGGCCTACAACGCCTGCAGCCAAGTACTGGTCTAAATGATCAGTGGCTGAGGAATTTCTCTTTCTTCATGAATTGATCATCATCACTGTTCACTGAGCTGTCAAGTTGTTGTGGCTTGGCATCATCAAGTTGTTGTGGCTTGGCATCATCAAGTTGTTGTGGCTTGGCATCATCAAGTTGTTGTGGCTTGGCATCATCAAGTTGTTGTGGCTTGGCATCATCAAGTTGCTGTGGCTTGGCATCATCAAGTTGCTGTGGCTTGGCATCATCAAGTTGCTGTGGCTTGGCATCATCAAGTTGTTGTGGCAGGGCATCATCAAGTTGTGACTGGGCATCATCAAGTTGTTGTGGCTTGGCATCATCAAATTGTTGTGGCTGGGCATCATCAAGTTGTTGTGGCTTGGCATCATCCAGTTGTAGTTGCATGGCATCATCAAGTTGTAGTGGCTTGGCATCATGTTGACTTCAAATGTATCGTATATAAGCATAATATAAACTATTTAAATGTGGAAAACAAAATCAAAATAAAAAATGTGTAATCAGCTCAACAAGTAGAATTATTTCCCAATTCAACTTGACTGTTATATACCTGATTCCAACTTTGATGCGTCGGCAGGCCAGTTGGTGGTGAAGGTTTGATGTCAAATTGCAGCAGCAATTGCCTGCTTGTCAGCCCGGACAGTGGAAAAACGCTTTCTGATCCCTGCAAACAGGGCATCAACTAGAGCAATGCAGGATGTGGCCTTCTCCCAAGGTTTCTGGGGTTTCTCCTGCAGGGTTGTCACTGTCGGCAGGAGGTAGCCCAGGTAGCCTTCTCTGACTGGAGGATGTTAAGCACTTGGACTACATGCCTCATAGTGATGCAGTACTCTTCAAAAAGGCAGTCTTGCCTGGCTTCAGTCTGAAAACCTAATTGTGATATGGTCATATGGTCTGAAAACCTAATTGTGATATGGTCATCAAATATAGAACGTCATTGAACAAACACATGCAAGTACATAATAGTACGTAATAGTATGATCTTGGAAGCATTTTTGCAGATGCGTAGAAGCATATTTTTGTCTGTCTCATAAAATAAAAATATGCTTCTCCACATCTGCAAAACTGCATCCAAGATCATAGGCCTCCCACACAGCCTGTCTCTCAGCTGATTGAACGCGCGATGGTCAGAAAAGCACATGCAGTTGCCAATGACCCGCTGAGTTTGACCTTCTTCCGTCTTAGAGACGATACTGGTTTCTAAAATGCAGATAAAAAACAGTTTCGTTCCCGAGGCGATAAGTCGTCTCAACAAACTCTGATATAAGTGTTCATCATGTGCAAGCCGATCATTGAACAGTGTATATGTGTGTGTTTGTTTAGTTGAATATCTTAAGAATTGATTCTTATTACCCAAGTTACAGCAATTTAATAATAATGTATGTGATCCCATGTCTTAAATTGCACTAACTTATGTATGTAAAGGCAGTGTGATTATATTGTATGGACTACTTTCATGTATGTATTACTGTTTACTACTTTTATTAACTCAGTTCATGTATATATTACTTTTATTAACCATGTTTACCTAATATTTTATCCTCTTTACCCCCGATGCTCAGCAACCAGAAGACAATGTTTTATTGGACAATAAACTTGTATTGTATTGTATCATACGTCATTAGACATGTGCACATTTAGCTGCGAGGCATAACAATCTTTTTAGACATTCCACACACTGTTATTTCTATGCTCACAGTATTAATATCATGTATATCCCCTTTTTTGATAATGCTTGAGAACTCTATACTCACTTTGGCAAACTGAAGTCGTTGCACATGGAATGCAATGCATTTCCCCCTTATCTCCACTAACGTGAAAACCGAATTCCATGTGGTCTGGTTTGGTCGGATCACTATCAACCCACACAAGTCTTGCACTACTGCCCCAGCTGCAAGTGCAGAACGGCCGGACTTGTTTCAGATCGCTTGACATTTTGCGAAGGTGGAGCGAGAGAGTTTCTTGTATGCATTGTATCCTTCTATATTTTTGCGCGTCTGGTGTATACAAGCTAGAAATATCGGCAACATAAAGTAATGCAAATCTTTTGAAGTACAAAAGTAAAAAAGTACTGATGAAAAGTACTTTGTTACAAGTAAAAGTAACCTCCCAAAAATGTATTTTGTTACAAGTACATTAAAAACATCTACTTAAGTACTGTAACAAAGTAAATGTACTTCGTTACATGTCATCACTGCATGTTATATCATATTAGATGTGATGTCCACCTCATGCTAGTGGTAGTTTTTCCCATTAGTTGACTGATTGATAGTTGACCGATGATATGGTTGACCCAACAATGACATGGTTGACACAAAAATGACCTGGTGACATAGTTGACACAAAGATGACCTGGTGACGTGGTGGATGCAAAGATGAGCTGGTGACATGGTTCACACAAATATTTTTGGTGACATGGTTGACACAAAGATGACCTGGTGACATGGTGGACACAAAGGTGACATGGTTCACACAAAGACGAAATGTTGATACAACAATGACCTAGTGACATGGTTCACACACAGATGACTTTGTGACATGGTTGACACAAAGATGACCTGATAACATGGTTGACACCAACGTGACCATGTGACATGGGTGTATTTCCTCATTCTAGTCACACCTTTCACTCCAGGCACCCAGCCAGTGTTCACCCCCAGAATAAAACATTTACATAAACGTACAGTGGGCCAGGGCATTGCTGTGTCTGCCACTATAGTTTGCAGTGTTGGGTCTGAGCCAGGAACCTATTTCTGATGTGCTTGACTTGCCATAGCAACTGTGTCTCCTGCCTGTAGTTGCTGCCTGTGTCCAGGAAAAATGTGTCAGGATGACAGCCAGGTAGGCCCATATATACCTGTCTCACTGAGACAGACTCTGTGTGTACAGCTGTTCTCATACCTCCAGCTGTTCTCATACCACAGTTATGATGCAGGTTAAGTTTAGGAGACGTGTGGATTCCTGTGATCTCTGGAATAGCAGCAAACCTCCCCTCGGATAGTCAGTATTTCAAGGGGACAACTTTTCTATGAAACAATGCCACCACCCTGTTGAAAATATTCCAGTGTGTGACATGATAAAAAAAGTTACAAATTCAGAAGTGTTACAACTAAAAAAAGTAAAGGTGAAAAGCATTGCTATAGTAGAGTTTTCTTTTTGTAAGTTCTCTAAAAAAAATTCTTTTATTGAGACTTTTCAAAATTCCACCATTAAGTTGATACTGGTGCTGAGTGACAAAGACAAACCTGGGTGAAGTACCTAATTGCGGCTTATATTATAAATGATTCATATTACAAAATTGGACATTGAGTGTACTAAAAAGGCTTGGTTAGCACTGATTATTTTGCATGTATGATAAACATTATCAATAAGCCCTACTAACCACCAGAAGTAATATAATAAACATTATCAATACGCCCTACTAACCACCAGAAGTAATATAATAAACATTATCAATACGCCCTACTAACCACCAGAAGTAATATAATAAACATTATCAATACACCCTACTAACCACCAGAAGTGCAGCACAAAGATAAATAAATATAAAAATACAATAGTAGATATTGCGTATGTGACTGTTTTTTTTTCTTCTGATATATGAAAGATTGAAGAAGTTAGTGGACTTTTAGTTCCAAACAACTTTTCTACTGTCCGATAGTCTTCATCCTTGTGTCTGGTTTGTGGATTCTGTGAAATACCTGAATTAACCACTGAAGTGTGTGAAATACTGACAATCATTAAGGAATGACAGGTCAGCATGTATTTTGTGTAGTAGGGACTAAAGACAACACAGCCCACTGACTGTTATGTTGTTCATCAGCCATCCCAGATGGCTTTAAGCAGGCATCTTTAATTGCTATCAAGTGTAAACATAAGCCCTGACTTGGGTTTCTATCTATGTAATGTGTGGGAGAGATGAGTGAGAGGTGATGATACCAGTAGCCCCCTGACAGTCTTCCTAAGGTTGTTAGTGCTTGTGGGGTGGCGTCGCGGTGGCGCGGCGCCGCGGTGGTGCGGTAGTTAGAACATTGAGCTCTCAGTCGAGAGAACCCAGGAAACATTTGCCAGGAGTACATTTCATAACAGCAGAGATGCCAACCATTACGATTTATGTGTTATCATTATGATATTTGGCCCTCCAACGCGTCAGTCAATAATTATCTTCCCCTTCCCATCCCATACAAAATATTTTAAGTCAATTATTTTCCATGACGATTTAACAATATTGTCAACAGCCATTGTTTTCCGATCTCTACTGACCTCTCCCAGGCAACTGCTAGCCAATCAGCGATCGCACACTTTCCAATTAGCCTATATTCTACTATACATGTATATTACATCAGGTTTACTACACATTCTTTCATGCCAGTGCGGGAAATAACCAGCGGGTTTCCAAAATGGTGTTTGTGGCAGTCTGTAATTCTCTGACTTATTTTTCGAACCCTTTTTAAATAATGGTATGATGTTTGCTTCTATCCATTCAAAAGGAACAACTCCCTCTTTTAATGATAAGTTGAACACTCTTGCAAGTGGTATACTGATTTGTTCTACTGTTTCCATTAGTAGTTTTGGAGGAATTCCATCCACTAAGACTAAGTATAATCTGTTGTAGGAGTCACCATGTCAATTAATTTCAGTGATTATTTAACTTATATAAAACAGAAAATCCCTAGTAATATTAGTGCATCACATCAGTCATGCTTCATGCCTATTAGGACAACTCTATTATACAAAGTCCCATTATGTCCTCTCTCTGGTGCGGCGGTCTATTTAGTACAAAATCAAAGAATCGTGTGGTGGCTGGTGGATGTTTGTCAGCAATTACAAAAACTCAAGAAAGAACTTCTCGTGTGTCGATCGAGCATCAGTCATTTTGGTCGATGTGCTGAATTTGTGTTTTTGCTAAGTGTTGCAAGGCGTGTTTACATGCATGACATGCATGCAGTTTGTATGTCTGTTTATCCCCAACAGTTTGTGCAACTTATGAGAAACTAATAAATATGCACCCAGACCTAGTCTTTCAGTAAATATACAGTAATAATATATAATCGCAATATGAAAAATTTGCAGAAATTTTCATCCACCCACATTGATATTTTGCCTCCCATGTGTGCATCAGTAGTACGAGTCAGAAAACCAACACTAAATAGCAATCTAACCAACAGACATTTTGACCTGGTCACCTGGAAAACTCCTTGTGACAGTGACAGCAAGGTATGCTGTGTGACAGCAGTAGGTTGACCTGGTCACCTGGAAGACTCCTCGTGACAGTGACAGCAAGGTATGCTGTGTGACAGCAGTAGGTTGACCTGGTCACCAGGAAAACTCCTCGTGACAGTGACAGCAAGGTATGCTGTGTGACAGCAGTAGGTTGACCTGGTCACCTGGAAGACTCCTCGTGACAGTGACAGCAAGGTATGCTGTGTGACAGCAGTAGGTTGACCTGGTCACCAGGAAGACTCCTCGTGACAGTGACAGCAAGGTATGCTGTGTGACAGCAGTAGGTTGACCTGGTCACCTGGAAGACTCCTCGTGACAGTGACAGCAAGGTATGCTGTGTGACAGCAGTAGGTTGACCTGGTCACCAGGAAGACTCCTCGTGACAGTGACAGCAAGGTATGCTGTGTGACAGCAGTAGGTTGACCTGGTCACCTGGAAGACTCCTCGTGACAGTGACAGCAAGGTATGCTGTGTGACAGCAGTAGGTTGACCTGGTCACCAGGAAGACTCCTCGTGACAGTGACAGCAAGGTATGCTGTGTGACAGCAGTAGGTTAACCTGGTCACCAGGAAGACTCCTGTGACAGTGACAGCAAGGTATGCTGTGTGACAGCAGTAGATTGAGTACAACCAGCCTGCCACTGGGTTCTGTGTCATATTGTTTTAATTGACACTTGATGAAGAGATTATTATCAAACACAATATCTGTTAGAGGCAGTAAAATTATACTATTCCTGAAATATTGTGATGATAAATAGTTGTCAGGTCATTGTGACCTACAATCTTGCTCATTGAATTGAATTGTGTACGTGTGGCTTGTGTTTTCATTCACAACATATGGCTAGTTGATAAGACTATACACAGGCCCGGTAGCCAGTTTTTCGCAAGGGGAGGTTCATTTTTTCCCAATACAGACTCCAGGGGTGGCACAAGTTCATGCGGGCCATATTTTATTAATAGACTCCAGGGGGCGCCACGTGTTTACATGGAGATCATAATATATTTTTTTCCCAAACAAACTCCAGGGGCGCTACAAGTTCACATGGGGGGTCATATGAAAAGTTATAAAATTATGAAAAGCACAGTCACATGCCGAGGTCAAAATTGATGAGAAGTCATAGTTTATGAAAAGCACAATCACATTTCGAAGTTTAAATTGATGTCAGATAAGTGCAGTCAAATGTTGAGATCGAGTTTGATAATTCCCAGAAATTATGCAAGCTTTTGTGCAGAGTAAGAGAGAGATTGAGGGACACGTAATGCTCCCTGATAGGTGGTTAGAATAAGGAATCACCAGAACAAATGGGTGGAGCTGACGTTGTGTTGCAGCAGTAACAGGGTGAATGACACTAGTAGTCCCATTGTAATTAATCAAAGAAGACTAACACTGCCCAAAGTTTGATAAATGCCCTGAGCTGTGAATGAGCAACAGATCATTGTACAAGTTTAGATCAGTATCAATTACAGAAAGCCAGCAGTACAAAATGCTGGTTTCATGTCTTGCTGTATACACACACCTTTGTCTGCTCTATGCTTTTTGTGTGTGTTATGAATGTGCGGAGGCCATATAGCACGCCAGCCATAGAGTTACATCATTAATCATCCCCCTATAAACTATAAAGTTTTACTAATGGGTGTTCTATTTATGTCTATGATGCCAGCACAACAAAGAGAGTAATTGGTTCGCTAACTCTGCATTGTTGCAGTGAGCAGATATTTTCTGAAACCATAATGTTTTCTGCTTACAAGTCTTCATGTTGTTTTAATAATGGCTTAGTGAGTGTCTGTACATTGTCTGCTGCTCTCTGGCTGTTGCCAACTGACCACACTTAAGGTGACTTGGTAGCACATTTATAGTTGGAATAAGATGCTGTTTCAAACAAATCAGATAGTTGTATAATATATAATTATTTAATTGGAACCCATTTCTGAAAAGAGTGAACCCCCCAATAAATGTGAAACCCCTTTTTCAAAAATGTGAACCTGCTTCTCAAAAGCGTGAACCCATCCCCCAATATTATTTAGTATTTTTCATAGACATGAACCCCCTTTTCCAAAAATGTAAACCCCTTTCTGAAGACTACATAATAACACTAGCCCAGTGCCAGACATTCCAACTATTTTCATACCTTTGCCACTTACAAAGTTATATTTCCTGCAACTGTATAGAAGCAAATGGTTGTTAAAGTGAAACAAAAGTCATGGTTTTGGTGCTATGCACCTACGATGATAAAACTAACCATGTGCAACTAAAATAAAAATATCACGCCACTAGTTTACTCAGAATGTGTTCTAAATGTGGAAGATTCTTGTCCTTTCTCCAGGTGATTGAGGGCTGACATGTTATCCAGCAAGACCGATAAGTGCAATTCTACAAAAATCAGGTATTCTAGACTATTGTGACGTATTTTTTTAAGGGAGGCCAACATATACTGAACGGACACAAAGTCTCAAACAAACATGTTATTTTGCCAGAAAGAAGACTAGTTTAGTAAAAAAAATTGCAAATATAGGAATAAGTGTATACAAATATAGGAATAAGTGTATACAAATATAGGAATAAGTGTATACAAATATATTTTCATTTGGGGAGTGAATTTTGCTAGACTTTGACACTCGTGACGTATGGATATCTAGCAGGATGGCGCAGCCCATGAAAGTAAGATAATGTATGTTCAACAAAGTTTTCCTAGTAAACCACTGGCGTGATATTCTTAATTGCAGTTACAAATGGTTATGTTTTAGTAACTCTTGCAGGTGCATAGGCCCAAAACCATTACTTTTGTTTCCATTTAAATAAAGACTTGAGATATAGATTTGTATTTTGACGTCATGATTAAGATTTAAAAGCTTCAAATGGCATGTGGACAAGGAAATCTTTGGTTTATGGAAAGATCTACTATTTGTAATCTGTGTGTGTCTTGTCTCTGTCTATTCTATTGTTGTAAGTTCTGTTGAAACGTGTTCAAGCTGGTTGCCTTTACACAGTTCAATGATGATGTTCAAATCATTTACCATCCACCTGAAGAATGAGTTCTTTCTGATATCGTATTTCCACTCTCCTTTTGTTAATGCTGCTTCATGTGATGTAATTAGGTCTTTCTGTGCTGTAATTATGTCACTTTGTGCTTTAATTAGGTCTCTTTGTGCTGTAATTAGGTCTATTGGTGCTGTAATTAGGTATCTTTGTGTTGTAATTAGGTCTCTTTGTGTTGTAATTAGGTCTCTGTGTTGTAATTAGGTCTCTTTGTGCTGTAATTAGGTCTGTGTGCTGTAATTAGGTCTATGTGCTGTAATTAGGTCTCTTGGTGCTGTAATTAGGTATCTTTGTGTTGTAATTAGGTATATTGGTGCTGTAATTAGGTCTTTTTGTGTTGTAATTAGGTCTCTGTGTGCTGTAATTAGGTCTCTGTGTGCTGTTATTAGGTCTCTTTGTGTTGTAATGAGGTCTCTTTGTGCTGTAATTAGGCCTCTTTGTGCTGTAATTAGGTCTCTTTCATCACTTGAAGGAAACAGTGTTTCTATCAAAGTCATCATAATCATTAAATATTTTATAAAGAAAAGTAATTTGGTTGCCACTCTAACTGAATTTCTTAGTTCTGTAGACCATAAACTGGCAGGTTTGTGTGAAATAACTACATAGGATAATACATAGTACATGGAAGAAGTACATAAGATAATACATAGTACATGGAAGAAGTACATAAGATAATACATAGTACATGGAAGAAGTACATAAGATAATACATAGTACATGGAAGAAGTACATAAGATAATACATAGTCATGGAAGAAGTACATAAGATAATACATAGTGCATGGAAGAAGTACATAAGATAATACATAGTGCATGGAAGAAGTACATAAGATAATACATAGTGCATGGAAGAAGTACATAAGATAATACATAGTGCATGGAAGAAGTACATAAGATAATACATAGTACATGGAAGAAGTACATAAGATAATACATAGTGCATGGAAGAAGTACATAAGATAATACATAGTGCATGGAAGAAGTACATAAGATAATACATAGTGCATGGAAGAAGTACATAAGATAATACATAGTACATGGAAGAAGTACATAAGATAATACATAGTACATGGAAGAAGTACATAAGATAATACATAGTACATGGAAGAAGTACATAAGATAATACATAGTGCATGGAAGAAGTACATAAGATAATACATAGTTCATGGAAGAAGTACATAAGATAATACATAGTACATGGAAGAAGTACATAAGATAATACATAGTGCATGGAAGAAGTACATAAGATAATACATAGTGCATGGAAGAAGTACATAAGATAATACATAGTGCATGGAAGAAGTACATAAGATAATACATAGTACATGGAAGAAGTACATAAGATAATACATAGTGCATGGAAGAAGTACATAAGATAATACATAGTGCATGGAAGAAGTACATAAGATAATACATAGTGCATGGAAGTACATAAGATAATACATAGTGCATGGTAGAAGTACATAAGATAATACATAGTACATGGAAGAAGAAGAAGCCGAGGTTGCAGTTATCATGCTTGGTGTTGTAAACAAATGATCGCATCAACACAGTTTCAACAATGCCTTCTTTCAGGTAAAATGTACATCTGTTTCATAATCACTGTGTATCTAGTCTTCCTTATAAAGTCCTCCCACTTGCTAGGATGGTGTGTGTCTGTATTGTCTCAGGATGCTTGTTGTTCATGGTCCAGTGACCACAGATCATTAGGTTCTCATTAACAGACTACCCCCTACTGACCCATATAAGTGCCAGCCATGCATCACAAAAGAAATATGTGTATATATAGCACCTATTTTGCTGGGTGATAGCACAGAACAAATGTTCAAAGCCTGATTCAGTGCTGCATAGGGCTAGTAGAATTCTTTTTCAGATGTGTCATGATTGCAATCTGATTGATGGTGTGTGAAGAGCAGCCAGTGTGACAGCTTACTCAAGTGTTTTGTTTGGCCCTTCTCATTCAAGGGGTGTAACCATGTGTTTGGTCTAGGGCAAAACACACCATAGGTAGTACTCCACTGCGCAGGAGCTGTTCCAGGTCAGTCTACAAGAGTTGTTGCCAGTTTGATACACGGCCTCTGGGTGCAGGAGGAGAACCAGGGTTTGTGCATCAGTGGGTCTGGTGTAGCATGAGTGAGGTGTGGTACAGCTAACTGGCCCACGACAGTCAGACATGGATAAGTTGCAGACAGCCGGTGTTACTGAGGGACTGTTGCAGGTAAGGATCCTTGGTGGGGGGGGGGGGGGGGGCTGAGGACTATGCTTCATGCAATAATCCTTAAACAGCTGATCGCAGCTAAAATGGGGTGAATGAAATTGCATCTTAATTGACAGTGTGGCGCTGTAACTACCGAGTTACACTGCTCACAATGTCCCAATAGTGTCTTGTCTCTCATAGTCGACCAGGCACTCACTATCAAGGGCTGTCAGGCTAACGTTTACTTTTCTCTTACCTCTTCAAAATAGTATTGGCATCTAATCTTGGATCTTGTCATCTCAGTTTTTCTCAACGTCATAAAATTGCAGGCAGACCAGTAATGACATGACTACATTTTGTAGTTGTCAGGTTTTTAAGTATTGCTTGATGAATGTTACAAAATTATATTTACACTATTCAATAAACTAGCATTTGTTTTTGATTATCCAATCCCTCTAATGCTTGCAGCATACTCACTAGAGTAGTAGCAGTAAGTGCGTTCAGTTGGCTGAAGTTACTCTCACATAGATAATTTTTTTATGCAAAATAAACAGTAATGTTTATTCTGAAGCTACACATGTGAAACTTGACTTGTTTATTCTGAAGCTGTGTGTGTGTGTGGGTCGTGTGTGCGTGCGTGCGCACATTTTATGTGTTTGTGTGACTGGACTTGTTTATTCTGGATCTGCACATGTGTGTTTCTGTGTGTGCATGCACGCGTGTGTGCGTGCATGGACTTGTTTATCCTGGAGCTCAGAGGTATTTCAAAACAAAATTAACCTTTGGTTTCGACATGCCGCTGAGTTCTTATTGTTATATGCAGTGCTTTGTTGATCAAACAGTAACTGGCCTATTGAATATGTCCTGGTTTATTGCCATTCTCGTAAAGTACACTGCCCGCTGCCCCACTTGCAAACAGTTATTATGTACATCTTCATAACTGATAGTAATAACGGTCCATACCAACACAAGTAGGATAGCAGATAACATTCAACAGTTAGATTGATTGATTCATTTATTCAAACATTGGCAACATGATACAAGACAACCAAGTATATATATATATATATATATATATATATATATACTATAATGACTCAGTGCCAAAAGGTGTGCATGAAAAGAGGTCAATGGTGTTGAAAATTAAGGTTTAAGATATCAGGGACAGGAATGCATTTTTAAAGTCAACACATGGGAAGGTATGATCTTGTGAAAGGAGGAGACAATACTTCATTTAGTTTTTGAGAAATATTAAAATGAAAATAACTTGCCAGTATGTTGGACATCACCCATTACAGCAAGGATACACCACTGTGTTGTCAATAATGCACTGAACTGCTTAAAAACAACTTAACTTGTAAGTTGTGGCCTCCATAACTATTTCCAAGTGAATGTTTTCTTTCTATGTCCCATAAAAAAGGCATACTAAGTGTTGTTTGTGGTAATGGGTGATGTTCGACATGCAACAAATCTTGAAAAAAAAATTACAAACAACAAATAGACACTTTTAATCAGAAAGCTATTATTTTTTTAAACAAATGATATAAGCAAAATGTGTTATAATTTTTTATGTCCAAGTGTATTTTTAGCTAAAACAAACATAGACAACAAGTTATGTCAAACATAATTATTTCAATAAGGTGTACAAATTTGCCTATTTTTTATAAATGATCATTTAATGCAAGTCTTATACTGTCAAGCTCAAGTCAGTTGCAAAACATACTTCTTAACTGTAAGTGTAATGATGGCTCTTGATGTCCTTGTGGGCTAAATAGATCAGAATTAGTATTTATAGCCCAGCCGACTGCGAAGGCCATCTCAGGGCTTTGCTAAATAGATGCTGAATGTCATAAGTTCAACATTTCACTAACAATCATTGTCTTCTTTGAAGTAATTAATTACTAATACAATGCAAAACCTTCAAGTGAGTCAACAAACCATGAAAAATCAAGAATCACAAGCAAAATCAAAAAACCTTGGTCAATTTGCTTCATCTCATCCCCATGAGAGCAGTAAAAAATAATAAAAAAAAACCAAAGCAAAAGTAACCAGAATTCAGTAACAAGATTTTCATTGATAACATTAACACACTGTTATGATTCAGATTTATTATTTATAGCCCAGCCAACCGTTAAGGCCATCTCAGGGCTTTTCACATGTCACATTGTTACACACATCTATCTATTCGCTACACACATCTATCTATTCACTACACACTTCTATATATTCTCTACACACGTCTATCTATCCACACAAGTCAAAACAATTAACTCTGCATTTGTAGTCGTCTTCTTAAATTTTCTTGAACTCTTGAACTGGTTTCCTGACTCTTGGAATACGCTCGGGGCATTTCCGGGTCATGGTGACAGGAGTGCCTAAAAAAAAATCACAACTAAATCTAAAAAAGTAACTCAAAATCAATTAATCGAGATCAAAGATACAAAGTAAACACGAAGTCATTAACTTTTATGTAAGTTTACCCCTAATAATCGTATTAAAGTAAAAGTATTAAGTTTCTCACACGTGTACTTTTTCCTCACACACCATAATGACAGGTTAGTTATCATAAGTATGTGTCAGGTTACTACAATACATATTATATACATTCTCAATGTATTTATTATGATATAAAATACACAGGTTATCACATATTAAATAACAAAATTCAATATGTCAGTAGTTACATTTCCACAGTAACATATTTGTGAAATAGACTTTTTTTGTGCTTAGATTTAAATGCATTTATATTATTAATATTTTTTATGTTATCACTGAGAATTCCATAATCGCACTCCGTAGACACAGAGATACATAGATCTCATCGTGGAACGAACGCACAGCCATTCTAAATCATGACTAGCTCTCAACGAGTACAGTAAATATAGATCACAGAAGATAGACTCTGTCATGCAGTATACTTGTTGAATCTGAATGTAATGGTATTGTGTATTGCCAAGAGTCCAGACAGGCCTTGTTTCAGTGGCTGGGGTAGTGGAACTGGGGCCCAATACCCCCAGACACTAGAGACTGAAGACAGTGACCTACATTGTTCTAACACAAGTGTGTTCAGTTGGCTGAAGTGACTCACATAAATAAATTTTTTTCTGCAAAATAAACAGTAATGTTTTTTCTGAAGCTACACGTATCAAACTTAACTAGTTTATTCTGAAGCGGCATGTGTGTGCATGCATGCATTTTGTGTACTGATCCTTTACTAATGTTACCTTGTTTGAGTAAAATAATACAAATCCATGATTTCTATTATTATCTCAAATGAAAATAAAACAGCTTATTTGATGGGGGAATATAATATTAATTTACTAAACTTTGACCGTCATCAAGAAACCAATGACTTTATTGACAGTGTAATAGCACAAGGATACATCCCACATATAACCAAACCAACAAGAATAACACAAGTTTCAGCAACTCTTATAGACCATTTATATTCTAACCATACTCATCCTAATTATGAATCTGGGATTATTATCACAGATGTAGCTGATCATTTTGGAATATTTCATTTAATATATGGTACACCTAGAAAAAAATTAATATACAGTCAAGTACGCTAATTAAAAATAACTAACATGTTAACATTTAGGAATCTATTGGCTAGGGCTGATTATTCATCTGTATTATCCACTACTGCTACAAATGAAGCATATGACAACTTTATGTTAATATATAAATCACTTTACGAAATATCTTGTCCAATCAAGACAATCAGAGGCACTAGAAAATATCTTAAACGAGAGCCCTGGATTACGTCTGGTATATTGACGTCATCAATACATAAAGCAAAGCTGCTTCGAAAGAAGCTAAACAAACCAAGTCCAGAGAAAGCTAGTGCACATAGGGAGTACTGTAGAATCTTTAAGTCCAGAGACAGCTAGTGCACATAGGGAGTACTGTAGAATCTTTAAGTCCAGAGACAGCTAGTGCATATAGGGAGTACTGTAGAATCTTTAAGTCCAGAGACAGCTAGTGCACATAGGGAGTACTGTAGAATCTTGAAGTCCAGAGACAGCTAGTGCACATAGGGAGTACTGTAGAATCTTTAAGTCCAGAGACAGCTAGTGCATATAGGGAGTACTGTAGAATCTTTAAGTCCAGAGACAGCTAGTGCACATAGGGAGTACTGTAGAATCTTTAAGTCCAGAGACAGCTAGTGCACATAGGGAGTACTGTAGAATCTTGAAGTCCAGAGACAGCTAGTGCACATAGGGAGTACTGTAGAATCTTTAAGTCCAGAGACAGCTAGTGCACATAGGGAGTACTGTAGAATCTTTAAGTCCAGAGACAGCTAGTGCATATAGGGAGTACTGTAGAATCTTTAAGTCCAGAGACAGCTAGTGCACATAGGGAGTACTGTAGAATCTTTAAGTCCAGAGACAGCTAGTGCATATAGGGAGTACTGTAGAATCTTTAAGTCCAGAGACAGCTAGTGCATATAGGGAGTACTGTAGAATCTTTAAGTCCAGAGACAGCTAGTGCATATAGGGAGTACTGTAGAATCTTTAAGTCCAGAGACAGCTAGTGCACATAGGGAGTACTGTAGAATCTTTAAGTCCAGAGACAGCTAGTGCATATAGGGAGTACTGTAGAATCTTTAAGTCCAGAGACAGCTAGTGCATATAGGGAGTACTGTAGAACCTTTAAGTCCAGAGACAGCTAGTGCACATAGGGAGTACTGTAGAACCTTTAAGTCCAGAGACAGCTAGTGCACATAGGGAGTACTGTAGAACCTTTAAGTCCAGAGACAGCTAGTGCACATAGGGAGTACTGTAGAACCTTTAAGTCCAGAGACAGCTAGTGCACATAGGGAGTACTGTAGAATCTTTAAGTCCAGAGACAGCTAGTGCACATAGGGAGTACTGTAGAATCTTTAAGTCCAGAGACAGCTAGTGCACATAGGGAGTACTGTAGAACCTTTAAGTCCAGAGACAGCTAGTGCACATAGGGAGTACTGTAGAACCTTTAAGTCCAGAGACAGCTAGTGCACATAGGGAGTACTGTAGAACCTTTAAGTCCAGAGACAGCTAGTGCACATAGGGAGTACTGTAGAATCTTTAAGTCCAGAGACAGCTAGTGCACATAGGGAGTACTGTAGAATCTTTAAGTCCAGAGACAGCTAGTGCACATAGGGAGTACTGTAGAACCTTTAAGTCCAGAGACAGCTAGTGCACATAGGGAGTACTGTAGAACCTTTAAGTCCAGAGACAGCTAGTGCACATAGGGAGTACTGTAGAACCTTTAAGTCCAGAGACAGCTAGTGCACATAGGGAGTACTGTAGAATCTTTAAGTCCAGAGACAGCTAGTGCACATAGGGAGTACTGTAGAATCTTTAATAAGATTAAAAGGGCAGCAAAAACTAAATACTATACAGAAATGCTAGATCAACGTAAGAGCAGCATCAAAGAAACATGGGCTGTATTGAGGCAGGTAAAATAATGTTTCAAACTTCCTGAAACCTACATTGTAAATGGACAAGAAATATCAAATTCATATTGTATTGCAGAAGAATTTAATAACTTTTTTATTGGAATAGGTAAATCAGTAGGCAAATCAGTACCTCCTCCTATAGACCAATTTCATACACACCTCCGAGGAAAATATGCTGTAAATTTCTTCATGTAACCTACAGATGTAAATGAAATTAATGAGTAGTGCAAACACTAAAAATTAAAAGCAGTGAGGATTTCGACAATATATCTACAACATTAGTGCAAGAGACAATACATGATATAACCATCCCCTTGAGCATACAATAAGCCAGGCCTTCGTTACAGGCATTGTCCCTAATAACTTAAAAATTGCAAAAATAATTCCAGTTTTTAAATCAGGAAATAACAAAATCTTTAATAATTATAGACCCATAAGTATTCTACCCGCCCTCTCCAAAATAATGGAAACAAATTTGTGCAACAGACTAGTAATATTTTTAGACAAATATAATCTGTATAAACACCAATACGGATTTCGCTCAAAACGTTCTACTATTCATCCAATATTATGTTTGCTTAAGGACATTGCAGATGCAAATGACAAAACAACTAAAGAAATTACATTAGCTGTGTTCCTTGACCTTTGGAAAGCATTTGATACAATCAGAGTTGAAAAAAATCATGATTTAAAAAAAAAATTATTTTTTAAATTTAAATCGGATTTTTTGGATTTTTTTTAAAATCTCATATATAGATATTTATATAGATGTTTAAATTAGTAAACTCTTTCAAACATGTTCAATTCAAATCGATGTGGGTTCTTGTCTTAACAGAGGGTACATGATTTTTGCTTATATAAAGACAATGTCCACAAGGCCTCACCCCCTGTAGTTGTATAATCTGTCTTGGAAAGGAAAGCATGCTGTGTGTCTGTGGCTGTAGCAGTGGTAATTATTGTTTGCCTATAGGGTGGATTAGCACCTGTCCAGGGCTCTGTGTACTCTAAGGGTCTCTAACCAGAATACAAACTGGTACAGTATTAAACAACTGAGTCAACATACTGAATTGGTAACAACTAGCACAAGCTATAAGTGGACTTTAACTCGGGGCTTCTGTGTTGAAAAGATACTTCATCTTGTGTGGCTTCACTGCATTCAGAAAGGGAATAGCTCAAACATACACAATGTCATAAAATATTTGACTATCAGGCTATCTGGTGACAATACAGCTACACAAGTGTGCGCACTTTGTGTTTTGTATTAAAAAACATACAAAACTTTGTTGATCTCGATGCTTGTAAACAATTATTTGTGTTAAATTCATATAAATCAGCAATAAAAAAACAGGAAGTCAAAAAAATCATAAATCAATGATTTTTTGATTTTTTTGGAGTGATTTAAATCATGATTTAAATCAAACAACCCTGGATACAATTAATTACAACGTGTTGCTGTATAAGTCAAATCACTATGGAATAAGAGGAATAAGAAATAAATGGTTTGTCAGTTACATATCTAACCACAAACAATATATTGAGATAAACAAAAGCAAATCCTCATTGAAAAGCATAACAAATAGAGTACCTCAAGGATCCATATTAGGACCAGTTATCTTCCTAGTTTATATTAATGACATAATAAACTCTACGTCTCTAAATTTGTTATCTTTCACTGATGACACACCCATTTACCAATCAGGTTCACATATTGATGATTTAATTAATAATATGAATCACGAATTAAAAAAATTTATGATTGGTGCAAATAAATTATCTGTAAATGTCAAAAAGAATTTTTTTTGCATTTTTAGCCCTGTAAACACCATAAGCAATGTAAACAACCGTAGTAAAATAAACAATGACATCAATAACCAGGTTGGCCAGAACAACAAAGAAGAATCTGTGAAATTTCTAGGACTACATTTAGACAACACAACCTTCTTGTGAAAGAGAGACATAGAACACAGTTTTTGTCTAAGTTGCCTAAACATAATTTTACAAAAATGTGGAACATATCAAACATAGGTCAAAGTTTAAACACGTTATCTAAACAATACTTAGATGAATACCCTCATCCAGTGCACTGTTCAAATCCTCGAGGTATGGAATGTAGTTAGAATTGTTTGAAACTTCCAACCATTCTAACTTGTGGAATTGTGGAAGTATCTTGTTTCGGCTGATAAGTTTATATGTCAATGTGTGTTTGGATTCAGACATTCACACTATTACTATTACAATAGAACAAACTTCCTCTATTCCTGGTGCCACTTGCCTTGAGTAAATATAAAAGTTCAATGGGATCACAGGAAGATGGCAGTGAGTCAAGTGACCACCATGCAATATAACACATTGACATTGTGTATATTGTAATATTTTTTAATTTTATGCATTGTTATATTGTTAAATAAAACTACTATTACTGAATGCAGGTGTGAACAACTACTTTCATTCCTTATCAGTACGGTAAATCTCTAACAGTGATACACATAATTAATGTTGTAACAAAACAGTATTTCTTTTAAATCTTTCCATGTCACTTCAATGTAAGTGTCACTTGCAGGTTTAGTAGGTAAGCTAATACATTCACCTTGCTCTGGTTTAGAGCCATACTACCTTAGTCTGTGACAGGTGTACATGCAGTGTCTTCACACTGACATCACTGGCAACCCAGACAGCTTCCCAAAGAACAGGAAGTGTCTCCCTAGTTTAGCAGCAGGAGGGAAGATGGGTGTCTTAATAACTCTAATTGAACCCCCTCCCCTGTAGCTGGCCTACCTGTGTGATTGACAGACAGGTCAAGGATTCTCTTACTCAGGTTACCCATTCACACTGATGCTGTTATTCACACTAATGCAGGTAGATGAGGATGACAATAGATTGTTGGCACACGCAGGGACTGTTGAGAACACAGTGTTGTATTTGGTACTACTATGTTTGCATTATGTATTAAAACTCTCGCATTGCGGGTTTTATCTGGATCTTCTGAGTGGAATCTTCTGTTAATTAAGTGATTGTAAACAACAGTCTGTCTTTATTCTACATCACTGATGCGACCGACTAAACAAGTGACTACATGACCAATGGAATATACAGTAATGAGAAACAGAACGAAGAAAGAATATTCATTTATAGGAAGAACACCATAAAGACATGTTTCTACAACACACTGGATGAAGCCTCAGTGAAACTTTCTCCTTATGTTGATCCACATGCAACTGTAGTGACACTACCAAGGCTGTGGCTAGTTACACCAGCCAGGGACATAGAACCACATGCAACTGTAGTGACACTACCGAGGCTGTGGCTAATTACACCAGCCAGAGACATAGAACCACATGCAACTGTAGTGACACTACCGAGGCTGTGGCTAATTACACCAGCCAGAGACATAGAACCACATGCAACTGTAGTGACACTACCGAGGCTGTGGCTAATTACACCAGCCAGGGACATAGAACCACATGCAACTGTAGTGACACTACCGAGGCTGTGGCTAATTACACCAGCCAGAGACATAGAACCACATGCAACTGTAGTGACACTACCGAGGCTGTGGCTAATTACACCAGCCAGGGACATAGAACCACATGCAACTGTACTGACACTACCGAGGCTGTGGCTAATTACACCAGCCAGGGACATAGAACCACATGCAACTGTAGTGACACTACCGAGGCTGTGGCTAATTACACCAGCCAGGGACATAGAACCACATGCAACTGTAGTGACACTACAGAGGCTGTGGCTAATTACACCAGCCAGGGACATAGAACCACATGCAACTGTAGTGACACTACCGAGGCTGTGGCTAATTACACCAGCCAGGGACATAGAACCACATGCAAC
The DNA here is from genome assembly GCA_963662155.1 of Lamellibrachia columna. Classification (NCBI taxonomy): domain Eukaryota; kingdom Metazoa; phylum Annelida; class Polychaeta; order Sabellida; family Siboglinidae; genus Lamellibrachia; species Lamellibrachia columna. Next base: position 52,935,955 of record OY759270.1, on the reverse strand, counting down.
TGTAGTGACACTACGGAGGCTGTGGCTAATTACACCAGCCAGAGACATAGAACCACATGCAACTGTAGTGACACTACCGAGGCTGTGGCTAGTTACACCAGCCAGGGACATAGAACCACATGCAACTGTAGTGACACTACCGGGGCTGTGGCTAATTACACCAGCCAGGGACATAGAACCACATGCAACTGTAGTGACACTACGGAGGCTGTGGCTAATTACACCAGCCAGAGACATAGAACCACATGCAACTGTAGTGACACTACCGAGGCTGTGGCTAGTTACACCAGCCAGGGACATAGAACCACATGCAACTGTAGTGACACTACGGAGGCTGTGGCTAGTTACACCAGCCAGGGACATAGAACCACATGCAACTGTAGTGACACTACCGAGGCTGTGGCTAATTACACCAGCCAGAGACATAGAACCACATGCAACTGTAGTGACACTACCGAGGCTGTGGCTAATTACACCAGCCAGAGACATAGAACCACATGCAACTGTAGTGACACTACCGAGGCTGTGGCTAATTACACCAGCCAGGGACATAGAACCACATGCAACTGTAGTGACACTACCGAGGCTGTGGCTAGTTACACCAGCCAGGGACATAGAACCACATGCAACTGTAGTGACACTACCGAGGCTGTGGCTAGTTACACCAGCCAGGGACATAGAACCACATGCAACTGTAGTGACACTACCGAGGCTGTGGCTAGTTACACCAGCCAGGGACATAGAACCACATGCAACTGTAGTGACACTACCGAGGCTGTGGCTAATTACACCAGCCAGGGACATAGAACCACATGCAACTGTAGTGACACTACCGAGGCTGTGGCTAATTACACCAGCCAGGGACATAGAACCACATGCAACTGTAGTGACACTACCGAGGCTGTGGCTAGTTACACCAGCCAGGGACATAGAACCACATGCAACTGTAGTGACACTACCGAGGCTGTGGCTAGTTACACCAGCCAGGGACATAGAACCACATGCAACTGTAGTGACACTACAGAGGCTGTGGCTAATTACACCAGCCAGGGACATAGAACCACATGCAACTGTAGTGACACTACCGAGGTTGTGGCTAATTACACCAGCCAGGGACATAGAACCACATGCAACTGTAGTGACACTACCGAGGCTGTGGCTAATTACACCAGCCAGAGACATAGAACCACATGCAACTGTAGTGACACTACCGAGGCTGTGGCTAATTACACCAGCCAGGGACATAGAACCACATGCAACTGTAGTGACACTACCGAGGCTGTGGCTAATTACACCAGCCAGAGACATAGAACCACATGCAACTGTAGTGACACTACCGAGGTTGTGGCTAATTACACCAGCCAGAGACATAGAACCACATGCAACTGTAGTGACACTACCAAGGTTGTGGCTAATTACACCAGCCAGGGACATAGAACCACATGCAACTGTAGTGACACTACCGAGGCTGTGGCTAATTACACCAGCCAGAGACATAGAACCACATGCAACTGTAGTGACACTACCGAGGCTGTGGCTAATTACACCAGCCAGGTACATAGAACCACATGCAACTGTAGTGACACTACCGAGGCTGTGGCTAATTACACCAGCCAGAGACATAGAACCACATGCAACTGTAGTGACACTACCGAGGCTGTGGCTAATTACACCAGCCAGAGACATAGAACCACATGCAACTGTAGTGACACTACCGAGGCTGTGGCTAGTTACACCAGCCAGGGACATAGAACCACATGCAACTGTAGTGACACTACCGAGGCTGTGGCTAGTTACACCAGCCAGGGACATAGAACCACATGCAACTGTAGTGACACTACCGAGGCTGTGGCTAGTTACACCAGCCAGGGACATAGAACCACATGCAACTGTAGTGACACTACCGAGGCTGTGGCTAGTTACACCAGCCAGGGACATAGAACCACATGCAACTGTAGTGACACTACCGAGGTTGTGGCTAATTACACCAGCCAGGGACATAGAACCACATGCAACTGTAGTGACACTACCGAGGCTGTGGCTAATTACACCAGCCAGAGACATAGAACCACATGCAACTGTAGTGACACTACCGAGGTTGTGGCTAATTACACCAGCCAGGGACATAGAACCACATGCAACTGTAGTGACACTACCGGGGCTGTGGCTAATTACACCAGCCAGGGACATAGAACCACATGCAACTGTAGTGACACTACGGAGGCTGTGGCTAATTACACCAGCCAGAGACATAGAACCACATGCAACTGTAGTGACACTACCGAGGCTGTGGCTAGTTACACCAGCCAGGGACATAGAACCACATGCAACTGTAGTGACACTACGGAGGCTGTGGCTAGTTACACCAGCCAGGGACATAGAACCACATGCAACTGTAGTGACACTACCGAGGCTGTGGCTAATTACACCAGCCAGAGACATAGAACCACATGCAACTGTAGTGACACTACCGAGGCTGTGGCTAATTACACCAGCCAGAGACATAGAACCACATGCAACTGTAGTGACACTACCGAGGCTGTGGCTAATTACACCAGCCAGGGACATAGAACCACATGCAACTGTAGTGACACTACCGAGGCTGTGGCTAGTTACACCAGCCAGGGACATAGAACCACATGCAACTGTAGTGACACTACCGAGGCTGTGGCTAGTTACACCAGCCAGGGACATAGAACCACATGCAACTGTAGTGACACTACCGAGGCTGTGGCTAGTTACACCAGCCAGGGACATAGAACCACATGCAACTGTAGTGACACTACCGAGGCTGTGGCTAATTACACCAGCCAGGGACATAGAACCACATGCAACTGTAGTGACACTACAGAGGCTGTGGCTAATTACACCAGCCAGGGACATAGAACCACATGCAACTGTAGTGACACTACCGAGGTTGTGGCTAATTACACCAGCCAGGGACATAGAACCACATGCAACTGTAGTGACACTACCGAGGCTGTGGCTAATTACACCAGCCAGAGACATAGAACCACATGCAACTGTAGTGACACTACCGAGGTTGTGGCTAATTACACCAGCCAGGGACATAGAACCACATGCAACTGTAGTGACACTACCGAGGCTGTGGCTAATTACACCAGCCAGAGACATAGAACCACATGCAACTGTAGTGACACTACCGAGGTTGTGGCTAATTACACCAGCCAGAGACATAGAACCACATGCAACTGTAGTGACACTACCAAGGTTGTGGCTAATTACACCAGCCAGGGACATAGAACCACATGCAACTGTAGTGACACTACCGAGGCTGTGGCTAATTACACCAGCCAGAGACATAGAACCACATGCAACTGTAGTGACACTACCGAGGCTGTGGCTAATTACACCAGCCAGGTACATAGAACCACATGCAACTGTAGTGACACTACCGAGGCTGTGGCTAATTACACCAGCCAGAGACATAGAACCACATGCAACTGTAGTGACACTACCGAGGCTGTGGCTAATTACACCAGCCAGAGACATAGAACCACATGCAACTGTAGTGACACTACCGAGGCTGTGGCTAATTACACCAGCCAGGGACATAGAACCACATGCAACTGTAGTGACACTACCGAGGCTGTGGCTAATTACACCAGCCAGGGACATAGAACCACATGCAACTGTAGTGACACTACCGAGGCTGTGGCTAATTACACCAGCCAGAGACATAGAACCACATGCAACTGTAGTGACACTACCGAGGCTGTGGCTAATTACACCAGCCAGGGACATAGAACCACATGAAACTTTCCTGCATCATTATAGTTTAGTGATTTAGACACTACAGTTGTGTACCATATGGCTCTACGTTGTTGCAGTATACAATTTTTTCTGGTGCATCTAAAAACCATGTATTCTATTGTAAGACTATTGTAAGACTATTGTAAGACTGCTAAGACGTTCCTTGTAGTAGCAGGCACAGTGCCAAATTACAGATAGTGTTGAACCTTAACAACTACTATCATCATTACATTTTAAGCTAATTCTTTATTTATTTCCTCCTAAACCTGACACAAGAACACAAGTTCCATTCCTGTGGATATGACAGTGGTGTCAAACTGTGGCCATTGATCAACTTATGTGATTTGTTCTTCTGGACATGCTCACTCCGCACGGCAGTGGCACACTGGTGCACACCATGATGCCTTGAATGTGTTGTCTTTTCATTCAAATTTGGTTATTTTAATATAGTTTTGGAAGCTTCAAGTATTGTCAGTTGGAGATGTAACATACCAAATGGAATATCAGTTTGACTTAATAAAATTACTGGTTTCAAAACTGCATAAAAATACAGGTACACCGCACTATTAGACAGTCTGATGTTTGTGATCAATGTGGTTCCCAGTTCTAACCACCTGCAGTTGATGCAATACGGAGGTTCTGAGGACAGACTTACTGGAGCCATATTGTAATTTTGTTGTTTATATATTTTGTTTGTTGTATAACCATATCAATTACTCAGTACTTGTTACATATACTATATGTTACATATACTATATGTTACATATACTATATGCCACAGCAATAACTTGACCATGCAACTAAGCTACAAATGCACTGTTATCTACAGAATTATGTATTGTCTATGATTGAAGCCAAATCTTCAGCTATAAGGGCAGTGTCACTTATTTGTGTCATAGTCTTAATTGCAAGTGTATTGTCTGTGATTGAGGCCACACTTTTAGGGGTGATCTCAAGACATAGATGTGTGACACTACACAACATTGGATTCATGTGATAGGGGTTAGTAACTGTTTAATCTACCGCCGTACATCGATGTACGTTCCCTAAACATTGTTTACTTCCTCAACTGACTCATGCAGGCAGTTTTATGTTAAATTGCTACAGTGCCACCTCATGAAAATGACGCAGGTCGATGTGTGCCCGCAGGTCGATGTAATTCAAAGTTTCAAGTTGGGGGGAGGGGGAGAGGAGGGTTGTTGTCACCACCATCATCCCACTCTGGATTGTCATCAGTATCTGGTGACACTGTGCACTTGTTTTGTTTCAGTAACATGGTGGACTTGTTTTGTTTCAGTAACATGGTGCACTTGTTTTGTTTCAGTAACATGGTGCACTTGTTTTGTTTCAGTAACATGGTGGACTTGTTTTGTTTCAGTAACATGGTGCACTTGTTTTGTTTCAGTAACATGGTGGACTTGTTTTGTTTCAGTAACATGGTGCACTTGTTTTGTTTCAGTAACATGGTGCACTTGTTTTGTTTCAGTAACATGGTGGACTTGTTTTGTTTCAGTAACATGGTGCACTTGTTTTGTTTCAGTAACATGGTGGACTTGTTTTGTTTCAGTAACATGGTGGACTTGTTTTGTTTCAGTAACATGGTGCACTTGTGTTGTTTCAGTAACATGGTGCACTTGTGTTGTTTCAGTAACATGGTGCACTTGTGTTGTTTCAGTAACATGGTGGACTTGTTTTGTTTCAGTAACATGGTGGACTTGTTTTGTTTCAGTCAACTAATCCCAAGAAGATGGATGGAACACCGGAGCACAATATCATGATGGATGAAGAACGCACTAAGCCAGGAAGCTGGATTCAGAGTAACAAGGTAAGTGCCTACTACACTTACTTACGTGCGCCCCCCCCCCTCCCCGGCTTGGTCTATTCTAACATGTGACTGCCCACATGTGTTTTAATTAACCACAATTATTAAATATAATTTGACCATTTATGAATCTGACTGACTGTTTATGAATATAGACCTTGGCGTTCAACATGCAATGTAAACATGATATTCAAGCTGAAAAATTCATTTAAAACAAAACAGATAATGGTCAAATTATATGAAAAAGATATGTGTTAATCTCTCCAATGCCCTGACGAGTTCTGCACTGATTTAGTAAAAGCGTTAACACACAACACAGAATCAGTGTCTATGCTGCCATCTGGTGGTTGACTGCTGCCACCTGGTGGTCGATTATGCTGCCATCTGGTGGTTAACTGTGCTGCCACCTGGTGCTTGACTGTTTCAGGTGATGCGATGGATCAAGAACAACTTGCTACTCGTGCTCACGGTACTCGGGGTGCTTCTGGGCGTGCTAATTGGGGGACTTGGTCGGATGGGTAGTCCCAGCGAAGACGTCATCATGCTCATCTCGTTTCCTGGAGAGGTGCTCATGAGGTTGCTTAAGATGCTGATTCTGCCTCTCATTGTGTCCAGTATGGTCGCAGGTCAGTGACGTCTTTGTGTCATCATCTATTGTATCATCTTTGTGTCATTGTTTTCAGTATGGTCGCAGGTCAGTGACGTCTTTGTGTCATCACCTACAGTGTCATCTGTATGTCACAACATGCTCATACTGCCTCTCATTGTCTTAACTATGGTCGCAGGTCAGTGATGTCTTTGTGTCATCGTCTGTTGTGTCATCTGTATGTCACAACATGCTCATACTGCCTCTCATTGTCGCCAGTGTGGTCACAGGTCAGTGATGTCATTGTGTCGTCTATTGTGTCATATAGTGTAGTCTTTGTGTCATTGTCTCTAGTATGGTCGCAGGTCAGTGTCACAGTGATGTCTTTGTCATTGTCTATAGTGTCATCTGTGTGTTACAAGATGCTTATACTGCTTCTCATTTGTCTCAAGTATGGTAGCAGGTCAGTGGCATCTTTGCGTCATCGTCCACAGTGTCAATTACATGTCGAAAGATGGTTATTATCTATTATGACAGCAGGTAATTTAAAGTTTTTGTAACCTTTCGACAGCTTTGACTGATGGAAGAATCTCTTCACCATTAATATTTATTTATTTCCTATACCTGGTGCAGCTGCACTTAACCAGTCGACTACTAAATAAAAGTAAACAGATACCTGTCAGAGACCTGTCAGAGACCTGTCAGAGACCTGTCAGAGACCTGTCAGAGACCTGTTTGCTCACTTTCAGTGGTATCAGTTTACTTTTCTTTGATATAAATTGTGGCAGCAACTTACATGCTGACAGTCTACTACTATTTTCAACCTCTAAGTTTTCCACGATACTCTCGCTCGGTTGGTTATTACAATATTGGTCAGTTGGTTAGTTGGTTCATCACTGTTTTGGAAGGGTTGGTCAAATGGTAAATCACGTTGGTCAGTGGATCTCAACTGGTCAGTGTTTGATCTATATACATGGCACTCTTACCAAATCTAGTTTGGCTTGTTGTCTGCCACGGTTATTACATAATGATTTTTGTGTGTGTCATACTTCTACATACAACAAACAGTATCTGTCAATGAAGAATTTGAGCACTGGTCAAAGTTCTCCAACATGCAAATTTATACGGCCTAGGCTGGTTGAACTATATTTGAAGATCTCTTCTGAGTATTAGTCAAATATTTACTAATCCTATGACTTTGAATTCCTTCGAAGAATGTATTGTTTTCCTGTAAACAAATAGGTGGGCTACATAGGTTGTATTGTTTGTGTAATGCTGTACGTCACGCCTGTTGTTGTATGTCACGCCTGTTGTTGTGTGTCATTGTCCCTGAGTTGTGTATGTCACTGCGGCATGTCCATCATAGCCATATATCTGGGGAAAATGCGAATGGATCCTATAGTCACTTACACAAGGGATCCTATAGTCACTGACACAAGGGATCCTTCAGTCACTGACACAAGGGATCCTACATTCACTGAGACAAGGGATCTCACAGTCACTGACACAAGGGATCCTACAGTCACTGACACAATGGATCCTTCAGTCACTGACACAAGGGATCCTACATTCACTGAGACAAGGGATCCTATAGTCACTGACACAAGGGACCCTACAGTCACTGACACAAGGGATCCTACAGTCACTGTCACATATGGTGCCAGCCATCCACTAGAAATCTTAACCAGGGCACAGCATATGTGCCCTGACGTATACTATTCCAGGGCGCAAAAAATGCCAATGGGGAGGGCTGTCTCAAAATCACTCACACTTTATTTGTATGTCCTGAAACCAGAAGTAAATAAGAGATCCCCCATCTGTCTCTGCATGCCTCTGTCTGCAGGTCTGTCACAACTACTGTCTGTGACTCTGTGTGTTTGTGTCTGTCTACAGAACTGTCACAACTACAGTCTGTGACTCTGTGTATGTGTCTGTCTGCAGGACTGTCACAACTACAGTCTGTGACTGTGTATGTGTCTGTCTGCAGGACTGTCACAACTACAGTCTGTGACTCTGTGTATGTGTCTGTCTGCAGGACTCTGTGTATGTGTCTGTCTACAGTCTGTGACTCTGTGTGTCCGTGTCTGTCTGCAGGACTGTCACAACTACAGTCTGTGACTCTGTGTGTCCGTGTCTGTCTGCAGGACTGTCACAACTACAGTCTGTGACTCTGTGTATGTGTATGTGTCTGTCTGCAGGACTGTCACAACTACAATCTGTGACTCTGTGTGTCCGTGTCTGTCTGCAGGACTGTCACAACTACAGTCTGTGACTCTGTGTGTCCGTGTCTGTCTGCAGGACTGTCACAACTACAGTCTGTGACTCTGTGTGTCTGTGTCTGTTTACAGGACTGTTGCAACTACAGTCTGTGACTCTGTGTGTCCGTGTCTGTATACAGGACTGTCAGAACTACAGTCTATGACTCTTTGTGTCCGTGTCTGTCTGCAGGACTGTCGCAACTACAGTCTGTGACTCTGTGTGTCTGTGTCTGTATACAGGACTGTCACAACTACAGTCTGTGACTCTTTGTGTCCGTGTCTGTCTACAGGACTGTCGCAACTACAGTCTGTGACTCTGTGTGTCCGTGTCTGTCTACAGGACTGTCACAACTACAGTCTGTGACTCTGTGTGTCTGTGTCTGTCTGCAGGACTGTCGCAACTGGACCCACGAGCCAGTGGTCGCATGGGCACCCGAGCCCTCATCTACTACTTCAGCACCACCATCCTGGCAGCCATTGTGGGCATCATCTGTGTGCTCTCCATCCACCCGGGCAACCCCTCCATCAAGGAGGGCTTGGGCACGGGCAAGCCCACCCAAACCACAGTCGCTACATTGGATGCATTCCTTGATCTCATCAGGTAGGGTGACTTACAGGGGGTGGTTCATTTAACACCTTCCTTTATCTCATCAGGTAGGGTGACATATATGGGATGCTACATCTACCGCCTTCCATGATCTCATTAGGTAGGGTGACTTACAGGGGGTGCTTCATCTAACCCTTCCTTGATCTCATCAAGTAGGGATGACTTACAGGGGGTGTTTCATCTAACCCTTCTTTGATCTTATCAGGTAGGGGTGACTTACAGGGGGTGCTTCATCTAACCCTTCATTAATCTCATCATGTAGGGTGACTTATAGGGGGTGGTTCATCTAACACCTTCTTTGATCTCATCAGGTAGGGTGACTTACAGGGGTGACTTGCAGGGGATGCTTCGTCTAATGTCTTCCTTGGTCTCATCAGGTAGGGTGACTTACAGGAGGTGCTATAGCTAACCCTCTGTGATCTCATCAGGTAGGGTGACATACAGGGGGGTCATCTAACAGAGTTATTTACAACTATGTCAACATGCAGAATGTTGTGGTTATGCAGGCAACTTTAGGAGTCATACTTTTTGAGTGACTATGAGACGCCAATGTTGTATCAACTTCATGGCCCATGATCTAAGGTGGTGCCCATGTCGGGTCACATATACTGTGTTCCCGAGTACTTTCAAACAAGTGAGCAAGTATGACCGTTCGGTGCAGCCTGGAACTGATTGAACATGACAGCATACAAGCACATTATCAGACTGTTGGTGGCATTGAATTCAGCCAGTTTAACACTGGATTTACCATCATCTAACGTTGGGAGTCACACAGACTGTTACTAAGGGCAGCATAAGGAGTCCAGAGGGTGAAATAAGGAGGCACGGACTTCCGGAAAAATCGAAGCTTGATAAATAGTTAATAAATGTATATGGTAATAGAAAAATGGATGCTAACTTTTTAATTAGAATAAAAACGACATAAAATACGGATGTCATTGTTAGAGCATTATTAAAATGGATAATAAAAATGTGCACAGTAAACTCCCGTACTTAACTTATTTATGTGGGGCGTGGTGACATAGAGGCATGGTGACATAGAGGCATGGTGACGTAGGGGCATGGTGACATAGAGGTGTGGTGACGTAGGGGCATGGTGACATAGAGGCGTGGTGACATAGAGGCGTGGTGACGTAGGGGCATGGTGACATAGAGGTGTGGTGACGTAGGGGCATGGTGACATAGAGGCGTGGTGACGTAGGGGCATGGTGACATAGAGGCGTGGTGACGTAGAGGCATGGTGACAGAGGTGTGGTGACGTAGAGGCATGGTGACGTAGGGGCATGGTGACATAGAGGCGTGGTGACGTAGAGGTGTGGTGACATAGAGGCGTGGTGACATAGGGGCATGGTGACATAGAGGTGTGGTGATGTAGGGGCATGGTGACATAGAGGCATGGTGACGTAGAGGTGTGGTGACATAGGGGCGTGGTGACGTAGAGGCGTGGTGACGTAGAGGTGTGGTGACATAGGGGCATGGTGACGTAGAGGTGTGGTGACGTAGGGGCATGGTGACGTAGGGGCATGGTGACGTAGAGACGTGGTGACGTAGGGGCATTGTGACGTAGAGGCTTGGTGACGTAGAGGCGTGGTGATGTAGAGGTGTGGTGACATAGAGGTGTGGTGACGTAGGGGCATGGTGACATAGAGGCATGGTGACGTAGAGGTGTGGTGACGTAGAGGCGTGGTGACATAGAAGCGTGGTGACATAGAGGCGTGGTGACGTAGGGGCATGGTGACATAGGGGTGTGGTGACGTAGAGGTGTGGTGACATAGAGGCGTGGTGACGTAGAGGTGTGGTGACGTAGGGGCATGGTGACGTAGAGGCGTGGTGACATAGAAGCGTGGTGACGTAGAGGCGTGGTGACGTAGGGGCGTGGTGACGTAGGGGCGTGGTGACGTAGAGGATTGGTGACGTAGAGGTGTGGTGACATAGAGGCGTGGTGACGTAGAGGTGTGGTGACGTAGGGGCATGGCGACAGAGGGGTTAAATCATCGGACTCTCAATCAAGAGAATCCGGTTTCGAATCCTCTTGCTGCCGTTTCGAAACTTGGGCAATTTCATTAACTCCATACTGCTTCTGTTCAATCAGCTGTAAATGAGTACCTGACTATAGACAATAGTGGATATGTGAATTAATAGTCTCCGGGCAGTAATTGCAGCATGGCTGAATGCATCCCAGAGAAGTTGAGTTGCTGTTTGAATGGTCAGGCCTGCCAGAGGGTGAAGTGTAAAGCACTTTGAACCATCCCAAGGATACTGGGCTATATAAGAACTTACCTTTTTGCCTTCTGCAGGAACTTGTTCCCTGAGAACCTGCTGCAGGCCTGCTTCCAACAAGTACAGACAACATACGTGCCCAAGAAGGTGACGATCATCCCCCCCTCGACCAACACGACCACGGCCTCCCCCACGCCAGCAGGGTGGGCCAACTCCACGGAGGAACCCCCTCACATCGAGATGATGAGAACTCTCGAGTTCAAGAACGGCATGAATGTTCTAGGTACATACTTATGTCTGACTTAACGTCACACTTTGAGTCACTAAGTACATTTGACGCAACACAAAGTAGCTTTACTATTTTTATAGTAGAGCTACATACAATTATATCTCACCTTTTTTGGCCCTCAAACTAAGCTTAACCTGGGCAAGCATGACTTCACTGTAGCTGCCCCAAAAATTTGGAATGAACTCACCATCACTTTAAATCATCTGAAACTATAGCTACCCTCTGCAAAAAAACAATAAACATCCACAGTTATGTAACAATAAACATCCACAATTATGTAACAATAATCATCCACAGTTATGTAACAATAAACAAAAGATAAACAAAATAAATCATGAATAAATACATACATAAGACATAAATAAAAAAAATTTAATAAATTAATTTCATTAAGTCAAACCATCAATTTACAATTTCTAAAACATCAACAAGTGTCAAGTTAAAAAATTTCACAGTTATATCTACAAATCCTTTAAAAAATTATAAATTCCAAGAAGTTATAAATAAATAGATCATTAAATACATTTTTGTATTGTGCTACAAGGCTATTTTAGCATGAAAGACCTGAAACATGAACACATGGGAATGGTGTCTGCACCATTGCATGAAAGACCTGAAACATGAACACATGGGAATGGTGTCTGCACCATCGCATGAAAGACCTGAAACATGAACACATGGGAATGGTGTCTGCACCATCGCATGACAGACCTGAAACATGAACACATGGGAATGGTGTCTGCACCATCGCATGACAGACCTGAAACATGAACACATGGGAATGGTGTCTGCACCATCGCATGAAAGACCTGAAACATGAACACATGGGAATGGTGTCTGCACCATCGCATGACAGACCTGAAACATGAACACATGGAATGGTGTCTGCACCATCGCATGAAAGACCTGAAACATGAACACATGGGAATGGTGTCTGCACCGTCTCATGAAAGACCTGAAACATGAACACATGGGAATGGTGTCTGCACCATCGCATGAAAGACCTGCAACATGAACACATGGGAATGGTGTCTGCACCATCGCATGAAAGACCTGAAACATGAACACATGGGAATGGTGTCTGCACCATCGCATGAAAGACCTGAAACATGAACACATGGGAATGGTGTCTGCACCATCGCATGACAGACCTGAAACATGAACACATGGGAATGGTGTCTGCACCATCTCATGAAAGACCTGAAACATGAACACATGGGAATGGTGTCTGCACCATCGCATGACAGACCTGAAACATGAACACATGGGAATGGTGTCTGCACCATCGCATGAAAGACCTGAAACATGAACACATGGGAATGGTGTCTGCACCATCTCATGAAAGACCTGAAACATGAACACATGGGAATGGTGTCTGCACCGTCTCATGAAAGACCTGAAACATGAACACATGGGAATGGTGTCTGCACCGTCTCATGAAAGACCTGAAACATGAACACATGGGAATGGTGTCTGCACCATCGCATGAAAGACCTGAAACATGAACACATGGGAATGGTGTCTGCACCATCGCATGAAAGACCTGAAACATGAACACATGGGAATGGTGTATGCACCATCTCATGAAAGACCTGAAACATGAACACATGGGAATGGTGTCTGCACCATCTCATGAAAGACCTGAAACATGAACACATGGGAATGGTGTCTGCACCATCTCATGGAGTAAGTAGTAGTAGACCTCCTTTTATAGGTGCAGCCACTTCTACCAGTCCCTTACATACACATTGACACTATATATACCCTAACTACCCTAATTAAGTTTTTTACTAGTCCCATACATAATCTTATTTACAAGGGCCCTGTGTAATACAAATACCAAATACATCTGGGAATGACTAAATATATTAAAAGTGTTTTACAATTAACATCACTGCCTAAACCTAGCACTGCAGCAGTATTCTTGTTGGTTAACATGACACAACATTGTTCTACACATAAACCTAGCACTGCAGCAGTATTCTTGTTGGATAACATGACACAACATTGTTCTACACATAAACCTAGCACTGCAGCAGTATTCTTGTTGGATAACATGACACAACATTGTTCTACACATAAACCTAGCACTGCAGCAGTATTCTTGTTGGTTAACATGACACAACATTGTTCTACACATAAACCTAGCACTGCAGCAGTATTCTTGTTGGATAACATGACACAACATTGTTCTACACATAAACCTAGCACTGCAGCAGTATTCTTGTTGGATAACATGACACAACATTGTTCTACACATAAACCTAGCACTGCAGCAGTATTCTTGTTGGATAACATGACACAACATTGTTCTACACATAAACCTAGCACTGCAGTAGTATTCTTGTTGGATAACATGACACAACATTGTTCTACACATAAACCTAGCACTGCAGTAGTATTCTTGTTGGTTAACATGACACAACATTGTTCTACACATAAACCTAGCACTGCAGCAGTATTCTTGTTGGATAACATGACAAAACATTGTTCTACACATAAACCTAGCACTGCAGTAGTATTCTTGTTGGATAACATGACACAACATTGTTCTACACATAAACCTAGCACTGCAGCAGTATTCTTGTTGGATAACATGACACAACATTGTTCTACACATAAACCTAGCACTGCAGCAGTATTCTTGTTGGTTAACATGACACAACATTGTTCTACACATAAACCTAGCACTGCAGCAGTATTCTTGTTGGATAACATGACACAACATTGTTCTACACATAAACCTAGCACTGCAGCAGTATTCTTGTTGGATAACATGACACAACATTGTTCTACACATAAACCTAGCACTGCAGCAGTATTCTTGTTGGTTAACATGACACAACATTGTTCTACACATAAACCTAGCACTGCAGCAGTATTCTTGTTGGTTAACATGACACAACATTGTTCTACACATAAACCTAACACTGCAGCAGTATTCTTGTTGGATAACATGACACAACATTGTTCTACACATAAACCTAGCACTGCAGCAGTATTCTTGTTGGTTAACATGACACAACATTGTTCTACACATAAACCTAGCACTGCAGCAGTATTCTTGTTGGATAACATGACACAACATTGTTCTACACATAAACCTAGCACTGCAGCAGTATTCTTGTTGGTTAACATGACACAACATTGTTCTACACATAAACCTAGCACTGCAGCAGTATTCTTGTTGGTTAACATGGCAAAACATTGTTCTACACATAAACCTAGCACTGCAGCAGTATTCTTGTTGGTTAACATGACACAACATTGTTCTACACATAAATCTAGCACTGCAGCAGTATTCTTGTTGGTTAACATGACACAACATTGTTCTACACATAAACCTAGCACTGCAGCAGTATTCTTGTTGGTTAACATGAGAAAACATTGTTCTACACAAACCTAGCACTGCAGCAGTATTCTTGTTGGTTAACATGACGCAACATTGTTCTACACATAAACCTAGCACTGCAGCAGTATTCTTGTTGGTTAACATGACACAACATTGTTCTACACATAAACCTAGCACTGCAGCAGTATTCTTGTTGGATAACATGACACAACATTGTTCTACACATAAACCTAGCACTGCAGCAGTATTCTTGTTGGATAACATGACAACATTGTTCTACACATAAACCTAGCACTGCAGCAGTATTCTTGTTGGTTAACATGACACAACATTGTTCTACACATAAACCTAGCACTGCAGCAGTATTCTTGTTGGTTAACATGGCAAAACATTGTTCTACACATAAACCTAGCACTGCAGCAGTATTCTTGTTGGATAACATGACCCAACATTGTTCTACACATAAACCTAGCACTGCAGCAGTATTCTTGTTGGTTAACATGGCAAAACATTGTTCTACACATAAACCTAGCACTGCAGCAGTATTCTTGTTGGTTAACATGACACAACATTGTTCTACACATAAACCTAGCACTGCAGCAGTATTCTTGTTGGATAACATGACACAACATTGTTCTACACATAAACCTAGCACTGCAGCAGTATTCTTGTTGGTTAACATGACACAACATTGTTCTACACATAAACCTAGCACTGCAGCAGTATTCTTGTTGGTTAACATGACACAACATTGTTCTACACATAAACCTAGCACTGCAGCAGTATTCTTGTTGGATAACATGACACAACATTGTTCTACACATAAACCTAGCACTGCAGCAGTATTCTTGTTGGATAACATGACACAACATTGTTCTACACATAAACCTAGCACTGCAGCAGTATTCTTGTTGGTTAACATGGCAAAACATTGTTCTACACATAAACCTAGCACTGCAGCAGTATTCTTGTTGGTTAACATGACACAACATTGTTCTACACATAAACCTAGCACTGCAGCAGTATTCTTGTTGGTTAACATGACACAACATTGTTCTACACATAAACCTAGCACTGCAGCAGTATTCTTGTTGGATAACATGACACAACATTGTTCTACACATAAACCTAGCACTGCAGCAGTATTCTTGTTGGATAACATGGCAAAACATTGTTCTACACATAAACCTAGCACTGCAGCAGTATTCTTGTTGGTTAACATGACACAACATTGTTCTACACTTTGATATCACACCCCAAAGTGTCTCGGGAACATGCCAAATATGTCTCGCAAATAGGCTCATCATTTATTTATTGATCCGTTCAAAATAAAATTATTGATGAACAAACCACTTTAATATGCAACGCTGCAGGAACCTCTTGTTTCTCAGTAGCTTGTTTTTCCCACACAAATGCCACTGCATACCTGGTCTATATCCATCATTCTCAGAATTGAAGACTTAACAAAAAAACAGTTGTTAAGAGGTATCATATACAACAAAAAACATTTCAAGGGTATCAAGTGACTGCAATACAACAAACATTTCAAGGGTATCAGGTGACTGCAATACAACAAACATTTCAAGGGTATCAAGTGACTGCAATACAACAAACATTTCAAGGGTATCAAGTGACTGCAATACAACAAACATTTCAAGGGTATCAAGTGACTGCAATACAACAAACATTTCAAGGGTATCAAGTGACTGCAATACAACAAACATTTCAAGGGTATCAGGTGACTGCAATGTCTTTGAGAGACTCCAATGTTTTTGACAGACCCTGCTGTCTTTGACAGACCCCCAATGTCTTCAACACACACCTCCAGTTGCCTGTCTTACTGATCTGTCAGTGTCCAGTGTGTGATAAATAGTGGCCGGGTCAGTTGGACAGACAGCAAGCCATTACAAGAAAGTTGTGTAAACACTACTGAAGGCACTGAACAGCTGAATACTCCCTTCCTGTTGTTGCAGTCAGTGCTGGATCAACGGTCTCAAGTTCCCTTAACTACTTACTAGTAGAGGTCCACTATTTGCATGTTCAGTGGAAGATTTGTAATGTGCTTACTGGTGGGTTTATTTAGACAGATATGAATTCGGAGAACCATAAATTCAACTTGCTTGGACAGCTGTTTATTGTACATTTGTCATGGACAGGACAGTTTGTGGTCACCACAGACTACTGGTGTGTATTCTGTGTGTATTGAAGAACCAAATGAAACCAAATTTATTGGTCATTTACTAATGCTAGAATACATTAGAATGTTGGTGGCTTGGAATTGAGCCAACATTTTGATGTCTAGCCACAGCTAACAGATTCTTTGATCAAATCAGTGGCATTGTTTAGTCAGTATTCTGTTAAACTAAAGCTACATTGGTAGTTGAGTACACAGAACAAGAACTTCATTTATAGACTGGTTAGATTTTCGGGTGAATGACAAAAAAAAACAGATTTAGGAGGGGCATTGGGCCATGGCTTACTTTCGTGATTTAGGAGGGGCATTGGGCCATGGCTTACTTTCGTGATTTAGGAGGGGCATTGGGCCATGGCTTACTTTCGTGATTTTTTTGTATGTAATCTATTGTGCCACTACATGGTTGGAAGGTAAATAAACGGGCCCATTGCAAAACTCTAGATATGCCACTGATGTTTACCATCTATTTTGTTGTGGGGGGAAGTGCATACATTCTGTTATATAACTCAAGGTAGTAGTAAACATGAGAATAGTTATTCCCACACATGAGAATAGTTATTCCCACACATGCATAAAGTTTCAGAAGACAGGTGTGGCTTGATTGGCAGTAAGTCTCACGTTTCCACAGCCATGAACTTTAGCCAGGTCCTGTTGCCAAACTGGTTCCAAGACAAACAATAGTGTGAATATATTATAAATCTTGCCCATATGGTATGTAAATGCAGCTGAACTCTCATGCACATGCACGCACATGCACGCAGTTGATTTATGTACTGTTTGGTTACCAATGGAATTGAAGTGTTTGTCCGAATCTGTGTGTGGTCATGTATAAATGATGTCAAAATTGAATAATTAAAACAGTTTTGACTTGTGATTAAGTTTAAGCTGAAAAATCATAAATTGA
Source organism: Lamellibrachia columna (assembly GCA_963662155.1). Lineage (NCBI taxonomy): Eukaryota > Metazoa > Annelida > Polychaeta > Sabellida > Siboglinidae > Lamellibrachia > Lamellibrachia columna. The sequence goes on along the minus strand of OY759270.1, from coordinate 52,917,949 downwards.
AATTTCAGCATTTTCCATAACTAGCTGGGTCTATTTCCTGCAAAAGTAAAATGTTGAATGGATGTAACATCAGAACAGTTTCAGGTATTTAATTTCTGTTTGTTGTATGTAATACAGAAATTAATACACTTTAAGAAAATGCTAAAATTTCAATTTGTGGTTTTTCCGACTTAACCTGGGTTTTTTCATGCAATATCACATACACTAAAGAAAAGACCTAGGACATAAGTAAACATGACCTGGCATCTGTTTCAGGCATCATTGGCTTCTGTTTCAGGCATCATTGGCTTCTGTATTGCATTTGGGGTGATCATAGGTCAAATGGGGCAGAAGGCACGCGCCATGCTCGACCTCTTCAAGGCCCTCAATGAGATCGTCATGACACTCGTCTACGCCATCATGTGGTCAGTAGTGGAACCAACTGTAACATCTCTTAAATCAGTAGGTGGCGCCACTCACAGAGCTGCCTCCTTATGGCCAGAAACTGACCAGCTTGTAGTGTTAAGGTAGTTGGGGCGGCTAGCGTGTCAGTTGATATTTTTATTCATAGCATGTTAGGAAATATTGAACTGAATGTCGACACCACAAATAATCCCCTGGCATTAATGTCATATTTCGCCAATCCATCCTTTAAAAATACAGTCCTTTTGGAAATCCCCCTGATTTCTTAGAAACACTGACAATGTTTCCATAGTAATGACCGCAAGTGCTACAATGTTCAAACCAGCTATATTCGTTCGCTGTGAAAGCAGAACATATCATCTGGTTACTGTGATTCCAGTACACATTAGTATTATATCTACCTAACTAAATCATGTCCGGCAAATATCAGCGCTAATGTATTTTAAATTATTGTGCCTTTGAACTTACTATTTCTAACTTGTGATTTGGTTAATATGTACATGTTTGGGGATCTTGAGTCTGAATAAAGATGATTTTAATATTGGACTGTGACCCCGACCCGGTGAGCTCGCCAGATAACAGGCCAATCATGAAAGATCTAACCTGTCTAGTGCCACCTACAACAAGCTAGCACATTTGTGCCAATATGTTATTTAGTTATGATGACATTGTTAGGCAAACTATTAAATTAGTTTTGACTGGGTCTGGTAAAAAATTGGGCGAAAAAAGGTGGTCCAGCTGTATATACTACAACATAAAGCTGTGGTCCAGCTGTATGTACTACAACATAAAGCAGTGGTCTAGCTCTATATACTACAACATAAAGCTGTGATCCAGCTGTATATACTACAACATAAAGCTGTGGTCCAGCTGTATGTACTACAACATAAAGCAGTGGTCTAGCTCTATATACTACAACATAAAGCTGTGATCCAGCTGTATATACTACAACATAAAGCTGTGATCCAGCTGTATATACTACAACATAAAGCTGTGATCCAGCTGTATATACTACAACATAAAGCTGTGATCCAGCTGTATATACTACAACATAAAGCTGTGATCCAGCTGTATATACTACAACATAAAGCTGTGGTCCAGCTGTATATACTACAACATAAAGCTGTGGTCCAGCTGTATGTACTACAACATAAAGCTGTGGTCCAGCTGTATATACTACAACATAAAGCTGTGATCCAGCTGTATATACTACAACATAACGCTGTGGTCCAGCTGTATATACTACAACATAAAGCTGTGATCCAGCTGTATATACTACAACATAAAGCTGTGGTCCAGCTGTATATACTACAACATAGAGCTGTGATCCAGCTGTATATACTACAACAAAGCTGTGGTCTTTCTGTATATACTACAACATAAAGCTGTGGTCCAGCTGTACATACTACAACATAAAGCTGTGGTTCAGCTGTATATACAACATAAAGCTGTGATCCAGCTGTACATAATACAACATAAAGCTGTGATCCAGCTGTATATACTACAACATAAAGCTGTGGTCCAGCTGTATATACTACAACATAAAGCTGTGGTCCAGCTGTATATACTACAACATAAAGCTGTGGTCCAGCTCTATATACCACAACATAAAGCTGTGGTCCAGCTGTACGTAATGCAACATAAAGCTGTGATCCAGCTGTATATACTACAACATAAAGCTGTGGTCCAGCTGTATATACTACAACATAAAGCTGTGGTCCAGCTCTATATACTACAACATAAAGCTGTGGCCCAGCTGTATATACTACAACATAAAGCTGTGGTCCAGCTCTATATACTACAACATAAAGCTGTGGTCCAACTGTATATACTACAACATAAAGTTGTGGACCAGCTCTAAATATTACAACATAAAGCTGTGGTCCAGCTGTATATACTACAACATAAAGCTGTGGACCAGCTCTAAATATTACAACATAAAGCTGTGGTCCAGCTGTATATACTACAACATAAAGCTGTGGTCCAGCTCTATATACTACAAAATAAAGCTGTGGTCCAGCTCTATATACTACAACATAAAGCTGTAATCACTTTCAAGTTATCCAATCTCACGATCAAAGTCAATTCTTTTGATGATTTTAACAAAAGTATGCCCTATTGTATAACAAACTGCACATATTACATAAACTACCGGTATTCACTAACTACTGATTTGAACGTCAACGCACCTGATTAGCATTAGATGATTTAAGTTGTCTTGTGAGTGAGCAGTGAATGTAATTATGCTGGTTGCTTGGATGAAAGTGCTTGATAGGTAATTGTACAGATCTTAAAAATAATACAAAATTGTACAGGGAGCCAATGCAATGATTTAAGAAGTGGTACTGAATGAGAGAAATGAGGAGACTGGATAACTACCCATGGAAAATGTTTTTGCACATGTTGACGTTTCAAGATGTCCTTGAGAGCAATAATGTGACAAAGGGAATTGCAGTAGTGAAGTCTACTGCTAACAAGAGCAGTTACAATAGTTTTGGCGACAGATAAAGACATACCAGCGAATACGACAAAGGTCACGAATGTGATAAAAGCAGCAACAAGTTTGTGAAATATGCTGTCTAAAATTTTAATTATTATCAAAGTAACTCCTAAATTTCATGCTGAGACAGTTGGTGTGAAATTCTGGCTCAGCCTAGGTGTGTGTGTGTGTGTGTTTTAGTAAACCTTTTATGATTAGTTTCTCTAAATTATTTTCTAACTTAGAACGTACAGATATCATTTTAGCAAATGCCGTATTTTGTACCTGTACTTTTATTCAATCTGATGATTGCAAGGAATAAATGATTACTGGGTGTACAGCCACTAAATGCGAGTGTTGCGTGTTCTCCAGGTACTCTCCCGTTGGCATCATGTTCCTGATTGCGGGTAAGATCATGAGTATAGAGAACCTGGCTAACACAGCCACCCAGCTGGGCCTGTACATGTTCACGGTCATCCTGGGCCTTCTCATTCACTGTTGTGGCACGCTCACGATCATGTACTTTGCCATCACCCGCAAGAACCCCCTCGTCTTCCTCAAGGGCATCCTCCAGGCATGGATCACCGCCCTCGCCACCGCATCAAGGTCAGTCCGGTTCCGCCTCACTGCCTTATAAGAATAGTATACACTGAATGAACGATTATTGGTTTTATGCACTTGTTGCTTCAGGATGTTGTATTGAGTGAGTCCAATACAACATTCTAATGCAATGAATCCACCAACCCACATCCAATTTGTGGTTATTATGTTTTTTAGCTGATTGGCCAATAACTGTTTGGGAAAGGATCTTAACTTTATTACAGGATCACCGTTCGGAACTCTCTTTAGAGATCCAGGTAACACTGACACGACCACTGCCTGAACTCTCTTTAGAGATCCAGGTAACACTGACATGATCACTGCCTGAACTCTCTTTAGAGATCCAGGTAACACTGACATGATCACTGTCCTGAACTCCCTTTAGAGATCCAGGTAACTCTGACATGATCACTGTCCTGAACTCTCTTTAGAGATCCAGGTAACTCTGACATGATCATTGCCTGAACTCTCTTTAGAGATCCAGGTAACACTGACATGATCACTGCCCCGAACTCTCTTTAGAGATCCAGGTAACACTGACATGATCACTGCCTGAACTCTCTTTAGAGATCCAGGAAACACTGACATGATCACTGCCTAAACTCTCTTTAGAGATCCAGGTAACACTGACATGATCACTGCCTAAACTCTCTTTAGAGATCCAGGTAACACTGACATGATCACTGTCCTGAACTCCCTTTAGAGATCCAGGTAACTCTGACATGATCACTGTCCTGAACTCTCTTTAGAGATCCAGGTAACTCTGACATGATCATTGCCTGAACTCTCTTTAGAGATCCAGGTAACACTGACATGATCACTGTCCTGAACTCCCTTTAGAGATCCAGGTAACTCTGACATGATCACTGTCCTGAACTCTCTTTAGAGATCCAGGTAACACTGACATGATCACTGTCTGAACTCTCTTTAGAGATCCAGGTAACACTGACATAATCACTGCCTGAACTCTCTTTAGAGATCCAGGTAACACTGACATGATCACTGCCTGAACTCTCTTTAGAGATCCAGGTAACACTGACATGATCACTGCCTGAACTCTCTTTAGAGATCCAGGTAACACTGACATGATCACTGCCTGAACTCTCTTTAGAGATCCAGGTAACACTGACATGATCACTGCCCCGAACTCTCTTTAGAGATCCAGGTAACACTGACATGATCACTGCCTGAACTCTCTTTAGAGATCCAGGTAACACTGACATGATCACTGCCCCGAACTCTCTTTAGAGATCCAGGTAACACTGACATGATCACTGCCCCGAACTCTCTTTAGAGATCCAGGTAACACTGACATGATCACTGTCCTGAACTCTCTTTAGAGATCCAGTAATCACTGACATGATCACTGCCTAAACTCTCTTTAGAGATCCAGGTAACACTGACATGATCACTGCCTGAACTCTCTTTAGAGATCCAGGAAACACTGACATGATCACTGCCTAAACTCTCTTTAGAGATCCAGGTAACATTGACATGATCACTGCCTAAACTCTCTTTAGAGATCCAGGTAACACTGACATGATCACTGCCTGAACTCTCTTTAGAGATCCAGGTAACACTGACATGATCACTGCCTGAACTCTCTTTAGAGATCCAGGTAACTCTGACATGATCACTGTCCTGAACTCTCTTTAGAGATCCAGGTAACACTGATATGATCACTGCCTGAACTCTCTTTAGAGATCCAGGTAACACTGACATGATCACTGCCTGAACTCTCTTTAGAGATCCAGGTAACTCTGACATGATCATTGCCTGAACTCTCTTTACAGATCCAGGTAACACTGACATGATCACTGCCTGAACTCTCTTTAGAGATCCAGGTAACACTGACATGATCACTGCCTGAACTCTCTTTAGAGATCCAGGTAACACTAACATGATCACTGCCTGAACTCTCTTTAGAGATCCAGGTAACACTGACATGATCACTGTCCCGAACTCTCTTTAGAGATCCAGGTTACTCTGACATGATCACTGTCCTGAACTCTCTTTAGAGATCCAGGTAACACTGACATGATCACTGCCTGAACTCTCTTTAGAGATCCAGGTAACACTGACATGATCACTGCCTGAACTCTCTTTAGAGATCCAGGTAACACTGACATGAGCACTGCCTGAACTCTCTTTAGAGATCCAGGTAACACCGACATGGCTGACTTTTATAGTTTCATTGTGACTGCCTGCATTGTTGTCTGCTAGATGGTGCCACTGGTCACACATTTACCAGACTGCCCTTTGCTGTTTAACCACCTTAGTACTGGACTATTAAGTGGAATCCGTTGTATATGTATTGTCATATAGGGCAACCAATAGAAGAATTAGACTTCTTGCTCTTTTTCAACATACTATAGTTATGTAATGTATTAATTTTAACAAGATTTTACAAAATTACCATCCAGGACAAAAGTCCAGATGGCAAGTGGACAAAGAAGCCATTGGTTTTTTGAGTCAAAAAAAATTCATCTATGTGTAACCTGCCCTAATGAGGTATATGTAAAAAAAAATTTTAAACATATTCATGCCGCTAGCATTTACACAACCTGTAGATAATTTGTTCCATTCATTTATTGTCTGTGAGAGTGAGTACTTCCTTCCAATCTACACTGGTCCTTCACCAATGTTGATATGTGTCCTCGAGGTTCTACTGTCTTTCTTAGGTGAGAAAAATATGTTCTATCAATATTTTCATATGCATTCAATATCTTAAACATTTCAGCCCCACACATGCGAAATGGACGCAGATATGAGGGAACAGACAGACATACAGTCACAAACTACTTTATACTACAGATAATCACCAGTTTGATTTAACATTGATTTTTGATTTAATTTTCTTTCTCTCAGTGCGGCGACCCTCCCCATCACATTCCGGTGTCTGGAGGAGAACAACGGCATCGACCAGCGAGTGACACGCTTCGTGCTGCCCGTTGGCTCCACTGTCAACATGGATGGCACGGCGCTCTACGAGGCTGTCGCAGCCATCTTTATAGCACAGATGAACGGCATTGACCTCAACATTGGCCAGGTCATCACGATCAGGTGGGACATTTACACTGTGGGTTGTCATTATAGTTTCACTGTGTGCATGTTGAGAAAATTGTTGGACTCTCGATAAGCCAATGGCTTCCTTGTCCACTTGCCATCTGGAACTTGTTGTTTGGGACGGCAGTTTTGTTAAATCTTGTTAAATTCATGTATTTGTACCTAACGTAATTTTATTCAATGTTACGATTAAAAAGGGAAATAAATCATTATTATATTGTTAATTATAAAAAATATTATTGAATATTATTATTTGTTATTCTTCCCACATTAATTTTATGCAGTACCAATAAAATACTACATTTGCTACTAGCAGAAGCAAACATGACGATGAACTTGAAAGAAATTCTCGTGCAATCAACATTATTGTGTGTTTCAGCTTGACTGCCACTCTTGCCAGTGTGGGTGCTGCCAGTGTGCCTAGTGCTGGACTGGTCACTATGCTTCTGGTACTTACTGCTGTAGGACTGCCCACCCAAGACATCAGTCTCATAGTGTCTGTCGACTGGCTGCTGTAAGTGACCATCTATACACAGTATCTACTCTCTGATCATGCCCAGTCTCGCAGTGTCTGTCGGCTGGCTGCTGTAAGTGACCATCTATACGCAGTATCTACTCTCTGGTCATGCCCAGTCTCATAGTGTCTGTCGACTGGCTGCTGTAAGTGACCATCTATACACAGTATCTACTCTCTGGTCATGCCCAGTCTCGCGGTGTCTGTTGACTGGCTGCTGTAAGTGACCATCTATACACAGTATCTACTCTCTGGTCATGCCCAGTCTCATAGTGTCTGTCGACTGGCTGCTGTAAGCGACCATCTATACACAGTATCTACTCTCTGGTCATGCCCAGTCTCACGGTGTCTGTCGACTGGCTGCTGTAAGTGACCATCTATACGCAGTATCTACTCTCTGGTCATGCCCAGTCTCACGGTGTCTGTCGACTGGCTGCTGTAAGTGACCATCTATACACAGTATCTACTCTCTGGTCATGCCCAGTCTCATAGTGTCTGTCGACTGGCTGCTGTAAGTGACCATCTATACACAGTATCTACTCTCTGGTCATGCCCAGTCTCACGGTGTCTGTCGACTGGCTGCTGTAAGTGACCATCTATACGCAGTATCTACTCTCTGGTCATGCCCAGTCTCACGGTGTCTGTTGACTGGCTGCTGTAAGTGACCATCTATACACAGTATCTACTCTCTGGTCATGCCCAGTCTCACGGTGTCTGTTGACTGGCTGCTGTAAGCGACCATCTATACACAGTATCTACTCTCTGGTCATGCCCAGTCTCACGGTGTCTGTCGACTGGCTGCTGTAAGTGACCATCTATACGCAGTATCTACTCTCTGGTCATGCCCAGTCTCACGGTGTCTGTTGACTGGCTGCTGTAAGCGACCATCTATACACAGTATCTACTCTCTGGTCATGCCCAGTCTCACGGTGTCTGTTGACTGGCTGCTGTAAGCGACCATCTATACACAGTATCTACTCTCTGGTCATGCCCAGTCTCATAGTGTCTGTCGACTGGTTGCTGTAAGCGACCATCTATACACAGTATCTACTCTCTGGTCATGCCCAGTCTCATAGTGTCTGTCGACTGGCTGCTGTAAGCGACCATCTATACACAGTATCTACTCTCTGGTCATGCCCAGTCTCATAGTGTCTGTCGACTGGCTGCTGTAAGCGACCATCTATACACAGTATCTACTCTCTGGTCATGCCCAGTCTCATAGTGTCTGTCGACTGGCTGCTGTAAGTGACCATCTATACACAGTATCTACTCTCTGGTCATGCCCAGTCTCGCAGTGTCTGTCGACTGGCTGCTGTAAGTGACCATCTATACACAGTATCTACTCTCTGGTCATGCCCAGTCTCATAGTGTCTGTCAACTGGCTGCTGTAAGCGACCATCTATACACAGTATCTACTCTCTGGTCATGCCCAGTCTCATAGTGTCTGTCGACTGGCTGCTGTAAGTGACCATCTATACACAGTATCTACTCTCTGATCATGCCCAGTCTCATAGTGTCTGTCGACTGGCTGCTGTAAGTGACCATCTATACGCAGTATCTACTCTCTGGTCATGCCCAGTCTCATAGTGTCTGTCGACTGGCTGCTGTAAGTGACCGTCTATACGCAGTATCTACTCTCTGGTCATGCCCAGTCTCATAGTGTCTGTTGACTGGCTGCTGTAAGTGACCATCTATACACAGTATCTACTCTCTGATCATGCCCAGTCTCGCAGTGTCTGTCGGCTGGCTGCTGTAAGTGACCATCTATACGCAGTATCTACTCTCTGGTCATGCCCAGTCTCACGGTGTCTGTTGACTGGCTGCTGTAAGCGACCATCTATACACAGTATCTACTCTCTGGTCATGCCCAGTCTCGCAGTGTCTGTCGGCTGGCTGCTGTAAGCGACCATCTATACACAGTATCTACTCTCTGGTCATGCCCAGTCTCATAGTGTCTGTCGACTGGCTGCTGTAAGCGACCATCTATACACAGTATCTACTCTCTGGTCATGCCCAGTCTCATAGTGTCTGTCGACTGGCTGCTGTAAGCGACCATCTATACACAGTATCTACTCTCTGGTCATGCCCAGTCTCATAGTGTCTGTCGACTGGCTGCTGTAAGCGACCATCTATACGCAGTATCTACTCTCTGGTCATGCCCAGTCTCATAGTGTCTGTCGACTGGCTGCTGTAATCGACCATCTATACACAGTATCTACTCTCTGGTCATGCCCAGTCTCATAGTGTCTGTCGACTGGCTGCTGTAAGCGACCATCTATACACAGTATCTACTCTCTGGTCATGCCCAGTCTCGCAGTGTCTGTCGGCTGGCTGCTGTAAGCGACCATCTATACACAGTATCTACTCTCTGGTCATGCCCAGTCTCATAGTGTCTGTCGACTGGCTGCTGTAAGCGACCATCTATACACAGTATCTACTCTCTGGTCATGCCCAGTCTCATAGTGTCTGTCGACTGGCTGCTGTAAGCGACCATCTATACACAGTATCTACTCTCTGGTCATGCCCAGTCTCATAGTGTCTGTCGACTGGCTGCTGTAAGCGACCATCTATACGCAGTATCTACTCTCTGGTCATGCCCAGTCTCATAGTGTCTGTCGACTGGCTGCTGTAATCGACCATCTATACACAGTATCTACTCTCTGGTCATGCCCAGTCTCATAGTGTCTGTCGACTGGCTGCTGTAAGTGACCATCTATTCACAGTATCTACTCTCTGGTCATGCCCAGTCTCGCGGTGTCTGTTGACTGGCTGCTGTAAGCGACCATCTATACGCAGTATCTACTCTCTGGTCATGCCCAGTCTCGCGGTGTCTGTTGACTGGCTGCTGTAAGCGACCATCTATACGCAGTATCTACTCTCTGGTCATGCCCAGTCTCGCGGTGTCTGTTGACTGGCTGCTGTAAGCGACCATCTATACGCAGTATCTACTCTCTGGTCATGCCCAGTCTCGCGGTGTCTGTCGACTGGCTGCTGTAAGTGACCATCTATACACAGTATCTACTCTCTGGTCATGCCCAGTCTCGCGGTGTCTGTCGACTGGCTGCTGTAAGCGACCATCTATACACAGTATCTACTCTCTGGTCATGCCCAGTCTCGCGGTGTCTGTTGACTGGCTGCTGTAAGCGACCATCTATACACAGTATCTACTCTCTGGTCATGCCCAGTCTCGCGGTGTCTGTTGACTGGCTGCTGTAAGCGACCATCTATACACAGTATCTACTCTCTGGTCATGCCCAGTCTCATAGTGTCTGTCGACTGGCTGCTGTAAGTAACCATCTATTCACAGTATCTACTCTCTGGTCATGCCCAGTCTCGCGGTGTCTGTCGACTGGCTGCTGTAAGCGACCATCTATACACAGTATCTACTCTCTGGTCATGCCCAGTCTCACGGTGTCTGTCGACTGGCTGCTGTAAGTGACCGTCTATACGCAGTATCTACTCTCTGGTCATGCCCAGTCTCGCGGTGTCTGTCGACTGGCTGCTGTAAGCGACCATCTATACACAGTATCTACTCTCTGGTCATGCCCAGTCTCGCGGTGTCTGTCGACTGGCTGCTGTAAGTGACCATCTATACACAGTATCTACTCTCTGGTCATGCCCAGTCTCGCGGTGTCTGTTGACTGGCTGCTGTAAGCGACCATCTATACACAGTATCTACTCTCTGGTCATGCCCAGTCTCGCGGTGTCTGTTGACTGGCTGCTGTAAGCGACCATCTATACACAGTATCTACTCTCTGGTCATGCCCAGTCTCATAGTGTCTGTCGACTGGCTGCTGTAAGTGACCATCTATTCACAGTATCTACTCTCTGGTCATGCCCAGTCTCGCGGTGTCTGTCGACTGGCTGCTGTAAGCGACCATCTATACACAGTATCTACTCTCTGGTCATGCCCAGTCTCACGGTGTCTGTCGACTGGCTGCTGTAAGTGACCGTCTATACGCAGTATCTACTCTCTGGTCATGCCCAGTCTCGCGGTGTCTGTCGACTGGCTGCTGTAAGCGACCATCTATACACAGTATCTACTCTCTGGTCATGCCCAGTCTCACGGTGTCTGTCGACTGGCTGCTGTAAGTGACCGTCTATACGCAGTATCTACTCTCTGGTCATGCCCAGTCTCATAGTGTCTGTCGACTGGCTGCTGTAAGTGACCATCTATACACAGTATCTACTCTCTGGTCATGCCCAGTCTCATAGTGTCTGTCGACTGGCTGCTGTAAGCGACCATCTATACACAGTATCTACTCTCTGGTCATGCCCAGTCTCACGGTGTCTGTCGACTGGCTGCTGTAAGTGACCGTCTATACGCAGTATCTACTCTCTGGTCATGCCCAGTCTCGCGGTGTCTGTCGACTGGCTGCTGTAAGCGACCATCTATACGCAGTATCTACTCTCTGGTCATGCCCAGTCTCATAGTGTCTGTCGACTGGCTGCTGTAAGTGACCATCTATACGCAGTTTCTACTCTCTGGTCATGCCCAGTCTCGCGGTGTCTGTCGACTGGCTGCTGTAAGTGACCATCTATACGCAGTATCTACTCTCTGGTCATGCCCAGTCTCGCGGTGTCTGTTGACTGGCTGCTGTGACCATCTATACACAGTATCTACTCTCTGGTCATGCCCAGTATGATGCCACTGTGTATATCAGTTACCATTCCACTGCCTGCCAGAAAGGTCTTCATGATGATTACAATAACTTTCTCTTCAGACGCACACAATATATTATTGTAAAAGTGTAACCGATATAATAAAATGTGTATGCATAGAACACTAATGGTTACACAGTAAACATATTTGATAAAAGGTGTGGTTATTTTAAGTAGTAAAGTTAATAAAGCAAAGTTAAATTCAATAAATAAATTAAAATCAATTAATGTAGTCAATGTACTAAAACCTAAAAGAAATTGTTGTATGTTCAAATAATAAAATAAAAACATGCAAATGTTTGACAGGCTAAATGCTAAAGGTAATTTTTTTAAATAACTACCCATCATGTACGTCCTAGGACTGCCTTAGATGACCCGATACTGCTTGTTTCAGAGACCGTCTGCGGACGTCTGTCAACGTGGTTGGTGACTCGTACGGCGCTGGCATCGTGGACCATCTGTCAAAGGCGGAGCTGGAGCAACAGGACCGTGAGCACGGTCTGGCAGTGTTGGGGGACCACGAGGTGTTGGAGATGGAAGAAGGACCACAGGACCACAAGAATGACATAGCTAAAGGTGTCGTCTAGGTGACATGTTGTGTGTAGGACTGTTAGGATGGCACAGTGACACTCACAGCTTATTTGCTGCACTCACTGCATGTCACATGTCACAACTGGCTGCAGCATCTAACAGGAGTCCTCGTCCATGGTCCTGTTTAGACGGACTTGTCAGCTGGCCTGGGGACAGTTTCACGAAACATTCATACTGTGGAAGTAATTGTGTACATTTATGAGCACATGAATAATCATCTGAATAATCATAGCGCAAACTAGATAGATAAACTTTGCAAAATGATTTACATTAAAGTTTGCATGGAATGAATGTTTTTTTAAACCGACCCCTGCTTCTATTTGGGCTGACCTGTAAATTTACAGAGGTCCTAGTAATCATGGGCTGACCTGTCAACTTACACAGAGGTCCTAGTAATATTGGGCTGAATTGTCAACTTACAGAGATCCTAATAATTTTGGGGCTGACCTGTCAACTTACAGAAGTCCTACTCATTTTTGGGCTGACCTGTCAACTTACAGAGGTCCTACTCATTTTTGGGCTGACCTGTCAACTTACAGAGGTCCTACTCATTTTTGGGCTGACCTGTCAACTTACAGAGGTCCTACTCATTTTTGGGCTGACCTGTCAACTTACAGAGGTCCTACTAATTTTTGGGCTGACCTGTCAACTTACAGAGGTCCTACTCATTTTTGGGCTGACCTGTCAACTTACAGAGGTCCTAGTAATATTGGGCTGAATTGTCAACTTACAGAGATCCTAATAATTTTGGGACTGACCTGTCAACTTACAGAAGTCCTAGCAATTTTGGACTGACCTGTCAACTTACAGAGGTCCTAGTCATTTTTGGGCTGACCTGTCAACTCACAGAGGTGCTTGTAATTTTTGGGTTGACCTGTCAACTTACAGAGGTCCTAATAATCTTGGGCTGACCTATCAACTGTGATAGATCCTAGTAATCTTGGACTGACCTGTCAACTTGCAGAGGTCCTAGTATTCTTGGACTGACCTGTCAACTGTGAAAGGTCCTGGATTGACAAGGTCCCTGCCCTGCTGTGTCCAACCTGTCAGTGCCCAGTAATCTTGTCAAAGTTCCTCCTGGTAAAAATGTACAAATGTCAAGATTTCATTCCCTGTGTTTACACTGAAATGCAGTGAGGTGCATTGTGGGAGTTCTACGCTGCTGCTATTTATGAAGTGTTGTGACTTGGGGTGCCCTTCACTTATATAAATCCTCTTTTGCTCATAAAATAACCTGAATGCGAAAATGGGTTTCACCGAATTGTGCTCATTGTGGCAGGTTAAGATAAAGACTTTGCTCATACTTTATGGTACATTGTTGCTGTCCTCTTTATCCCTCATATCCAGGGTGAAGCTGGCATCGATACCAGTTGTTGATTTATCTTTGTTTTCCTTCTTCTGTCAATGTTCTTGTAATGTGGTAATTTTATGGTAATATCTCATAAAATTTGTAAAACACTGTTTTAAAGTGATTTAATAAAGATGTTGGTCAGGTTAGTGCTAATGATGAAATGAGCTTGATATGATAGTTACGCCGACCCTCCCCTCCCCCAGAGTATTTAACCACTTCTTTTAGAAGGCAACTTTCATTTTGCAATGTATTATTCTTTTGGTATGCAACTCTGATTTTGCCACAAATTGTTTGCACTGCTTTTGTTGCTGGTCACCAGATGTCAGCACTAGTGGTGTCTGCTGTAGGCGATTCTCTGTTAGTGCCAGTTTAGAATACACATATAGTTTAAGCTGGGCATTAACAAGTAAACCTGCTGCTTGTATTTTCTTTTATCAAGGGTTATGGACTGTATGTCTTAGTTGCCTGTGGTTCTGCTGTAGTTTGCTTAGTATCATGCACAGTAACAAGGGTGAATTTTTATAGATTCTGTTTATCGTTGTAATTATGCAATAACGTGTACACACTTAGTAGATTGTCAGTAGATTGTCAGTTTACCTTTGGAGGTACAAAAAGAATTTGCACATACAGTAATAATAGTAGACGTGCATGGGTTAATGCAACTAGGAAAGCAGGTTAGTACTTACAGTGCTACAAAACTACTTGTATTAGTACAGAAGTTTACCTGTATTAGTACAGAAGTTTACTTGTATTAGTACAAACGTTTACTTGTATAGTACAGACATTTACATGTATTAGTACAGAAGTTTACATGTATTAGTACAGACGTTTACATGTATTAGTACAGAAGTTTACATGTATTAGTACAGACGTTTACATGTATTAGTACAGACGTTTACATGTATTAGTACAGACGTTTACATGTATTAGTACAGACGTTTACATGTATTAGTGATGTGCTTCTTGAAGCTTGTTAGATACAACTACTACAGTCTGGGTGAGCAAACCCTGCCACTGGCTACTTGTCCTGCACTTGGTAATGGTCACTTGTCCTGCACTTGGTAATGGTCACTTGTCCTGCACTTGGTAATGGTCACTTGTCCTGCACTTGGTAATGGTCACTTGTCCTGCACTTGGTAATGGTCACTTGTCCTGCACTTGGTAACGGTCACTTGTCCTGCACTTGGTAACGGTCACTTGTCCTGCACTTGGTAACGGTAACTTGTCCTGCACTTGGTAACGGTCACTTGTCCTGCACTTGGTAACGGTCACTTGTCCTGCACTTGGTAACGGTAACTTGTCCTGCACTTGGTAACGGTCACTTGTCCTGCACTTGGTAATGGTCACTTGTCCTGCACTTGGTAACGGTCACTTGTCCTGCACTTGGTAATGGTCACTTGTCCTGCACTTGGTAATGGTCACTTGTCCTGCACTTGGTAATGGTCACTTGTCCTGCACTTGGTAACGGTCACTTGTCCTGCACTTGGTAACGGTCACTTGTCCTGCACTTGGTAACGGTCACTTGTCCTACACTTGGTAATGGTCACTGTCATTCAGCTGTTTGTGTTCATGCTTTGGGTTGACAATTTGTTCCTGTGTGAGATGTCCTTCTGTTGTGGGATTGTCTGCACTGTGTCTTGCCCATGAACCATGTATCATGCATAGACACTCAATCTGCCTGCTTTTACTTGCATGCGGCTGACAGAGGACACATGTAAGAGCACTGGTCTAACGGAGATAACCAGCAACATAGACTGTGCTAACTCAAACAACCAGAAGGGGGCAGCAGCAGATTGGGTGTAGACCACGATGTGATGATGGACACAGGACAGAAGGATTGACCAACCACGGGCGGCCATGTGTTGTCATAGATGTGTCTGCGCTCCCTAACCTCGAACGTTAATGCACCAGGACAGGCGTTAACACTTGGACAGTGGAAAAGTTTTTTTCATATTAAAATGTGCAGAATTTAAGATGCTTAGTAGAACAGTAGCTGTTCAGTGTTCCCCCATGTGTTTGTGTTTGTTTACTTAGTAGAACAGTAGCTGTTCAGTGTTCCCCCATGTGTTTGTGTTTGTTTACTTTATGCAAAAAAAGACAAATTCATGGAATGTTGTCTTTATTTCATTTAGAATGTTTTGTGGCCACTAGAATTGAAGCTGCCTAACATAAATTCCATATGAATCCACACTGTGACAATGTTAACATGGTGACAATGAAATTACCTGTAGAGGAACATCGGTGAGTTTCCACCCACAAGGTGATCAGATTATATTTCTCATATTGCACCATAATGATTAGAACACTTTGCCACATGAAAGTTGCTCACATCTCAGAAGGTCACCAATTTCTTTTTACATTTTCCACATTCTGAAAACTTTGTGAGGAATTGAAATGTGCAGCACTGAGTAGATATTTTGTTAACGGTTTATTGTGTCTACAGTTGGTTGGTGCCACATTCTAAAATGTCAGATGTTGTGTCATTGTATGTGTCGTATGGCAGTGTATGCCTTGTGCAGCAACCTACACTATTTTTTAATAATTATGTGTATCTATAATATATAGACCATATATGATTGGAATTATTGTTGCATTTTGACTAAACTCAATCATGATATGGAATGGCTTGGTCACCCCGCCCATGGAACACCAGTCAATGTCCATGTCGGCGGGACTAAGTCGTTGGTTTACAAATGTTGTCATGGTTACATCACAACTGTTCCGTCACAATAGTAGCCACTCAAGGGAGCTTTGTCATGGTAACGTGTCTTTGTAGATGTAAAGTATTTAGATTTTCAGTGCAAACTTTGTAACCATAGATAGAAACTTTATTATCGTTGATTTCTAGTGGCGTGGCAGTTGATTGTGGAATGTCAGGCGTCACATAGTATCAGTTAATTATTGTCGCGAAATAGAATGCCAGCAAGAATTTGCAGATTAAGAGCGAGGCTTGAACTAGTGCGGCTGAGCAAGGTTTGTGTCAGTGTTACCTTACAATAAGAGTGAAGCTTGAACTAGTGCGGCTGGGCAAGGTTTGTGTCAGTGTTACCTTACAATAAGAGTGAGGCTTGAACTAGTGCGGCTGGGCAAGGTTTGTGTCAGTGTTACCTTACAATAAGAGTGAGGCTTGAACTAGTGCGGCTGAGCAAGGTTTGTGTCAGTGTTACCTTACAATAAGAGTGAGGCTTGAACTAGTGCGGCTGGGCAAGGTTTGTGTCAGTGTTACCTTACAATAAGAGTGAGGCTTGAACTAGTGCGGCTGGGCAAGGTTTGTGTCAGTGTTACCTTACAATAAGAGTGAGGCTTGAACTAGTGCGGCTGGGCAAGGTTTGTGTCAGTGTTACCTTACAATAAGAGTGAGGCTTGAACTAGTGCGGCTGGGCAAGGTTTGTGTCAGTGTTACCTTACAATAAGAGTGAGGCTTGAACTAGTGCGGCTAGGCAAGGTTTGTGTCAGTGTTACCTTACAATAAGAGTGAGGCTTGAACTAGTGCGGCTGGGCAAGGTTTGTGTCAGTGTTACCTTACAATAAGAGTGAGGCTTGAACTAGTGCGGCTAGGCAAGGTTTGTGTCAGTGTTACCTTACAATAAGAGTGAGGCTTGAACTAGTGCGGCTGGGCAAGGTTTGTGTCGGTGTTACCTTACAATAAGAGTGAGGCTTGAACTAGTGCGGCTGGGCAAGGTTTGTGTCAGTGTTACCTTACAATAAGAGCGAGGCTTGAACTAGTGCGGCTGGGCAAGGTTTGTGTCAGTGTTACCTTACAATAAGAATGTGTTCGCGTGAATGGTTTGGCTCATAAACGTGCGATAAAAAACAAAACAAAAAACGAACAATAATGATAACATTTCAAGTAATGTTACATCATCTGAGATATATAATTGTGCCTGTACAGAGCCTGTGTCTGCTGTCAACATAGCAACATTACAATATCAACCTGCACAAGTTGCCTGGCAACTGGTAAGAGTAGACTATGACCACTTGATGCATTGGTGCACCATGTACAATTGAAAGGTAATAATAACCATTAGGTGTAAAATATAGTATTAGTGTTATAGAACATATATGCGGGGCAGGTGATACTGGCGATATATATAATTTATTAAATGAAATTCATATACATATTAGTTTTGTATGCAGGCACATATAGTACATTTGTTGCACATATTTTATATAGAAACTTTGGAGTATGCTGTATGTAACGTGTATGTAGAGGCTGCTCAAGCCACGCATTGTTTGAGATGTTCCTTCAATTCCTCGCTGAGCTCTGTTGTTCCACAATGTGTCAAAGTACAGACAAGCATCCAGATACCAGCACCCAGATACCAGCAGCAGCGTCATGTCAGAAATGTCAAATATTTTAGACTGCAAACTGGCACCAGATAGCAAATATACAATAGTGTTGTCAAAATTAGCATCTATTTGTAACTGCTAACAGGCACCCAGATAGAAAGACAGGCACACCCATGTCAGAATTATTGTGTTCGTGGAAATGGGTGATGTAGGATTGGTTGTAGAAGCCGTGGTAGTGCATAAAGATGCATTTAAAAGAAATTTAGAAATATGTAAAATAGACGATAGACTTGGACAACTTTCTTACTGGTGAAAGGGGGTTTGTTGCAGAAACATAGGGTGCAAGGAAAACTAACCAATTTTTGACACACACAAAGACCAGACAGACAGACAGACGGATTTCCGAGAATGAAACGTACAATGGCGAGTTTCACATATTCACCTGTCGTATTGCTTTACATCATTGTGGACATTTCAGGAGAGTTTCACATAATCACCTGTCGTATTGCTTTACATCATTGTGGACATTTCAGGAGAGGGCTGATGTTTATAATATAATATGATGATAAACAATGCACAGTATATAGTTCAGTCCTGGGTGGTTGCCTCTACTTTCACCACCAGGGGGCAGGCTGGAACCAGCAGTACTTGTGAAGTAGTGGCACGCTGTTAACACATTCTGGTTGTACGTAGCCACCTCGTTGATGGCGTGGATGTCCCCCATCATGTGGCAGCGTCTAACGTGTGTTGTGCTGGAGTAGTCGGTCTTGGAACCCTGCTGGTTCACTGGGACACGTATTGATGCGATCGCTGGTGATAGGTAGAGCTGTAGGAAGAACATTCCAATGTAGTGAGTGTATCATTGCCTGGCCCCTGTTGGTTTCCAGTACCACAACATGTGTGTATAGTGTTGATTGTAGATACCGAGGTACGGTTGTTTCACTTGTGTGTACCAGTCATGCTTCAATAAAACATTTAGACTATCATTTCAGTTGTCGCTTTTTTGATAATAACAGTAGTGGATTGTGAACTACTTCAGGCCAGAGCAGTTTGGTTGTATTACCCCTGGTAAGTGGCTTAAGTGGCTGATTCAGTGAAGCGGTGCATCTTATAACAGCACAGACAGGGAACGATTCCATGTATGGGGCATACACTGTATTTTATTCTACTAAGCAGCTGATACTGTTGTATGTGATTTAACTAAGCAGAGACCACTCTATTAAGTATATTGTTGGTATTATGTGTCAAGATGTTTTTGTTTTCTAAACTAATGTACTCCTGGTATTCTTATTCTATTGCGATCAGTGATCATAAATAAACACGCAAGTCAATTCAGTTGACTCAATGCTAAACATTTGTTCAATGTTCACACGCTTTGGATACCCAACATTTAACGTATTTAGAATCCCGAAATGTCAATATATTTTATCTGCTGTAGTATGTTAGTTGCTGGTTTATTAGCCTTCGCTTTTGATATGCTTTGTCAATGACTAATAGCAAAACGAGGTCACTGTGAAACTAATGGGTCCTCCATAAATGTAGAGGCATCCTGGGGGGATTGGGCCGTCCTAGTTGGCTTAAACTACAGGTGCAATGCAGGAGGTGAACTACAGGTGCAAAGCAGGTGAACTACAAGTGCAAAGCAGGAGGTGAACTACAGGTGCAAAGCAGGAGGTGAACTACAGGTGCAAAGCAGGAGGTGAACTACAGGTGCAGGAGGTGAAGCAAATGTTTCCAGTGTCATTATTAATAACCACAAATGTGTTAAATAGTTTATTGTGTATAATTATGATACACATCAACAATGATCACAGAAAGCTGTTTGAATACTGCTAATTTGACAAGGAATCAAGGTGAATAACAAGCAACAACATTTATTTGTAAGTATGTTGTTAACAATTAAATATTGAGTACCCATGCTGCATGATTGTAATAACTAACATTGTGGTACATAACTGTAACATTGTGGTACAAACAATGCCCACTCTATCAGTGCTGATTTTGCTCTACAATATATGTGCACAAACTGACAGGAAGTCGTACAAATAATAATATGTAGTATTTCTCTCAAGAAGTTCTGTTAATAGCTAAGATATGTAAATATTATTCATAGATTTAAGCAACTTATGCATTGTATATCACCAGTACGGAAGTACTATCATCATAAATTGTATATCACCAGTACGGAAGTACTATCATCATAAATTGTATATCACCAGTACGGAAGTACTATCATCATAAATTGTATATCACCAGTACGGAAGTACTATCATCATACATTGTATATCACCAGTACGGGAGTACTATCATCATACATTGTATATCGCCAGTACGGAAGTACTAACATCATACATTGTATATCACCAGTATGGAAGTACTATCATCATACATTGCATATCACCAGTACGGAAGTACTATCATCATACATTGTATATCGCCAGTACGGAAGTACTATCATCATACATTGTATATCACCAGTACGGAAGTACTATCATCATACATTGTATATCACCAGTACGGAAGTACTATCATCATACATTGTATATCACCAGTACGGAAGTACTAACATCATACATTGCATATCACCAGTACGGAAGTACTATCATCATACATTGTATATCACCAGTACGGAAGTACTATCATCATAAATTGTATATCACCAGTACGGAAGTACTATCATCATACATTGTATATCACCAGTACGGAAGTACTATCATCATACATTGTATATCGCCAGTATGGAAGTACTATCATTATACATTGTATATCGCCAGTACGGAAGTACTATCATCATACATTGTATATCGCCAGTATGGAAGTACTATCATCATACATTGTATATCGCCAGTATGGAAGTACTATCATCATACATTGTATATCACCAGTACGGAAGTACTATCATCATAAATTGTATATCACCAGTACGGAAGTACTATCATCATAAATTGTATATCACCAGTACGGAAGTACTATCATCATACATTGTATATCGCCAGTATGGAAGTACTATCATTATACATTGTATATCGCCAGTATGGAAGTACTATCATCATACATTGTATATCACCAGTACGGAAGTACTATCATCATAAATTGTATATCACCAGTACGGAAGTACTATCATCATAAATTGTATATCACCAGTACGGAAGTACTATCATCATACATTGTATATCGCCAGTATGGAAGTACTATCATCATACATTGTATATCGCCAGTACGGAAGTACTAACATCATACATTGTATATCACCAGTACGGAAGTACTACGGAAGTATTAAAATCATACATTTTAGTTTTGCAAAAGATCATAATGTAGGGATGACATTCCATGTAATACTGGCAAGAAATATTTCTTCCATTGTAAATATAAGTATGAGTGAAATTTGCATAGTAAACATTTACTTTTAATAATTTACATCTGACTAAATCAACTCTTCTAAGCTGTAAGCAAAATACGTGTTTATACATTTATATATTATGTATATATCCACTATGTATACAATAACAAAACACCATACACATGTAATATAGGACAATTTCAAATTAACTAAATCTTAAAAATAGTTTGCTTATAGCTTGTTAAACTCGATTTTTCTAAGGAACTAATTAATAAGTTAACATAAATAATCAACAATATAAAAATTATAAAATCAACATTTCAACCTTTTCGTTCTGAAAACATGATTGAACAATAAAATACATAGACGACACAACCTTTTAAAAACATCCGTTCTCAACATGCCATAGCAGCACATCAACCACATTATGATTAATTAACACACAGTGAAGCCTCATATACTATAGTAGACACCTAACAACAGTGACCAACAATGTAAAAGTGTTAACACAGTGAAGCCTCATATACTATAGTAGACACCTAACAACAGTGACCAACAATGTAAAAGAGACACATTTCAGAAGTTCTCACTAATTTCAATTATGCCACACAAATAACCAATAAACATAACAAAGAATTTCGACCTAGTCGTATAATTCACATTTTATGCAACCTCTTAAATGACTCGTCCAATGCACCACAGCCCAGTGTGATCAGACTGATGTTGCAAGAGAAATTAGAATGTCCCATAGAATCTGACAAACACTTATAGCCAGTTAACCAGCCAATTCTCTATAGTTTTCTGTGTAAAAATAAACAATTGAAACATTTGGACATACGCTTCTACACAGTTTATGGCTGTATTCCTGCCACATCACATTGATTTCCCATAACATGCCATGTGGACTTGGGGGATTTGGGTATGTATACAACCATTTATGTAATTTTTATACAGATTGGTTTAAAATGGAAAAATCATGATAAAATTCGCATAACATTGAAGGACAAACTTATAGCACTATTTTTTATGCTAGGCAGATTTCTGGCAAAACCAGATATAGCGTAATACCCCAGCATGTGGCCCTCCTAGTCAACGAGGGCGGCTCTGATGTTCTGCTCAAGGACGGAGATCCAGGTGAACTTGTCTTCAGCCGTGTCAGTGCCACACACCCAGCTTCGCTTGGGCGTGTACATTCGCAGTGCGTTCGTCACATCTGCAACAACACAAAACTAACTGTGTCATGCTTCAGACTTGAAAAACATCACAAATATCAAACACACATTACTTTAGTTTTGTTATACACTGTTTATCACAAAGTAACAAACAGTAATGGATCTCCTAAGAACATCATAGATTAATGTTTTCAATAGTGTTCTTTCAAAAATGTCATTTGTTGTTACGAGCAAGGTTATGTTGTACTAACTGCCTTGGAAGAAGGTTATATTGTACTAACTGCCTTGGAAGAAGGTTATGTTGTACTAACTGCCTTGGAAGAAGGTTATGTTGTACTAACTGCCTTGGAAGAAAACTTGCGAAAGACTGTTTGATTGCGTTGGACAGTCACAGAACTATTTCCTATGTTTCTTAAATGAGAATGTACAGTAATCAGAAAATAAAATGCAAATACCCAATCATTGTGCACTATACACATGACACTTCAATACAGATGACCAATCATTGTGCACTATACACATGACACTTTGATACAGATGACCAATCATTGTGCACTATACACATGACACTTTGATACAGATGACCAATCATTGTGCACTATACACATGACACTTTGATACAGATGACCAATCATTGTGCACTATACACATGACACTTTGATACAGATGACCAATCATTGTGCACTATACACATGACACTTTGATACAGATGACCAATCATTGTGCACTATACACATGACATTTCAGTACAGATGACCAATCATTGTGCACTATACACATGACACTTTGATACAGATGACCAATCATTGTGCACTATACACATGACACTTTGATACAGATGACCAATCATTGTGCACTATACACATGACACTTTGATACAGATGACCAATCATTGTGCACTATACACATGACACTTCAATACAGATGACCAATCATTGTGGATGTTGTCTGATGTAGATATATGGCCTGACAGCCTGATACACTCAACTGCAATAGGAACGCGAATGAACAATGACAATTTTTATTTGGATTTATACAGAGTTTCACGTCAAAAATGTAGATTTCAACCAAAGCAAAATGTCATATCTGGAACTATTCACATATCTGGCACTATTCACATATCTGCACTATTCACAACAGCTGACAGACTTTGCAAATAACTCACACTTTGAGTCGGCAATATCCTCGACTCTGAGTCTGTTGAGGGAAGCACACGCCTCAAATCGGTATGTGTGCTCGACAGCGCGATCAAATGGAAAGTTACGAGTAGTTCTTCTTGTGATCACCAGGCTGTCGTTAAAGAGGAACAGTCCTAGCATCTCAATATGCTGATATGTTCTGCAAAATATAAACGGAGAAATAGAAAAAACATTGATGGCATCCAGGTATTCGTTCATAAAAATCTCATGTAAACTGTACAGGGAAATGTTGTCCCACACAATTTAAATACTACGGATGGATACGGAACAGACGCAGTGATCAACTGAGATAAGGGAAACTACAAATTTCCACACATCCGTGATTATGTCATCCAACCAGGACGTCATCGTCACTAGTATTGATGAAGCCATCTATATAGGCAAATAAAACTTTGTGATATAAAAAAGATTGTATGATCATGAAAATGAACTGTCTTGAGAACTGTTCGACTATGGGACAAACACCTGTCCTTGATCTCACCTGTGTTCTGGTCTGATGGTGTCTGTGCGTCGCGACGGAGGCTTCAGGTGGGCAACATCAAGCTGCTTGATAAAGAACCGATTCGCTTCCATCAAAGACTGCAACATCAACGACATCATGGCAGCAATTCAAGTATTGAAACTGGTGTATCTTTCTGTGCTGCCTGACTGGATTGTAGAGTTAACAAGATTTAACAAGAATGCCAGAGCAACAAGTTCCAGATGGCCAAGGATGTCATTGGCTTATCGAAAGTATAGCAGGTAGGTACAGATCATTATTTGTTTCTTCATAGGCAGACAATGTTAACATTGTTTAGTCCCATATGCAAAATAACGATTTTGTCTACATACAAAGGGATCCTTCCATAATTGATAGGTCCATATTGTGCTAATGAGCAACTAGAAATTTAAAAATCCTTGAAAGTGGAGAGTTCCACTTGATTTGTATGCCATGGACCTGAAAGTGAAATTATCCCCAGGTGCTAAAATAATGCACACACACCTACCCCCCCCCCACACACAGTGTGCACACACACCCACCCCCCCCCCACACACAGTGTGCACACACACCCACCCCCACACACACACATAGTGTGCAAACACACCCACCTCCACACACAGTGTGACACACCCCCACCCCCACACACATAGTGCACACACACCCACCCACCCACACACAGTGTGCACACACACCCACCCCCACACACACATAGTGTGCACACACACCCACCTCCACACACAGTGTGACACACCCCCACCCCCACACACATAGTGTGCACACACACCCACCTCCACACACAGTGTGCACACACACCCACCCCCACACACACAGTGTGCACACACACCCACCCACACACCCACAGTGTGCACACTCACCCACCCCCACACACACCCACACACAGTGTGCACACACACACACCCCCACACACAGTGTGCACACACACCCATCCCCACACACACATTGTGCACACCCACCCACCCACACACAGTGTGCACACACACACACACCCCCACACACAGTGTGCACACACACCTACCCTCGAACACACTCAGTGTGCACACACGCCCACCCCCGCACACACTCAGTGTGCACACACACACCCACACTCAGTGTGCACACACACAGTGTGCACACACACAGTGTGCACACACACACAGTGTGCACACACACACAGTGTGCACGCACACACACACACACACACACACACACACACACACACACACACACACACACACACACACACACACACACACACACACACACACACACAAACACACACACACAAGTTACAGTTCTGGGGGACGTGAAACTGTTTGCCTACCGGGCAAGAGACAATTTTCTTCTGAAGTTCCATCAGTTCTCTCTCCCGCTCTAATCTCAACTTGTGCTGAAAGGAAACGTTTATAAGTCTTTTAAATAAATAATACTCATTATTTAAAATTAAATTCATATAACATGCCTTGTTTCTGGGTAAAAACCTGTTCAAAGGCACTATATAACAATGTTAAAAATGTACAATAATTTTTAAATAAATTTTTTTATTTAAAATAATGTTAAAATAATGTTGAAATAATTTGTAAACAATTTAGAATAATTTTTAAATGTTAAAATAATTTAAAATAAATTTTAAATTCCTTTAATATTATTTTTATTTATTATTATTTTTTATGTTAATAAAAAGCCCACATGATTAAGTCAATTAACTGCTGCTGTCTATAATGTTATGTAGACCAAACGGAAAAGGTCTTTAACACCCACTCGAAAGCCCACAATGGAGTGCAGCAGGCAGTGAATATGTCTTAAAGTTAATAAAAGTCATGGTTTTGGGGCTATGTGCCTATACTGCCCTGCCATGACAGAAGGAAAGCAAGTTACATTGCCAATGCTCTTATGGTTACATTATTTTTGTTCAAAGAAGCAAGTCCTATCCTCACTAGTTGCTCTGTGGCAATAGCACAAGTAACTTCACTGGAATGGCAGTGGCAGAGGGAAGTATGTGACAACAATATATGCAATGACAGAAGGGAGCAAATGACAGAATAAAAATGTCACTTGCTTCCTTTTGTCATGGCAGGGCAGTATAAGAGTTATTAAAACATAATCATTTGCACCTACAATTAAGAATATCACGTCAGTGGTTTACTAGGAAAACCTTGTTGAACACACAGCAACTTAATTCATGGGCCGCGCCATACTGTTAGATAGCGACATCATGATTGTCGTAACATATTTTGGCCTTTGTTTATTAAACTAGTCCTCTTTCTGACAAAATATCATGTTTGTTTGAGACTTTGCATAGGTTCTGTGTATGCCGGCCTCTCATAGTCTAGGTTACCCGATTTCACAGAATTGTGCTTATGCTTATCAGTCGCACTGGTTACATGTCAGCCCTCACTCAACCGGAGAAATTACAGGAATCTCCCACCTTTCATACACATTCTGAGTAAACCACTGGCGTGATATTCTAGATTTTAGTTGCACATGGTTAGTTTTTATTACCTCTTTTAGGTACATAGCATAAAAACCATGACTTTTGTTTCATTTTAAGCTGGTACTACAATATTTGTAAATTTTCATTTTTAGAATATATTTAGGAGCAGAGCTTGAAAATTTTAATGAAAAACACAAAATTATCAGAACAAAACCGATCACATATCAGCAGTAGATTCTACCGACACAGACAATGCTACAAACAGGAATTAAGTGCAATTTATCATTAAATACTATCAATACAATTCTCACCTCCTGCGAAAGGTTGTTTAGTTCCGTGAAGGTCACAATGGCTGCCTGAAGGTCAGAGCGGTCAGCATGATTTGGAGGGGTGTGTCTTTGAAACCATGTTAGCAGCGTCACATACTCATTTATCCTGCGCGATGGCGCAAGCAGCAATTCAGGTAACCTGTACAGAGCAATAGATGGTTTCATGCTCTTGTGACTGGTTTTTAGTTGACGGAAAAATTTTATTATATTTCCTACCAACTTAATGCTAACAGGGAGACTCCCTGTTAGCATTCCACAGAGTCGGTGCAGCAACTGCTCTAGTTCCAACATTTGTCTTAACACTGGGTACGAAAAGTGGATTAGAACTAGATGATTGAAGCTGTCTGGGCTGTCTTGCAGGAGTGAGCAGTGAATGTAAATATGCTGGTTGCTTGGATGAAAGTGCTTGAAAGATAGATCTTAAACATTAATGCGATATCATACAGGGAGCCAATGCAATGATTTCACAAGTGGTCCTGAGTGAAAGAAATGAGGAGACTGGGTAACTACCCTGGTAAACAATTTTGCACATGATGAAGTTTCATGATGTCCTTGAGAGGACGGCCACATGTGCCCAGGACGGCCACATGTGCCCAGGATGGCCACATGTGCCCAGGATGGCCACATGTGCCCAGGACAGCCACGTGTGCCCAGGATGGCCACATGTGCCCAGGGTGGCCACGTGTGCCCAGGAAGGCCACATGTGCCCAGGACGGCCACATGTGCCCAGGATGGCCACATGTGCAACAAATAGATATAATAACAAATAGATCGATTTTATCATAAAACATGAAGAAAAAACGGTACCTTTCATAAAAAAAAACAGGCATGCGGGATCAAGGGAAAAATAGAGGTATTTTCTGCCAGAAAGTGGTAGTGTTGACAATAATATAAATTACTGATAACAAAGTTAAATATTTTGAGCACACATACTACACAGGCATCAATTGTCACTATTCTTTCACAGACATGGAGGATAAAATAAAACTATTTCAATGAAAAATTGTGTATTTTACCAGTTGCTAGATTATGCAAAATAATCAAATCTCTTCAGTACTACAGAATTTCGGATAGTGTAACCATAACTCGTATAATAACAATTAAGAATCTGTAATTAAACCGCAAAATCTCTCGGATGTAACATCGAACCAGCGCTAGACTTACGTCAACATCTTCGCTGCAACCGTTCTCTCGTGTCGTTTCAGGAATGCCCTGAAGATGGCGCTCTGTTCAAGGCATCGTTCAATCATGCGTAGCAGGACAGGGTAGTTGTTGAGGAAGTTGACATAGACCTTCAGTGTGCCTGTGAACTTGACAAACAGGTCCCCGAGACACTTGTCAGCCGACCAGCTGGACAGACGGTTCCTCAGGTCCTCAACAAACTCTCTGCAGCAGCGACAACAAGATTTAACAAGGTTGCCATCCAAGGCAAAAAACCCAGAGAGCAAGCGGACAAGGAAGCCTTGGGCGCACCTAGAGTTCAACCCAGAGAGCAAGCGGACAAGGAAGCCTTGGGCGCACCTAGAGTTCAACCCAGAGAGCAAGCGGACAAGGAAGCCTTGGGCGCACCTAGAGTTCAACCCAGAGAGCAAGCGGACAAGGAAGCCTTGGGCGCACCTAGAGTTCAACCCAGAGAGCAAGCGGACAAGGAAGCCTTTGGCGCACCTAGAGTTCAACCCAGAGAGCAAGCGGACAAGGAAGCCTTGGGCGCACCTAGAGTTCAACCCAGAGAGCAAGCGGACAAGGAAGCCTTGGGCGCACCTAGAGTTCAACCCAGAGAGCAAGCGGACAAGGAAGCCTTGGGCGCACCTAGAGTTCAACCCAGAGAGCAAGCGGACAAGGAAGCCTTTGGCACACCTAGAGTTCAAACCAGAGAGCAAGCGGACAAGGAAGCCTTTGGCGCACCTAGAGTTCAACCCAGAGAGCAAGCGGACAAGGAAGCCTTGGGCGCACCTAGAGTTCAACCCAGAGAGCAAGCGGACAAGGAAGCCTTGGGCGCACCTAGAGTTCAACCCAGAGAGCAAGCGGACAAGGAAGCCTTTGGCGCACCTAGAGTTCAACCAGTCTTTATCCATGTGTTATAAGCCCTTCAGAGATAGCTGCCAATTTATTTTTAAACATATTCGTGCTGCTAGCATTTACACAATCAGTAGATAATTTGTTCAATTCGTTTGGATATTTATTGCTGCAATATATTATATTTACATCAGAAAATGAATAAAACATGAATTTGGCAGATCACTAAATGATCCGGTGGAAGAAGTTATATTTCACCTTTAAACCTTAAGATTTATTGATCTGTCTTTAATTGCAGTAAAGAGGTCTTTACATATGTTGTAGTCGGGGGTTTATACAACTAAAATGCAAACATTCTCTGAATTATTCAATCTCAAAGTACATCTAAATTAACAGTGTTATACATCAGGTTTAAATCTTTATTGATCTCAAAGTACATCTAAATTAACATTGTTATAAATCATGTTTGAATCTTTATTGATCTCAAAGTACATCTAAATTAACAGTGTTATACATCAGGTTTGAATCTTTATTGATCTCAAAGTACATCTAAATTAACAGTGTTATACATCAGGTTTGAATCTTTGTTGATCTCAAAGTACATCTAAATTAACAGTGTTATACATCAGGTTTGAATCTTTATTGATCTCAAAGTACATCTAAATTAACAGTGTTATACATCAGGTTTGAATCTTTACTGATCTCAAAGTACATCTAAATTAACAGTGTTATACATCATGTTTGAATCTTTACTGATCTCAAAGTACATCTAAATTAACAGTGTTATACATCATGTTTGAATCTTTATTGATCTCAAAGTACATCTAAATTAACAGTGTTATACATCATGTTTGAATCTTTATTGATCTCAAAGTACATCTAAATTAACAGTGTTATACATCATGTTTGAATCTTTACTGATCTCAAAGTACATCTAAATTAACAGTGTTATACATCATGATTAAATCTTTATTGATCTCAAAGTACATCTAAATTAACAGTGTTATATATCATGTTTGAAGCTTTATTGATCTCAAAGTACATCTAAATTAACAGTGTTATACATCAGGTTTAAATCTTTATTGAACTCAAAGTACATCTAAATTAACAGTGTTATACATCAGGTTTGAATCTGTATTGATCTCAAAGTACATTTAAATTAACAGTGTTATACATCAGGTTTGAATCTGTATTGATCTCAAAGTACATTTAAATTAACAGTGTTATACATCAGGTTTGAATCTTTATTGATCTCAAAGTACATCTAACTTAACAGTGTTATACATCATGTTTAAATCTTTATTGATCTCAAAGTACATCTAAATTAACAGTGTTATACATCAGGTTTGAATCTTTATTGATCTCAAAGTACATCTAAATTAACAGTGTTATACATCAGGTTTGAATCTGTATTGATCTCAAAGTACATTTAAATTAACAGTGTTATACATCAGGTTTGAATCTTTATTGATCTCAAAGTACATCTAAATTAACAGTGTTATACATCATGTTTAAATCTTTATTGATCTCAAAGTACATCTAAATTAACAGTGTTATATATCATGTTTGAAGCTTTATTGATCTCAAAGTACATCTAAATTAACAGTGTTATACATCAGGTTTGAATCTTTATTGAACTCAAAGTACATCTAAATTAACAGTGTTATACATCAGGTTTGAATCTTTATTGATCTCAAAGTACATCTAAATTAACAGTGTTATATATCATGTTTGAATCTTTATTGATCTCAAAGTACATCTAAATTAACAGTGTTATACATCATGTTTGAATCTTTATTGATCTCAAAGTACATTTAAATTAACAGTGTTATACATCATGTTTAAATCTTTATTGATCTCAAAGTACATCTAAATTAACAGTGTTATATATCATGTTTGAATCTTTATTGATCTCAAAGTACATCTAAATTAACAGTGTTATATATCATGTTTGAATCTTTATTGATCTCAAAGTACATCTAAATTAACAGTGTTATATATCATGTTTGAATCTTTATTGATCTCAAAGTACATCTAAATTAACAGTGTTATACATCAGGTTTGAATCTTTATTGATCTCAAAGTACATCTAAATTAACAGTGTTATACATCAGGTTTTAATCTTTATTGATCTCAAAGTACATCTAAATTAACAGTGTTATACATCAGGTTTTAATCTTTATTGATCTCAAAGTACATTTAAATTAACAGTGTTATACATCAGGTTTGAATCTTTATTGATCTCAAAGTACATCTAAATTAACAGTGTTATACATCAGGTTTAAATCTTTATTGATCTCAAAGTACATCTAAATTAACAGTGTTATATATCATGTTTGAATCTTTATTGATCTCAAAGTACATCTAAATTAACAGTGTTATATATCATGTTTGAATCTTTATTGATCTCAAAGTACATCTAAATTAACAGTGTTATACATCAGGTTTGAATCTTTATTGATCTCAAAGTACATCTAAATTAACAATGTTATACATCAGGTTTGAATCTTTATTGATCTCAAAGTACATCTAAATTAACAGTGTTATACATCAGGTTTTAATCTTTATTGATCTCAAAGTACATTTAAATTAACAGTGTTATACATCAGGTTTGAATCTTTATTGATCTCAAAGTACATCTAAATTAACAGTGTTATACATCAGGTTTAAATCTTTATTGATCTCAAAGTACATCTAAATTAACAGTGTTATATATCATGTTTGAATCTTTATTGATCTCAAAGTACATCTAAATTAACAGTGTTATATATCATGTTTGAATCTTTACTGATCTCAAAGTACATCTAAATTAACAGTGTTATATATCATGTTTGAATCTTTATTGATCTCAAAGTACATCTAAATTAACAGTGTTATACATCATGTCTGAATCTTTATTGATCTCAAACTACATCTAAATTAACAGTGTTATACATCATGTTTAAATCTTTATTGATCTCAAAGTACATCTAAATTAACAGTGTTATATATCATGTTTGAAGCTTTATTGATCTCAAAGTACATCTAACTTAACAGTGTTATACATCATGTTTGAATCTTTATTGATCTCAAAGTACATCTAAATTAACAGTGTTATACATCATGTTTGAATCTTTACTGATCTCAAAGTACATCTAAATTAACAGTGTTATACATCATGTTTGAATCTTTATTGATCTCAAAGTACATCTAAATTAACAGTGTTATACATCATGTTTGAATCTTTACTGATCTCAAAGTACATCTAAATTAACAGTGTTATACATCAGGTTTGAATCTTTATTGATCTCAAAGTACATCTAAATTAACAGTGTTATACATCATGTTTAAATCTTTATTGATCTCAAAGTACATCTAAATTAACAGTGTTATATATCATGTTTGAAGCTTTATTGATCTCAAAGTACATCTAAATTAACAGTGTTATACATCAGGTTTGAATCTTTATTGAACTCAAAGTACATCTAAATTAACAGTGTTATACATCAGGTTTGAATCTTTATTGATCTCAAAGTACATCTAAATTAACAGTGTTATATATCATGTTTGAATCTTTATTGATCTCAAAGTACATCTAAATTAACAGTGTTATACATCATGTTTGAATCTTTATTGATCTCAAAGTACATTTAAATTAACAGTGTTATACATCATGTTTAAATCTTTATTGATCTCAAAGTACATCTAAATTAACAGTGTTATATATCATGTTTGAATCTTTATTGATCTCAAAGTACATCTAAATTAACAGTGTTATATATCATGTTTGAATCTTTATTGATCTCAAAGTACATCTAAATTAACAGTGTTATATATCATGTTTGAATCTTTATTGATCTCAAAGTACATCTAAATTAACAGTGTTATACATCAGGTTTGAATCTTTATTGATCTCAAAGTACATCTAAATTAACAGTGTTATACATCAGGTTTTAATCTTTATTGATCTCAAAGTACATCTAAATTAACAGTGTTATACATCAGGTTTTAATCTTTATTGATCTCAAAGTACATTTAAATTAACAGTGTTATACATCAGGTTTGAATCTTTATTGATCTCAAAGTACATCTAAATTAACAGTGTTATACATCAGGTTTAAATCTTTATTGATCTCAAAGTACATCTAAATTAACAGTGTTATATATCATGTTTGAATCTTTATTGATCTCAAAGTACATCTAAATTAACAGTGTTATATATCATGTTTGAATCTTTATTGATCTCAAAGTACATCTAAATTAACAGTGTTATACATCAGGTTTGAATCTTTATTGATCTCAAAGTACATCTAAATTAACAGTGTTATACATCAGGTTTGAATCTTTATTGATCTCAAAGTACATCTAAATTAACAGTGTTATACATCAGGTTTTAATCTTTATTGATCTCAAAGTACATTTAAATTAACAGTGTTATACATCAGGTTTGAATCTTTATTGATCTCAAAGTACATCTAAATTAACAGTGTTATACATCAGGTTTAAATCTTTATTGATCTCAAAGTACATCTAAATTAACAGTGTTATATATCATGTTTGAATCTTTATTGATCTCAAAGTACATCTAAATTAACAGTGTTATATATCATGTTTGAATCTTTACTGATCTCAAAGTACATCTAAATTAACAGTGTTATATATCATGTTTGAATCTTTATTGATCTCAAAGTACATCTAAATTAACAGTGTTATACATCATGTCTGAATCTTTATTGATCTCAAAGTACATCTAAATTAACAGTGTTATACATCATGTTTAAATCTTTATTGATCTCAAAGTACATCTAAATTAACAGTGTTATATATCATGTTTGAAGCTTTATTGATCTCAAAGTACATCTAACTTAACAGTGTTATACATCAGGTTTGAATCTTTATTGATCTCAAAGTACATCTAAATTAACAGTGTTATACATCAGGTTTGAATCTTTATTGATCTCAAAGTACATCTAAATTAACAGTGTTATACATCAGGTTTTAATCTTTATTGATCTCAAAGTACATTTAAATTAACAGTGTTATACATCAGGTTTGAATCTTTATTGATCTCAAAGTACATCTAAATTAACAGTGTTATACATCAGGTTTAAATCTTTATTGATCTCAAAGTACATCTAAATTAACAGTGTTATATATCATGTTTGAATCTTTATTGATCTCAAAGTACATCTAAATTAACAGTGTTATATATCATGTTTGAATCTTTACTGATCTCAAAGTACATCTAAATTAACAGTGTTATATATCATGTTTGAATCTTTATTGATCTCAAAGTACATCTAAATTAACAGTGTTATACATCAGGTTTGAATCTGTATTGATCTCAAAGTACATTTAAATTAACAGTGTTATACATCAGGTTTGAATCTTTATTGAACTCAAAGTACATCTAAATTAACAGAGTTATACATCAGGTTTGAATCTTTATTGATCTCAAAGTACATCTAAATTAACAGTGTTATATATCATGTTTGAATCTTTATTGATCTCAAAGTACATCTAAATTAACAGTGTTATATATCATGTTTGAATCTTTATTGATCTCAAAGTACATCTAAATTAACAGTGTTATACATCATGTTTGAATCTTTATTGATCTCAAAGTACATCTAAATTAACAGTGTTATACATCAGGTTTGAATCTTTATTGTTCTAGTACATTTACCATCAGTAAATGTATCAAACGGGAATTTGACATAAATCATCTGGAGAAAAACTGCATATTTCACTATAAAATCTGAAGATTTATTGGTCTTCAATTGCAATAAAGCAGGCTCTAGAGATCTCATAAAACTATTTCATCACCAAATCATACATTTTCAAAAATTAAGATTATGATAGTAACACGTCTTGTATGGATATTATTTTGTAAATATTATTTCGTAAATAAGTTGTAAATATGTTGTAAATACTAATAAATTAAGTGTCGCAGTGTCCCATAAAACAGTCATCCAGTTAGCCAATGAAAAGTGTTGTACTTTCCCTTTAATGACTGATTCAGTTTCTTTTTAAAGAATTAGGTTTTGTATAAAGCTGTCCTCAATCTACTTATGGCAGATCATATCTACAACAGCATATTATATATTATTGAATGATACTGGGTTTTACGCACTTGCTTCAGTATGTTGCATTGAGCTCAATACAACATTCTGAAGTAACAAGCACACAAAATCCATTATTGTTCAATAAGGTTTATTAAGTTTCAATAAGGTTTATTAAGTTTCAATAAGGTTTATTAAGTTTCAATAAGGTTTATTACATGGGTTCATGACTAACATTTCAGGATTTTAATGCAGTCAAACAGTAATTTACTAGCGATTCCCATGAACAATCGGCACATGCCATTTTATTTAATTCTTCAGCACACATACATAACAATATTATGTATGATACCAGTTTTGATTGCGTTGGATGTCACACTGTGCAGGACTGCGTAAATCACCATAGACACAGCGTTATCAGTAGCAATAATCCATGTAATATATGAAGAGAAGTGACCTACCTGCTTAGATCCAACAGGATCAGGATATCCGAGAAGATCATCTTGAGGTTATGTGCACTGATGATAGCCCTGAAAGACACATTTCATCATTTATGACAACTTTATAAATACATTAGTTCTCCTTATCCCAAATGTAGTGGTGTTTCCAACATGTACACTATGAACAAAAACAACTACCATAACACAATAACAAAGTTATAAATAAGGAATAAATAAAAGACATTAGGTAAATTTACACAAGATGTGTTTACATATCTAAAATATGTTAGAGTTGCCCTACTGCTAGAACTGCCCTACTGCTAGAATTGCCCTACTGCCAGAATTGCCCTACTGCTAGAATTGCCCTACTGCTAGAATTGCCCTACTGCTAGAACTGCCCTACTGCTAGAATTGCCCTACTGCTAGAATTGCCCTACTGCTAGAATTGCCCTACTGCTAGAATTGCCCTACTGCTAGAATTGCCCTACTGCTAGAATTGCCCTACTGCTAGAATTGCCCTACTGCTAGAATTGCCCTACTGCTAGAATTGCCCTACTGCTAGAATTGCCCTACTGCGAGAATTGCCCTACTGCCAGAATTGCCCTACTGCTAGAACTGCCCTACTGCTAGAATTGCCCTACTGCTAGAATTGCCCTACTGCTAGAATTGCCCTACTGCTAGAATTGCCCTACTGCTAGAATTGCCCTACTGCTAGAATTGCCCTACTGCTAGAATTGCCCTACTGCTAGAATTGCCCTACTGCTAGAACTGCCCTACTGCTAGAATTGCCCTACTGCTAGAATTGCCATACTGCTAGAATTGCCCTACTGCTAGAACTGCCCTACTGCTAGAATTGCCCTACTGCTAGAATTGCCCTACTGCTAGAATTGCCCTACTGCTAGAATTGCCCTACTGCTAGAATTGCCCTACTGCTAGAACTGCCCTACTGCTAGAATTGCCCTACTGCTAGAATTGCCCTACTGCTAGAATTGCCCTACTGCTATAACTGCCCTACTGCTAGAATTGCCCTACTGCTAGAATTGCCCTACTGCTAGAATTGCCCTACTGCCAGAATTGCCCTACTGCTAGAACTGCCCTACTGCTAGAACTGCCCTACTGCTAGAATTGCCCTACTGCTAGAATTGCCCTACTGCTAGAATTGCCCTACTGCTAGAACTGCCCTACTGCTAGAATTGCCCTACTGCTAGAATTGCCCTACTGCTAGAATTGCCCTACTGCTAGAATTGCCCTACTGCCAGAATTGCCCTACTGCCAGAATTGCCCTACTGCCAGAATTGCCCTACAGCCAGAATTGCCCTACTGCTAGAATTGCCCTACTGCTAGAATTGCCCTACTGCTAGAATTGCCCTACTGCTAGAATTGCCTACTGCTAGAATTGCCCTACTGCTAGAATTGCCCTACTGCTAGAATTGCCCTACTGCTAGAATTGCCATACTTATAGAATTGCCCTACTGCTAGAATTGCCCTACTGCTAGAATTGCCCTACTGCTAGAATTCCCATACTGCTAGAATTGCCCTACTGCTAGAATTGCCCTACTGCTAGAATTGCCCTACTGCTAGAATTGCCCTACTGCTAGAACTGCCCTACTGCTAGAACTGCCCTACTGCTAGAATTGCCCTACTGCTAGAATTGCCCTACTGCTAGAATTGCCATACTTATAGAATTGCCCTACTGCTAGAATTGCCCTACTGCTAGAATTGCCATACTGCTAGAATTGCCCTACTGCTAGAATTGCCCTACTGCTAGAATTGCCCTACTGCTAGAATTGCCCTACTGCTAGAACTGCCCTACTGCTAGAACTGCCCTACTGCTAGAATTGCCCTACTGCTAGAATTGCCCTACTGCTAGAATTGCCCTACTGCTAAAGCTTTCTGTTTGCTATGCTTAATGGAAAAAAATTATCACATAAATTTGAGTATGTCACATGTGACTGTTCTGCAA
This sequence comes from Lamellibrachia columna, assembly GCA_963662155.1. Taxonomy (NCBI): domain Eukaryota; kingdom Metazoa; phylum Annelida; class Polychaeta; order Sabellida; family Siboglinidae; genus Lamellibrachia; species Lamellibrachia columna. The sequence continues at coordinate 52,880,582 of OY759270.1, read as the reverse complement.
CAGCACAGGACACAACGTAACAAGAAAAGCTGTCCATCTTGCCTGTTTGAGTCCAAGGCAGACTTGAGTGGTTTGTAGAACACTCTGCGTATCATGTCCAAAGTCCTCATGTAGTTGATCTCTGATGCGAGAATCTCACGCGCCACCGTTGATCGTCTGTCTGGGTGGTCCACGAGTTGCTGCGTTGTCTGTCAACATGTATTTCCACATTTCCACATTTCCACACTGTTGTTAGATTTTGCTATTGAGACAGAAACAGCGAGTGATAGGGGGGAGAAATAGATGGGGGAGACAGAGAGAGGGGGCGACAGAGAGTGGGAGAGACAGAGATTGGGGAGAGACAGAGAGTGGGGAGAGACAGAGAGTAGGAGTGACAGAGAGTGGGAGTGACAGAGGTGGGAGTGACAGAGAGTGGGGAGGAGACAGAGAGTGGGGGGAAACAAAGAGTGGGGAAGACAGAGAGTGGGGAGGACAGAGTGGGGAGGAAACAGAGAGTGGGGAGACAGAGAGTGGGGGGTGACAGAGAGTGGGGAGAGACAGAGAGTGGGGGGAACAAAGAGTGGGGGAGACAGAGAGTGGGGAGGACAGAGTGGGGAGGAGACAGAGAGTGGGGAGAGACAGAGAGTGGGGGAAACAGAGAGTCGGGGAAACAGAGAGTGGGGAGAGACAGAGAGTGGGGGAAACAAAGAGTGGGGGTGACAGAGAGTGGGGGAAACAGAGAGTGGGGGAAACAGAGAGTGGGGGTGACAGAGAGTGGGGGAAACAGAGAGTGGGGAGAGACAGAGAGTGGGGGAAACAGAGAGTGGGGGGTGACAGAGAGTGGGGGAAACAGAGAGTGGGGAGAGACAGAGAGTGGGGGAAACAAAGAGTGGGGGAGACAGAGAGTGGGGGAAACAGAGAGTGGGGGAGACAGAGAGTGGGGGAAACAGAGAGTGGGGAGAGACAGAGAGTGGGGGGGGAACAAAGAGTGGGGAGACAGAGAGTGGGGAGGACAGAGTGGGGAGGAGACAGAGAGTGGGGAGAGACAGAGAGTGGGGGAAACAGAGAGTAGGGGAAACAGAGAGTGGGGGGTGACAGAGAGTGGGGAGGACAGAGTGGGGAGGAGACAGAGAGTGGGGGAAACAGAGAGTGGGGGCTGACAGAGAGTGGGGGAAACAGAGAGTGGGGAGAGACAGAGAGTGGGGGAAACAGAGAGTGGGGAGAGACAGAGAGTGGGGGAAACAGAGAGTGGGGGTGACAGAGAGTGGGGGAAACAGAGAGTGGGGAGAGACAGAGAGTGGGGAGAGACAGAGAGTGGGGGGAACAAAGAGTGGGGGAGACAGAGAGTGGGGAGGACAGAGTGGGGAGGAGACAGAGAGTGGGGAGAGACAGAGAGTGGGGGAAACAGAGAGTGGGGGAAACAGAGAGTGGGGAGAGACAGAGAGTGGGGGAAACAAAGAGTGGGGGTGACAGAGAGTGGGGGAAACAGAGAGTGGGGAGAGACAGAGAGTGGGGAAAACAGAGAGTGGGGGTGACAGAGAGTGGGGGAAACAGAGAGTGGGGAGAGACAGAGAGTGGGGGAAACAGAGAGTGGGGGGTGACAGAGAGTGGGGGAAACAGAGAGTGGGGAAAGACAGAGAGTGGGGGAAACAAAGAGTGGGGGAGACAGAGAGTGGGGGAAACAGAGAGTGGGGGAGACAGAGAGTGGGGAGGACAGAGTGGGGAGGAGACAGAGAGTGGGGGAAACAGAGAGTGGGGGTGACAGAGAGTGGGGGAAACAGAGAGTGGGGAGAGACAGAGAGTGGGGAGAGACAGAGAGTGGGGGGGAACAAAGAGTGGGGGAGACAGAGAGTGGGGAGGACAGAGTGGGGAGGAGACAGAGAGTGGGGAGAGACAGAGAGTGGGGGAAACAGAGAGTGGGGGAAACAGAGAGTGGGGGAAACAGAGAGTGGGGGGTGACAGAGAGTGGGGAGGACAGAGTGGGGAGGAGACAGAGAGTGGGGGAAACAGAGAGTGGGGGCTGACAGAGAGTGGGGGAAACAGAGAGTGGGGAGAGACAGAGAGTGGGGGAAACAGAGGGTGGGGAGAGACAGAGAGTGGGGGAAACAGAGAGTGGGGGGTGACAGAGAGTGGGGAGGAGACAGAGAGTGGGGGAAACAGAGAGTGGGGGTGACAGAGAATGGGGGAGACAGAGAGTGGGGAGAGACAGAGAGTGGGGAGAGACAGAGAGTGGGGGGGAACAAAGAGTGGGGGAGACAGAGAGTGGGGAGGACAGAGTGGGGAGGAGACAGAGAGTGGGGAGAGACAGAGAGGGGGGGAAACAAAGAGTGGGGGAGACAGAGTGGGGGAAACAGAGAGTGGGGGGGGAGACAGAGAGTGGGGAGGACAGAGTGGGGAGGAGACAGAGAGTGGGGGAAACAGAGAGTGGGATAGAGACAGAGAGTTGGGGGTGACAGAGAGTGGGGGAAGACAGAGAGTGGGGGGACAGAGAATGGGGGAGACAGAGAATGGGGAGAGGCAGAGAATGGGGAGAGACAGAATTGGGGAGACAGAGAATGGGGGAGACAGAGAGAAGGGAGAGAGAGGGGGGAGACAGAGAGAGGGGAGAGCGAGAAGGGGAGAGAGAAGGAAGAGAAAGAAAGAAGGGGGAGAGAGTCAGGGAGCGACCATAAGAGAGAGAATGACCGTGTGTGACAGGGAGAAATATAAACATAAATATATGATGTGAATACATTAATGGAAGTGACAAGATGACCGTACCAGTAGTCTTGGTGTTCTGGTGTCTGAAGCTGCCAACTGTTCCAGTGCAGTAAAATTAAATGTGTCCACTGTATCGCCCCAGATACTGGTGTCATGGAAGGTCATTTGAAGGTCATCACCTCCCGCATTAGTCACTGCAAACATCACATGCATCGTGTTGCATGACTACCGGCACATATATATATATAATATAAAATAATTACGTCACATTACTTTGAAAACAACATAGGTGTCAACATAACGTTTATTCATGGAAAAGCTGGAAACACCGTCCTTCACGCAACTTTCGTAGTTCATCTTTTTAGCAAAAGGAAATGTGAAACTAGGTGAGATCAACGTCAACCAGCAGAGTTGGTGATCTTAAAAGATGGTGATCTTAAAAGTTATTAACTGCAACAGCATCCCATGTCCTGCAAGTGATTATCTTCATTGTCTTTAAACAATGTAGGCCCTACCTTCTAAATGTAATAAGGATAAACTTGACAAAAAAGATCAAATCAGGGCATTTAATAAGAATGCATATCAATGTGGTGCATATTAAGCCATTAAAATATTTGTGAAAATGTTCAACAAGTTGGTAGGTAGATGTTACAGTAGACAGATGTTACAGGCAAACTCTGTAATCAGTCACTTCGCGTAATGCCTGAAATGTTTAGGCATTACGCGCAAGGACTGTTTCACTCAATCACTTCGCGAAATGCCTGAAAACTTCAGTCATTTTGCAAAATGCCTGGAAACATGGCACTGTTTTTACAGTTTTACTGGTGACCATTTCAGGCATACTGAGTAATAAAAATAATTTACTTTTATCATTGTATATTGTTCAAATGTGAATTCAATGTTAATGTCAGCCTTCATAATTTCTCAGACATTCTCATTACTCAAGTTAACATTCCTCATGAATTAATATTTGCTATTTTTTTTATGCAAATAGCAACATTTTGATGATAAATTTTCCATATATCTATACAAGATTCTATCTCATCAATGCACTATGATTTGGTAACGGAAGTGATGGGTGATAGTCTCAATTGAATGTTTTTAGTAAAATTTAAAGAATATTTCTACAACTCATTCTAGAAATGTTAAAAACATTTAATTCCAAAGATGAGTATTTCAATACGATTGAACAGCTGAAGCTGACAGCTCTGGATGGATGTGTAAAGTCACGCCATGGATTCTGTTAGTACCAAAGTGTTCTTATTTTAATTAGTACTTTCTTAAACTGTAGCTTTTTCATTATAAATGTTACAAATTAACCTGACATTTCACAAACAGACTAGGCATTTTTGCAAAAGTTCAGTTAGTAATGCAGATTGTCACCATGAATGATAAACAGTCTTCAACATTTATGATGTGCTTGCTATAGCAACCTGTTTACATTATGACAGTATGTTCTTGATATGACAATATAGATAGGGTATTATTCATGTTGAATGTAAAATAACTATATTATAAAATGTGACCTATGTGAGACATTTTTTATAAGTCGTGTGCAAAATTTACACTTTTGCAAAAAACAATTTTTCAGGTGACCAAAATCTATTAAAATAACATCTATGTCCGGCACTCCCACTTGCCGACAGCTACTACAGAAACAGAGAGTGCGACTCTCACCCCTGACGTCCACCACCCAGCTTGTCACCCCTGACGTCCTGCCCACCACCCAGCTTGTCACCCCTGATATCCTGCCCACCACCCAGCTCGTCACCCCTAACGTCCTGCCCACCACCCAGCTGGTCACCCCTGACGCCCACCACCCAGCTTGTCACACCTGACGTCCTGCCCACCACCCAGTTTGTCACCCCTGATGTCCTGTCCTCCACCCAGCTTGTCACCCCTGACGTCCTGCCCACCACCCAGCTTGTCACCCCTGATGTCCTGCCCACCACCCAGCTTGTCACCCCTGATGTCCTGCACACCACCCAGCTTGTCACCCCTGACGTCCTGCCCACCACCCAGCTTGTCACCCCTGACGTCCTGCCCACCACCCAGCTTGTCACTGTTGAGATCCTCCACAAACCACTGCATCCTGCTCCTACTGCCCGCACCCCCATGTCTTGTCTATCACTGCATTCCCATGTCTTGTCTATCCCTGCACCCTCATGTCTTGTCTATCCCTGCACCCCCATGTCTTGTCTATCCCTGCACCCCCATGTCTTGTCTATCCCTGCACGCCCATGTCTTGTCTATCCCTGCACCCCCATGTCTTGTCTATCCCTGCACCCCATGTCTTGTCTATCCCTGCACCCCTATGTCTTGTCTATCCCTGCACCCCCATGTCTTGTCTATCCCTGCACCCCATGTCTTGTCTATCCCTGCACCCCCATGTCTTGTCTATCCGTGCACTCCCATGTCTTGTCTATCCCTGCACACCCATGTCTTGTCTATCCCTGCACCCCCATGTCTTGTTTATCCCTGCACTCCCATGTCTTGTCTATCCCTGCACCCTCATGTCTTGTCTATCCCTGCACACCCATGTCTTGTATATCCCTGCACCTCCATGTATTGTCTATCCCTGCATATTCATGTCTTGTCTATCCCAGGCACTCAGCTACTGGTGGTTTATCAACATTATTATAAAATATCAAATAATTATATGAGAATAATGCATATTGTAGATTTGTTTAATATATTGATTGGTGTGCAGCACATGTGGATGTGCTGTAAGATGAAGTTACAGTCGAGCCTCGTTATAACGCGGTGGTTGGGGTCCACGACTTCGGACCGCGTTGTACGCGAGGTGCATTAGGTGTTCCCATATCTGCCACCAGGGAGCTACTAAACAATAGTGATCGCCGCCCGCTGCACCAAGTCCAAGAATGCTGTCGAAGCCACTGTGTGCTTGCAGCACTGTCTCATATGCAGTTTATGGAGCTTATTAAACGAGTCAACTAGCCTCAACGTGTATTATTTTTAAATGTCACACCTTGTTGAATCTTGAACTGAATAAAATACAATAGATCTGCTACGATGATGACCAATTGCTACTTGACCAATAGGCCTACGAATTGAAAATAATAACCTGGATCTGAGCAGCCGAAAACATATATGATTTGACACACGTAGTATGTAAGCTGATTAAACATAGAACACGACAATATGTAGAATTAATAATTGTTTCACTTTGTCTTTCAACCGATCTCGACCAAAGCATAAATTTACGATGCACCACTTAACATTGATTCATCGATTTATATGCGGATGACGAATTTGTATTTTTGCACACCGGTAGCGCCTTCGGTCTGTTGGCTTCGATGTAATGGCAGCATGTCGTTTCACCCAAGGGTTATATTAATTGGTATTGCATACTAAATTGCATTTTTGACTGTTTATCTGATTCTTACACGAGGCATATTTGTGAATCTCGATTGCAATTTACAAACCGTCGAAACAAAGCCAGCAACAGCGACTGATGTCAGTGGCAGGTCACAGCAAACAAAACATTCATACTCATTCATTGACATTGTTCACCTAATGTTTCTTGAGAATTGTCAAAGCAATTCTAAGTAGGTTTAAGCAGGCCCATTTAGCACTTCCCCTGGTGGCAGAAAATCGGGGTCCATGACCAACCGCCTCATATTCGAATCCACGCAATAACAGGGCGCGCAATAACGAGGCGTGACTGTATATGGATAATGTTGTTGTTGTGTTTTATATCTAGTCCACTAACATTTTCAACATTATTTTTCACATCTTGATATAAACAGCAGCAAAATGGTGTTGACGTGCCACTGTTTGTATATAATGTTGTGTTGTGCTGCTTTATGTTGAAATGTTGAATAAATTCCAATTCCAGTTCCAATTTAAGATACACAAAGAAGACCAATTGTAATTGACATTTCAGTCATTTCGTGAAATGACTGCACCCAGAATCCAGGCATTTCGCAAAATGACTGTTTTTGCAAAATGCAAAGTTTTCAGGCATTTCGTGAAATGACTGAGTGAAACAGTCATTTTGCTTAATGCCTGAATATGTCAGGCATTACGCGAAATGACAGATTACACATTTGCCTGTAATCTCAATAGTTGTGTTTAGAAGAAAATCATTATTCATTAAAATATTGCCTTTGTTTACAAGTAGTGCATTGTATGCATTGTATACATTGTACACATTGTATGCATTGTATACATTGTACACATTGTATGCATTGTATACATTGTACACAATCCTAAATCTCATCATTACACTGCTTTTATTATGATATTATTGAGAATCTTAAATTTGGACAAGTCTGTTTTAATAAACGTTTATCACGAGAAAGCGAAGTCACAAAAAATTTCACCATATCATGTCCATACCGTTAGCTTGACCTGGTGACCTTGACCTCTTTGGTTGCGGCACCTGCTTGACCTTAACCTTCTGCCCTTTCTCGTCTTCCGTGACGATCTCCTCCGGGATTGACTCCGCCTTAGCCTCATCCTGATCCTTGTCCTCGTCGAACCCGTCTCGATTCTCCTTCTCTGAGTCTTTCCGACCACCGTTGATGTCTGCAACCTCGCCGTCGACACCGTCTACCACAGCGCCCTCTGTTGCCTCGCTGTTGCCCAGACTCTCCTCAAACGCTTCATCCAGTTCAAGTTGCGATGACAGAGACACAGTGGTGGCAAGGGGACGCGCCACGGCGACTGGCACAGTGGCACCATCTGGCATCTAATTACAGAACACATTTGTCAATTTACTTGTGCGTCGTCAGGTAGTTTTGTTTGTGCTCAAATCCCTATTTTTTACTTTTTCTGTATAATAATAATATTTAAAACTACAAATCTGCTAGGTTTATGTGGAAATATGCTTAGTGATCAAAAAAGGCAAAATATTTCAATGATGAATGTGGCCAGTTAGTAAGGGTGATTACTTGTTTGATGTCTCGGGCAGTGGTCCTGATGTCCTTGACCCCGACCTTGGCGAGCAAGAAACGACCAAGGAACTCAAGTGGATTCATCTGCTGAAACATTTAAGCTTCATGTAACCATGTGGGTTGATTATGTCATATGTAACAATTTCCACCCAGTTTCACACATTCAGACTGGCCACTATTTGTTTGTCATTCAATTTCCACCCAGTTTCACACATTCAGACTGGCCACTATTTGTTTGTCATTCAATTTTAAACTTGATGAACTCAAGAAAATATGTACTTTATCACAATTTTTCCAGTTGACACAAATCTGTATAAAAAAGGAACACAGCTGTTGCATTAAACCTCCCAAAACCCCCCCAAAGTCTGTATTGATTACAGGAAATTTTATAGAACTTTGTCACAACACCATTCTTGGGAGTGTCTTAAAATAAAGTCTTTGACAACAGTGCATCTATAACTGCACCATCAAAACAAACACTTACTGCTGGACTCTTCCCAAGATGCAGCAGTCCGTCAAGGAGGGCCTCTCCGATTGAGTCCGTCCCACAGATGTCAACCTGGCCCATCGCGTCAAAGATCGTCTGGCCTATAGTTTAAGAAATATTGTAAATCTACTCAATTTATAATGTATAAATGTAATAGATGATAATATTATAGCAGATGATAATTCTATATAGTGTTCATGAATCTGAGCTCAGAGGCGTGTCTTGTAAGAATAAGACAATCCCAATACAGGCACTTTGTGCGTTCCATATCTGCCACCAGGAGACTACTATACAACACCAATCTCTGTCCACGGTACCAAGAACGCCACTGTGCGCTGGCCGCGCCGTTTATACATGGTTAATATAGATTATTAAACGAATCAACTAGCGTGAATGTGTATTATTTTTTAAATATCCCACTGTTGAATGTTGAACTGAATAAAAATAATGTATGTACATTTATGGAATAGATTAGATGATGATGATGTATATACTGGTAGAGATTGTTAGACTAATGCGATATGAATATAATAACCTAGAACACGCATATGAGTTGACACACGCAGTTTGAAAGCTGATTAAACATTGAAAACAACAATTATAGGTTGAATCAATAATTATTTCACTTCATCTTTTACTAAATATTTTATGCGCACTCACCCACGAGTTGTGCTACGAGGTCTCGATGTTTCTGCTCAAAGTATCGTCCAATCAGCTGCTTTGTTTGGCAACATGCCTCCTGCACCTGATCTGCTGTGTTCGCCCAAGCGTTCAGCTTGCTCATACAGAAATAGTGGCTAGGTGGCATTGTCTTTTCAGGAGATGGCAACCACTCACTGTTTACTGCAAGACACAACAGAACACAATAATATGTAGTAAAGTATATAAATCACTGATACAAGACCATGAACAACAAGCCTGAACCAAACATTGATAAAAGACCACGAATAACAAGCCTGAACCAAACATTGATAAAAGACCATGAACAACAAGCCTGAACCAAACACTGATACAAGACCATGAACAACTAGCCTGAACCAAACATTGATACAAGACCACGAATAACAAGCCTGAACCAAACATTGATAAAAGACCACGAACAACAAGCCTGAACCAAACACTGATACAAGACCATGAACAACTAGCCTGAACCAAACATTGATAAAAGACCACGAACAACTAGCCTGAACCAAACACTGATACAAAACCACGAACAACTAGCCTGAACCAAACACTGATACAAGACCATGAACAACAAGCCTGAACCAAACATTGATACTAGACCATGAACAACTAGCCTGAACCAAACATTGATACAAGACCACGAACAACAAGCCTGAACCAAACATTGATACAAGACCATGAACAACTAGCCTGAACCAAACACTGATACAAGACCATGAACAACTAGCCTGAACCAAACACTGATACAAGACCACGAACAACTACCCTGAACCAAACACTGATACAAGAACATGAACAACTAGCCTGAACCAAACATTGATACAAGACCACGAATAACAAGCCTGAACCAAACATTGATACAAGACAATGAACAACAAGCCTGAACCAAACACTGATACAAGACCATGAACAACAAGCCTGAACCAAACATTGATACAAGACCATGAACAACTAGCCTGAACCAAATATTGATACAAGACCACGAACAACTAGCCTGAACCAAACACTGATACAAGACCATGAACAACAAGCCTGAACCAAACATTGATACAAGACCACGAATAACAAGCCTGAACCAAACATTGATACAAGACAATGAACAACAAGCCTGAACCAAACACTGATACAAGACCATGAACAACAAGCCTGAACCAAACATTGATACAAGACCACGAACAACAAGCCTGATCCAAACATTGATACAAGACCATGAACAACTAGCCTGAACCAAACACTGATACAAGACCATGAACAACAAGCCTGAACCAAACATTGATACAAGACCATGAACAACTAGCCTGAACAAAACATTGATCCAAGACCATGAACAACTAGCCTGAACCAAACACTGATACAAGACCATGAACAACTAGCCTGAACCAAACATTGATACAAGACCATGAACAACAAGCCTGAACCAAACACTGCTACAAGACCATGAACAACTAGCCTGACCCAAACACTGATACAAGACCATGAACAACAAGCCTGAACCAAACACTGATACAAGACCATGAACAACTAGCCTGACCCAAACACTGATACAAGACCATGAACAACAAGCCTGAACCAAACATTGACACAAGACCATGAACAACTAGCCTGAACCAAACATTGATACAAGACCATGAACAACTAGCCTGAACAAAACCATATTATTAACATTATTACTTCTGGTTAATTTAGGGTGGTCGCTTAAGTTCTCAAAGTAAAAAAACGAATAGCATTTAGTATTGATTCAGACCACCCCCCAGACCACCCCCACCCCCTCAATATGTGGTGTGGGAAATAAGATTACACACATATTAACAATCAAAAAGCAGTCAGTAGCTGCCGGCCTCCTATCCACATATATATATATATACATATATATATATATACATATATATATATATATATATATTATATATATATATATGTATATATATATATATATATATACACACACACACACACACAAAAGGTATTCAACTATGAACATAAATCTTAACACGAGGTTTAAATATTTATTCATCAATTTATTCAAACATTAAAATAAATCATATTAAAGCAAAAAATCCAAAAAGCACAACAAATACAAAAGAAACACAGAAACAGATTCCACTGACATGACTACTACCAACTCACTGCCCAACTCACTGCCCAATTCACTGCCCAACTCACTGCTCAACTCACTGCCCAACTCACTGCCCAACTCACTGCCCAATTCACTGCCCAATTCAACGCCCAACTCGCTGCCCAACTCGCTGCCCAACTCACTGCCCAACTCACTGCCCAACTCACTGCCCAACTCACTGCCCAACTCGCTGCCCAACTCGCTGCCCAACTCACTGCCCAACTCACTGCCCAACTCACTGCCCAACTCGCTGCCCGGTTGTCATATCCACAACATTTGGTGCCAATAATCATCATAACAAATACATTTTGGGCAACACTGTTGACTTGAAATATGAACAATGATATGATTTTAACACAAAATTAGATTGAACAACAGAACATGTAAATTATTATGTGTTGTGCATAAAAACACACTGAATCACCTTTATAAGAAGCTCAAATTCGTATATTTAATGATTTGAGCATCATCTAGACCCTTGTATTTGCAAGATGGTGATCACAGCATGTTAAGTATGTTAATTTGAGCATGGAGAAAGGTGATTAAGTATGTTTTTATGCACATGTTTAGTAATTTACATGTTCAGTAGATAAATATGCATTGTGCATGCACTGTACATGGTTGCTAATGCAAGTTAATTAATAATGGCAAAATTGAAATGGAGTGGAGTGTAGAAAAGTACCCAGCTGTGAGGTGAACATTGAATGCTGTAGCATGTTACACAGCGACAACCCTACAAACTGTAGTCCCCTGAAGTCATGTTACACAGCGACAACCCTACAAACTGTAGTCCCCTGAAGTCATGTTACACAGCCACAACCCTACAAACTGTAGTCCCCTGAAGTCATGTTACACAGCCACAACCCTACAAACTGTAGTCCCCTGAAGTCATGTTACACAGCCACAACCCTACAAACTGTAGTCCCCTGAAGTCATGTTACACAGCCACAACCCTACAAACTGTAGTCCCCTGAAGTCATGTTACACAGCCACAACCCTACAAACTGTAGTCCCCTGAAGTCATGTTACACAGCCACAACCCTACAAACTGTAGTCCCCTGAAGTCATGTTACACAGCGACAACCCTACAAACTGTAGTCTCCTGAAGTCATGTTACACAGCCACAACCCTACAAACTGTAGTCCCCTGAAGTCATGTTACACAGCCACAACCCTACAAACTGTAGTCCCCTGAAGTCATGTTACACAGCCACAACCCTACAAACTGTAGTCTCCTGAAGTCATGTTACACAGCCACAACCCTACAAACTGTAGCCCCCTGAAGTCATGTTACAAAGCCACAACCCTACAAACTGTAGCCCCCTGAAGTCATGTACACAAGTGCTGTTGTCTACCACTGCACTCACTGTGGTTGTAGTTGCCAATGATTCCCGTTGGACTTGTGAACTGTGTCCCCGTGAGCATGTTTAACTGTACCAACATCTCCATCCCTGGCTCTGAAAACACAATCATCATCAAACATCTACTTGGCTGACGTTTGCTCATGATCATGTTGCCATTAACACTACACACATGCACACAGGGTTGGATTAAATTAATCTATCATAAGTTATATTTCTGATCAGCTATCGCCCTGGGTACCCCATTTTACCTGTATGCCGAACATTGACCATTTGTTGGTAATGGTCAACCTGTCATCAAACTACCGTAAAACCAAACTTACCAAGACTAGTGAAGTAATACATATGTCACAACATACCCTTAGTCAAAAATCTGTAGAATTCTAAAAACAAATTCTATAGAATTCTACAGAGCACAGTAGAATTGCATATACAAAACCATACAATACTACAGATTATATAGAATTTGTTTCTCAACTTCAGTTTTCTATAGATTTCTATAGATTTGTATAGAACTGCAAATTCAATAGCATATTTTCTGAATTCTATAGAAATGTTTCTGATCTGTCTCTACAAAAATCCTACAGAATATTCTAAGAAATTATATAGAATAATATATAACAATTCTATAGAATATTTTCTGAATTCTACAGAATTGTGTCCATAAAAATATTATAGAATATTCTATAAAAATTCTATAAATTTTTTGCTAAGGGTAATGTGAACTGACCACATGAAGCCAGTGGTGCAAATATGTCGATGTGTCCTTGGCGAGTTGACGGCAACACACAGCTCGAGAGCGTCGAGAAGAACGTCACAAAGTCAGGAGTGTCAAGATTGTCAAGGAACATAGTGGCACCGTGAACCAACTGTATTTCTGATGACAGCGTGCTGTGTACAAATATACCTATACTCCTGCAACATGATCAACATTCCATACATGGACTGTTATAGTACATCACTGCTCATTGAAGTAGGACCACCACAAATAAACAACAATTATACACTCATTGCTTGCATTTCCATTCAAAACATAGGTCTAGTTGGAATAATAAAATGACAGATAATAATATATATATTTTATTTGGTATAGCACCAGATCCAAAAAGAAAGTCTAGAAATGCTAAAAAAATAAATACATATATTAAAATATTGCTATTAATAAGAATTATTTAAAACATAATATAGCACAACAAAATAGTCTAGAATTGCTAAATAAAAATATAACTAAATAAATATATTAAAATGCTACTAGTAATAACAATAATTGTAAATGTAGCACAATAATTATTATAGCAATGATAAATAAAATATATATATACATAAATAATTATGATAATTAATTTTAAATATTCATATAATATATTAAATAGTCAAATTGAGTTTTAAAAATATTGTTAACTAACATGAATAAATTTTATCTCATTGATATGGCAGAGGTGGACAATGTTAAAATTTGTTGAATTTAATAATTTAGTCAGAATATGTCTATCATTTGCCCAAGCATGGACAAGCCAGGCATCAATTTGTTGTTGTTTTATCTGGAAGAAGTTGGCACACATTGAGTGACTTACTGAGCATTTCTGCCTTGTAGACATTTCTCCAGTTTATTGGTAAGTGCTTGAACTGAAGTGCCTTCATACTCATACACTATGGGAATGACCCCAAACAGCACGGCGTCCACAAGCAGCTGGGCAAGGAACAGAGCAGATATATTACATGATGTGTCACTAGATACAAGACCTCACATGCTGTGTCACCTACATTGCTACATAGGAGTGAAACGTGGACAAAAAGTGACAAACGAAGCAGAAAATAAATTTTTTTTTAGTAATGTCATAATATAAAATGTTGAAAAAGGTCAAGAAGAAAGTATATTATTGGAGGAAATATGGGAGGATACAAAGCAAGAGCCAGGCAGAGACTCCAGAGAGTCAAACACATTAACATCTAAACAAATGGTTTCAAAGCATATTATTGGAGGAACAATCGGAGGATACAAAGCAAGAGCCAGGCAGAGAGTCAAACACATTAACATCTAAACAAATGGTTTCAAAGCATATTATTGGAGGAACAATCGGAGTATACAAAGCAAGAGCCAGGCAGAGAGCCAAACACATTAACATCTAAACAAATGGTTTCAAAGCATATTATTGGAGGAACAATCGGAGGATACAAAGCAAGAGCCAGGCAGAGAGTCAAACACATTAACATCTAAACAAATGGTTTCAAAGCATATTATTGGAGGAACAATCGGAGTATACAAAGCAAGAGCCAGGCAGAGAGCCAAACACATTAACATCTAAACAAATGGTTTCAAAGCATATTATTGGAGGAACAATCGGAGGATACAAAGCAAGAGCCAGGCAGAGAGTCAAACACATTAACATCTAAACAAATGGTTTCAAAGCATATTATTGGAGGAACAATCGGAGGATACAAAGCAAGAGCCAGGCAGAGACTCCAGAGAGTCAAACACATTAACATCTAAACAAATGGTTTCAAAGCATATTATTGGAGGAACAATCGGAGGATACAAAGCAAGAGGCAGGCAGAGAGCCAAACACATTAACATCTAAACAAATGGTTTCAAAGCATATTATTGGAGGAACAATCGGAGGATACAAAGCAAGAGCCAGGCAGAGAGCCAAACACATTAACATCTAAACAAATGGTTTCAAAGCATATTATTGGAGGAACAATCGGAGGATACAAAGCAAGAGCCAGGCAGAGAGTCAAACACATTAACATCTAAACAAATGGTTTCAAAGCATATTATTGGAGGAACAATCGGAGGATACAAAGCAAGAGGCAGGCAGAGAGTCAAACACATTAACATCTAAACAAATGGTTTCAAAGCATATTATTGGAGGAACAATCGAAGGATGCAAAGCAAGAGCCAGGCAGAGAGTCAAACACATTAACATCTAAACAAATGGTTCGAGAGTCCAGCAAGTTGCTGACAACTATAATAATACTAATGTTTATTCGGTTGTAATGATACATCAATGTTTTTGGTACAAAGAAGTGTAATGAAATGCAACTCAGGTGATCCCTGGGAAACCCGCCAGGGCTTATAGCGGGATCACCTGTAGTAATCAGTGGATACTCAAATTTATATAACTAAGACTAATCTTTTAACATACATAAAATTAGCGTATTATTACATACATAAACATATATACAGTGATTACAGCTAGTACAGATGAAAGTAAATTACCAAAAATATAACTGCTCAAGATAATTACCTAAATAGGTAGAGATGTGCACATTATTTGATGACAGTTGTGGTGTGCAGGTAATACCAACACCAATAACATTATTTGATGACAGTTGTGGTATGCAGGTAATACCAACACCAATAACATTATTTGATGACAGTTGTGGTGTGTAGGTAATACCAACACCAATAACATTATTTGATGACAGTTGTGGTGTGCAGGTAATACCAACACCAATAACATTATTTGATGACAGTTGTGGTGTGCAGGTAATACCAACACCAATAACATTATTTGATGACAGTTGTGGTGTGCAGGTAATACCAACACCAATAACATTATTTGATGACAGTTGTGGTGTGCAGGTAATACCAACACCAATAACATTATTTGATGACAGTTGTGGTGTGCAGGTAATACCAACACCAATAACATTATTTGATGACAGTTGTGGTGTGTAGGTAATACCAACACCAATAACATTATTTGATGACAGTTGTGGTGTGCAGGTAATACCAACACCAATAACATTATTTGATGACAGTTGTGGTGTGTAGGTAATACCAACACCAATAACATTATTTGATGACAGTTGTGGTGTGCAGGTAATACCAACACCAATAACATTATTTGATGACAGTTGTGGTGTGCAGGTAATACCAACACCAATAACATTATTTGATGACAGTTGTGGTGTGCAGGTAATACCAACACCAATAACATTATTTGATGACAGTTGTGGTGTGCAGGTAATACCAACACCAATAACATTATTTGATGACAGTTGTGGTGTGCAGGTAATACCAACACCAATAACATTATTTGATGACAGTTGTGGTGTGCAGGTAATACCAACACCAATAACATTATTTGATGACAGTTGTGGTGTGCAGGTAATACCAACACCAATAACATTATTTGATGACAGTTGTGGTGTGTAGGTAATACCAACACCAATAACATTATTTGATGACAGTTGTGGTGTGCAGGTAATACCAACACCAATAACATTATTTGATGACAGTTGTGGTGTGTAGGTAATACCAACACCAATAACATTATTTGATGACAGTTGTGGTGTGCAGGTAATACCAACACCAATAACATTATTTGATGACAGTTGTGGTGTGCAGGTAATACCAACACCAATAACATTATTTGATGACAGTTGTGGTGTGCAGGTAATACCAACACCAATAACATTATTTGATGACAGTTGTGGTGTGCAGGTAATACCAACACCAATAACATTATTTGATGACAGTTGTGGTGTGTAGGTAATACCAACACCAATAACATTATTTGATGACAGTTGTGGTGTGCAGGTAATACCAACACCAATAACATTATTTGATGACAGTTGTGGTGTGTAGGTAATACCAACACCAATAACATTATTTGATGACAGTTGTGGTGTGCAGGTAATACCAACACCAATAACATTATTTGATGACAGTTGTGGTGTGCAGGTAATACCAACACCAATAACATTATTTGATGACAGTTGTGGTGTGCAGGTAATACCAACACCAATAACATTATTTGATGACAGTTGTGGTGTGCAGGTAATACCAACACCAATAACATTGTTTGATGACAGTTGTGGTGTGCAGGTAATACCAACACCAATAACATTCATAGATAAAAAGACAACAGTTGTGTAATGTTTAAAACTGTGTTCTGAGATCGATAGTTCGATTTCAGAGGATAGAGATTCCAAAATAGTGGACCCATGTAAGTGATTGAGAATTTATTTATATTTGTCTTCATCTGAGGAATACAATAATCAGTGTATTTTCTAGTGTTGTGGCTATGTACCTCAGTTTCTAAAAAAAAAGAGGTACCCTATTGGCTGGGAGCATATGGTTGCTGAATTTATACATAAAGACACCAAGTTGACATTTAAATATGTCGTTTAATTTCAACAAATTGTTTCTCTTGAATAAATTATGTGTGTGCCATGTAAACAGATTCGGTAACTGTTCTGATCGCTTTCTTTTGCAAAATCTTGAGTTTATTTATCCTCGAAGGATATGTATTTGGCCAAAATTAAGGCACAGTACTGTAAATGTGGGAGAATTAGTGAGCAATACAAGGTTTGTGATATATAGACTGACAAAAATTGCTGTAATTTATGCATTTAATTTATTATTTGTTATAACGCATGCCTACATGCCTGCAATTTTAGATGCTACATTGTCAATATGAAGTGACCAGTTTAGATGTTCTTCTATGTAGACGCTTAACAATGTTGTTGATGTGACTTGATTTATAGTAATTCCATTTATTTTGAGTGCAACAACCTGTTTGTAGTATTTTTTTATTATAAAATTGGTTTTATTGATGTTTAATGATAGTTTATTACAATGAAACCTGCTGATACCTTGTTGAGTAACATTTTTAGGTGAGTGAAACATATTTGTGTCATCTGCAAATAAAATGGGGTTGGATATACTTGATGTTTTACCAGTATCATTTATGCATAAGAGTTACTGCCAGTGGCATAATTGCGTGGAGTGCCATGATAGCCAACGTCACTAGACATGACATCTAAAGAAGTGGTTGTAAATAAAAACACTAAAATAATATTGTTAGTATTATTTGGGCATCATGGCACATCTTAGATTACAGGCCAGGAAGTAGATACATCAGCGGTGTCAAATGGTGGACTGGTTGTTGTTGAAAAAGTATGGATACCCAAATTTGTCTGCGGAATCCCAGATATGAACAGAATGGGAGTCTGGTGGACTCCCTATAATTTCCCATGAAAATCACTGCCTGTGGTATGAACACTGACTGCCGCTAGGGGAAGGAAGACTGACCTCAGAGGCTGGCACCCGGGAGGAGATGAAGATAACCCTAGGATGGGGTTCCATGGGGAAGCTCTTGCTGGCAGGAGTCTGAGGAGTGTGCTTCCATGGCACAGGGTAGGCCGCGCCCCCAGACAAGTCCGGTCTGAAACGAAACACTTTCTCATTTATTCTGAACTGTTATCTTTTTGCTGGATCATAGAATCTTGCATGATAAATGCTCTTTGAAAATATTGATTTAAAGTAGAATATCCCAGTTAGCATCACATGAAACCAGACACACATCATATTCACATAGAGCAGTAACTCAGAGTTGGAAATGTCGGGGAATACTTCCGGTTATCTATGTATTCGAAATGTGTTTGTGTATTGCAACAATTAGGATATTCACAAGACTCAGTTTGTTTGGGGAACATTTAGCTAATCTTTTAATTTGTTTGCTCTCATTACTGAACCTAGATAATCCTGTGCCACCTTTAACAAGATTTAACAAGATTGCCATCCAAGGCAAAATGCCCAGACGGCAAGTGGACAAGGAAACTATTGGCTTATTGATAGTCCAACAGTTGTTCATCTATGTGTAACCCATCCTTGTAATATATTTATCAAATTTGTTTTTAAATATATTCACCCTGCTAGCATTTATACAATCTGTAGATAATTTGTTCCATTCATTTATTGTTATATGGGAGACCGAGTACTTCCTGATCCAGTCTACACTGATCCTTCACTAGTGACACCACGTGTCCTCAGGTTCTATCTTTCTAAAGTGAGAAAAAAATATTTCTATCAATATTTTTATATCCATTCAATATCATAAAAACTTCAATTTGATCTCCTCTTAACTTACTTGTCTGTAGGATTGTTAAACGACATTCTTTTATGCGTTCTTCATAACTAAGGTCTCTTGTTGTTGTACTGACCTGCGTGCGACAACGTCCTTGACTGGGCGGGGCGGCTCCCAAGGCTGCTCCACCAGCTCCAGCAGACGCTTCTCCCTGAAGCTCTCCAGCTCTAGACTCCGGGACAGGGGAGCCTTGTGGATGAGAGGCTTCTCACCGGCGTTATCCTCACCAGCCTAGTGTAAACAAATGGCAACAGTTGTTCTAATTTATTTTTATTAGTTTATACAAATGGTTGGTTGGTTGAATAAATAAAAATAAAATAGTAAACAAAATATCACATACTCTTTTAAATTATCATCATGAAAAGTGTTCATGATAACGCTGTTTTGGACAATATTATGCAGTTTTTCCAGTTTAAAAGTTGCCTGTGGCCCAAGGAAGGTGGTCTATATAACTTGTTGTATATTTACAAAGAAATCTGACATAAATACAAATAAAAGTGTTGACTAAACTAACGCAAGTGTATTTCACAAAGCAGTATCAGTAATTTTCTTTGCAATGTCATCCAATGAGTTTGGTAGTGACACCTAGTGAATGAACAGTGAAATAGAGTCACTGGGCCAAGAGGCTTAGCAAAAATCAGGACTATTTTTGGTTAGGCTTGCATTGAAACTGATCTAGCTGAAAAGGGAGACTTAACAACATGAATACCATTATATATTAAAATACATACAATCTGATTAATCATAGGCTTCTCTTTGAGCACAGCAGACAAGTGTTTCATGTTAAAATATGACACAATAAAATATAAACAACTTTTTTTTAATAAAAGTAATAAAAATATTAGGTCTGTGGATCCGTAAAACAACTAATAAAATAGGTACATACTGAAATTTTACCTGTGATACTAGTAAAAGTAATAATATATAACATTTATAGCTATACATGACTGGAAATGCAAAACCACACACATTGTTGATCCATGCTGATAGACCAATGAGAAAATACTATAAGAAACTACATGAAGACACGTACCTCCAACATGAAGACACGTACCTCCAACATGAAGACACGTACCTCCAACATGAAGACACGTACCTCCAACATGCGATGTTTGTCAAGTCTCGCCGCTGACTGCAGCCCAAATGATTGAGGCTCTGTGCCAGGAAATGAGCTCCTCAGTAAACTCTTGAGAATGCCGAATTTGTTGTGGTAAAGCAACAGGGAGGGGTCAAGCTGGGGGTCATTGGGGTTGAACTGCTGGTACAGGGCCTTGGACGACAGCTCCAGGTCCTTAGGACTGTGGTCAGTCGGCATCCACGGTGGACGGCGAACAAGGATCTCACCTAGTGAACCAGAACTTGAAATCAATTACAATATACCAAATTTATTTTCAAATACATACCAATTATAAATACTAATTCCACCTAAAAAATACCAATTCCAATTCCAAAATACCAATTCCATATCAAAATAAAAGTGTGTGAACAGAGAAACCATAGACAGACTCAACACCAAAAATAACATTTAGAGCAGGAAAAGTAAAAAGTTAAAAGTAATTGAAAGTTAACAAGTTAAAAGTAATGGAAAAGTAATAGAAAATACTAATTACATTTTCACCAATCCAATTACTTTTAAAAAAAAAAAAAAAAAATTCCAACTATGGTGTTTTAATTTGAATTACTGTAGAATGTAATTGATCCCAAGTCTGGCTAAGTCGCAACAACACAATAGTGACTTAGCAAACAGCAAAAGAGACTTTGGAATTCACTGGCCTTGGGTACGTGCCACAACAAATGCATTTTGCCTGATACACATTTTACTTATTTATATCCCCCTCCTGAATTGATTCAGCTCATCACAAATCAGACTAGTTGATTTTCAATGTATGAATAGTTTAAGCATTATACACTGTCGGTTTAATACAAGAAGGCGCACCTTTGTTACAATCATTGAAAGAAGTGGCTTTGATAGTTTGATCTGGAAACTTGCAAAGGTGTGAACAGCCTTATGTCATAGTATAATATTATTATAGAGACGGAGAAATGTTTGCCATTTTTTGCCAATGTTTGACGACACCCAGTCAAAAATAATTTGTTAGTTTATCCAATTATTTCGTCAAAATCAAAAGACACATTTGCCAAATGACCACAACCAGTCATGTCATAGTCAATGCTAGATAGGTATGATTTTTCACAAAATGATTTATAAATGAGATGAGCAAAAAAATCTAATTGAGGAGGGAGCTTTAACGGAAAGGAAAAGGTGCAAAAAAGGAAAATCAGTACATTTTACATACTGCTTGTGGCAGAGTCCAATCGCCGTGACCTGTTTTGTTTCTGTGATCTCAACAACGCCTCCGTGCCATCTCCCAGTGCCCCATACTTGTCATTCTGAGGGAAACAATGTCACAAAACTGATAACTGCATCATGTGTCAGGCGTATGACTAACTTATGTCATCATAATAACTGTTTATAATTGTTCACATTGTGTAACTGAGTTGCATACGAGGCAAAGTTGCTATTTTTGTCAAAACTGAAATATGCTGAATGTCGACAAAACCCCCTAAATACTTAGAAAAAAGGATTTACCCGGTTCTTCGAGGGAGCATTCATATCCAGGGTGAGGATACAGGCAACGAAGTGGCGCTTCCATGCCCCATATTCATTGTCTGCAGGGGTGTAGGGCAGGTACCATCCACGACGGGTACACTTGGGCATCCATATGACATCCTACAGCCAATGAAACACGTGGAATCATCATACAGAAAATTACAATGCATGGAATCATCATATAGAAAATTACAACACATGGAATCATTATACAGAAAATTACAATGCATGGAATCATCGTACAGAAAATTACAACATGTGGAATCATCATCATACAGAAAATTACAACATGTGGAATCATCATCATACAGAAAATTACAACATGTGGAATCATCATACAGAAAATTACTACATGTGGAACCATCATACAGAAAATTACAATGCATGGAGTCACCATTCAGGAAATGACAATGTGCGGAATCATCTTACAGAAAATTACATGTGCAACACTGCAATCATCATACTGAAAATTACAATGTGTGGAGTCATACAGTAAAATTAGCGTAGATTCTGCCTTCATATTTTGAGTTACATTCAGACTTAGGGTCAGTTACATTATAATTGGAATTGAAACACCAATTCAAATTCTGGAATTCGAAATAATCAATGAAATATGTTACGTTTATGATATTTGTTTTCCATTATGTTCCATAGTATGCAGAAATTAAATAAAGCTGCTCTGAAATGTTATTTTTACCATTGACTACATATGTTATTTCGATATAAAATTTATAATTGGAATTAGTACTTTTAAGGTGGAATCGGAATTGATATAATCTAATTGATCCCAAGTCTGGTGACCTTGGTGTATCCAAATCTGCAATACGTGATTTTGTTTATTTTTTATTTATTCATGTGACCTTTCACACATGCACTGTTCATGTATGAGACACTTTACAGTAGGTTATCTGTATGTTCTGTATGAATAATACAGTAGGTGTGGAACCAATGTGTGATAGTGGCTAAACCATACCAAGGAATGAACTACCAAACTGTGTAAGACCTATTTACTGCGTCTCGGGTTAGCTGAACCATGGCTGTGTTAGACACGGCTCACGTGAACTTACATTTCCAGAAAACTAGCCTTCTACACTCAGACTTTTTCAGCCGCATGTAACATTTTATGTTTGCCGTGAGATTTCAAACTAATAAACTGACATAAAATAACTGTAGTAACTGTGTTTATTTATGAGTTTGATGTCAGATTATTAATAATCATGTTTCCCAAACCCCCTTTTTACCAACAGAGGTGCCCCCGTCACAACAAGCCCCCGTCACAACAAGCCCTCCGTCACAACAAGCCCCCCCAACACAACAAGCCCCCGTCACAACAAACCCCCGTCACAACAAGCCCCCGTCACAACAAGCCCCCGTCACAACAAGCCCCCCCAACACAACAAGCCCCCCCCCCCGACACAACAAGCCCCCGTCACAACAAGCCCCTGGTCTCCTACCCAATCAGGTAACACACCAATGGCTATGTACAGTCTTTTATTCAAATTCTTTTTCTTTACACAAATTGCCCCCTCCCATAATCCATTAATTGAAGTCACGTCCTTGAAAACACAAGATTTCCTTAATTTTTCAGAAATATCAAAGTCTGAATACCAGCATGAATAGTGATTCTGCCGACAGGTGACTGAGCACACACTAAGAAATACACATCAAATTGGATACTGTTCGTTGTAGATTACATCCGCCAACCCAATAGCATATTTATGAACCATGAAACAAATCAATTCTTCTCAATTAGCTTCATTATTAGGATCACATCTAGCATTGTGGGTGTTACCACAAGTACTGATTTTTTTTTTTATTATTTAAAGTATTGTACTGACTGTTACTATTAAACAGCATCTACCATGCATGACACATCCTTCCTCCCCTGGTAATATTGGCTTGAAAATGTACATGTAAACATGAAAATTAGACACAAGAGGATTTCTCTAAAGTCATAAATATATATTTTTTGGACTTGATCAGACAGTCAGAGCAATCCATACTCATTGAAATATGCAATGATATGTATACATTTAAGCATCTTCCAGTGATTCATACTGTAAGTAAGAGTTGGTTAAACAGTCATTTTGGTGATATTTACAACTGCTTGGCATCCAGACACATGTTAAATACTTTACATGCATCATCCATAAAAGCAGAAATAGCCTGAAGTAACATCAGACACTGGTAACAACATCTACTGCAGCAATATGTCCAAAAATAGGCAGTTCCTCGACCAGACCTTCAAATTACATGTACCTTTTATATCACACATACATAAAAATCCAGTTAGTTCAAACAATTTCCAATATCACCAACCATTCAACCTGATAAATACAAAATCCAGTCCATTTTAGCTGTTAAGTTTCTTATTTTAACTGTTAAAATCTATTAACCTTTTTGTTGTTTATTTTCATTACACAAATTCATCAAATAAGATTCACATTCACTCATAATTTCACTTGTTTCCTTCTTTTTTTCTGGTAATTTTCAATGAGCTCTCTATGACACAGGATACAACATTACTAGAAATGGAAGGGACGTGTAAAATAGGACACTATAATTATTCATAATTGGTTGGCATGTCTGCCATGTCATATGGACTTCCTGTATGCAATATGGATCTTTGGAAGGTAAACAGCCATAACCCATTTTTATATGGATTAGTTTTGAAATTAAATTTTTTTTATAAAGTATATCATTATCTTTAAAGTAACATCGAATATCAAACTTATACAGGTCGAAGCAGTTATAGTGGTCGAAGCACAACTATTTATGATGCTAGCCAGATTTCTGGTGAAACCTGGCAGATTCCATTTCATGTAAGAACATATCATATCCACATAGATAGCAACACCTTTTTATAATTAAGTATATGTTAATGAGATGTATCACCATTGTACACAATAAAGTGCTCATGCCCATCTAAACCACATGGGTCCATTAAAAAAATCATTAAAAAAATATTTCTAAGGGGTTTTGGTCCCTATAAACACCACCAGATATCTGCCCATAATCACTAGTGTATTTTTATGCAGTTTTGAAACTAGTAATTTTATGCAGTTGAACCGGTATTCCATATGGCATGTTACATATTCAATTGCATGACAATACTTGAAGCTTCCAAAACTAGGTAAAAGCTACTGAATTTGCAAAAAAACAAGGCATTCAACACATCATGGCATGCACAATATGTGTGACTTCCTTCCATTCAAAACAAATGTAAACTTACGTAAGGTTTCTCACGATGAAGGCAAATTATCGACTGGTGTAGTCTATCTATTACGTCAGCACCAGAAAAAAATATACCGTAACGTATACCGCATAAACTACACAGTACATACTGTATACCGTATAGAGCCATATTGTAAACAAAACCAGTAATCACCTACCTGTTCTGTGAGGAACTTCCAGTGCCAGCAGACAGCGGCAGCACGACACAGACTGCGCGGGTCGAGGAAGGAAAGGATGTAGAGAGAGAGGAAACGGGGAAGGAGGCCAGTCGGGTCAAGGTGTTTGAGAGGGACGCGTTCGTTGAACCACTGCTGCACGAAGTGGAGCTGGCTGCGCTTGCATTGCGAGAAGATCACGTTGAGGAAGCGCTTCCGTTGTGAGTCCGTCCATAGGTCAAACTGTGCACAGAAAGGACATTACAGTTCGTGTCACTCATGTGTGTTGTCCGAGATTAAAATACATACTCTGATATTTTATTGTAAAATCACGTTATACAATATAAACCATTATATTCTGACATCTTTACTACCCAAATATGTTTTATTAAATCATGATTTGTTCTTATAATTTAACAGTTATCTGTTTAATTTGTATGTTTCGACTCAACTATTCTGTTTGCATTGCATGCTGATTGGCTAGGTCAATATTCATTAAACACACAACGGTTAAATTATATTGATAAATTCTGGTTCATTAAAACACATTCAAGCGGTCAAGACATCACAACAGATATAGTATATAACTATACAACATGATTTTTACGATAAAAAAGGTCAGGCTTTGTACTTTTGAAATGCCACAAATATTCACATAATATTAGTGACTTGCATTTATGATGAGCTTTTTTTAAATTACCTAGCTGTGGGTATGATTATTATTTGTATTTTAATCAAATCACAAACCAGGGTCATCATCAGCGATCCCTCGCACCGAGGACGATATCTGCCATTGGTACCATTATAACAAGTGCTATTATTTTCTGTAGATGTTTCTGTGAAGTTATTTATCTTTTATACCGTACCAAGTGCAAGAGTGACATATACAAATTTGTGGGACAAATCACAATCAATTTACTTCCACTGTTTCTATTATTTTATTATAAACAATTGGATTATACTACTGCCCATAATAATCCAGCTTTATATGATGAAATGTAGTAAAAATCCATTTAGTTGTGTCAAATGAAATGTTCTTTATATATGCTCACCCAGTTAGCTATCAATTCCTGTCTCTCTTTATATATCTGAAATAGAAGCAAATAACTGACAATTGCAAGCCAACACAATTACAAATTTAATATAAAAAGGTCCAACTGCCTGCAACACAATTGACCAGACGTGTTTTAGGTGTTCAGTCTACTCTACAAGTCAGTTAAGAGCCCAGTTACCTGGGGAAATGATGACATCATCTGTCATTAGCGGCAGACTGGCCACACAAACATTGATCAGGTATAGTGTGACAATTCTGAGAAATAAACAGAGGAGGCATATCACAGGGCTTCTAAGAGGCCACTCACAAGTGTCTACATTTACCTATTCGTACAAAGCATCCTAATTCTCAGACTCCTCGTCCCCCTCCTCCCTCAGCCCCCTCCTCCCTCAGCCCCTTCCTCCCTCGGCCCTCTCCTCCCTCGGCCCCCTCCTCCCTCAGCCCCCTCCTCCTTGAATTAGTACTTTAAAATGTTGATTACTTCCAGATTGTAAAACATCAGTAGTTCTGTAACAGTTCATAATGTGGCGCTGCATGATGAAGCAGTGGTCATATTTTGCATGTGACCAACATTAATTTAAATTGGTACGCAGGCCTTGATCCCATTCCCTGTTAGTATGCAGGCCTTGATCCCATTCCCTGTTAGTATGCAGGCCTTGATCCCATTCCCTGTTAGTATGCAGGCCTTGATCCCATTCCCTGTTAGTGTGCAAGCCTTGATCCCATTCCCTGTTAGTGTGCAGACCTTGATCCCATTCCCTGTTAGTGTGCAGGCCTTGATCCCATTCCCTGTTAGTGTGCAGGCCTTGATCCCATTCCCTGTTAGTGTGCAGGCCTTGATCCCATTCCCTGTTAGTATGCAGGCCTTGATCCCATTCCCTGTTAGTGTGCAGGCCTTGATCCCATTCCCTGTTAGTGTGCAGGCCTTGGTCCCATTCCCTGTTAGTGTGCAGGCCTTGATCCCATTCCCTGTTAGTATGCAGACCTTGATCCCATTCCTTGTTAGTATGCAGGCCTTGATCCCATTCCCTGTTAGTATGCAGGCCTTGATCCCATTCCCTGTTAGTGTGCAGGCCTTGATCCCATTCCCTGTTAGTATGCAGGCCTTGATCCCATTCCCTGTTAGTGTGCAGGCCTTGATCCCATTCCCTGTTAGTACGCAGGCCTTGATCCCATTCCCTGTTAGTATGCAGGCCTTGATCCCATTCCCTGTTAGTATGCAGGCCTTGATCCCATTCCCTGTTAGTATGCAGACCTTGATCCCATTCCCTGTTAGTATGCTCTGTACGATATAATGTGAGCAAGAAAGGACATACATATTAAATATTGTATACATACTAGTATTTCAGTGTTATAATTAATCTTGTATGCATGCATATATCACACAACCATGCACATACACAAATACAGACAGACATGCATGCATATGAGTTGTAAATGAAGATAAATATGGAATACTGGTAACACCTGTGTGAGCGTTGCAAGGACTTTAGGGATATGAAGGTTCCTGTGAGCACTGTCTACATAAAGCACATCTAAGTGTATTGCTAAGGCAACGTACAACTACGAGAACACATTACTCTTGTAGATACGGCTAGAAACACATAGCATCAATCACAGGCAGTGATGGCTCATTACAAGAGTCATTAGCAGCTTCCCTGGCACATACTTGTACCAATATCAAAGCCGGAACAAGGCCTGAACAATGAGCACTCTCACCACTTGATGAGCTAATACTAAGTCCTGCAGTCATTTATTTTAATGAAGGCTCAAGGAAATGTATTTAGCAAATCCTGTCCGATAGTAAACTGGACGCAGAACAGTATTTGACTGTCGTGAAGTATGAGATATGGTCAGGGCTGGGGTCAATTCCTTTCAATCAATTCCAATTCCGCTCCAATTCCTTGCAATTCGTTGTCATTCAATTCCAATTCAATTCCTTTTTTTTTGCATTTCTTTTTAGTAATTCCAATTCCTTTCAAAATCGTTCAATTCCAATTCCCGCTCCCGCTCCCGTTCCAATTCCACATAACGACAAAAGTCAACAATGAAAGATTAATGTGCATGTAGCATGTCATTATTGTTTGCATAATCATTATGACTATCATACATGTGTAATGTACATTCATACATGGTAATTAAGTTACATAGAAATGAGCAATCCACAAAAATTATTTTTCAGAAAATGTTCAAAGACAGACGACTTTATAGGGGGCATATTGACCAAACTGTACACTATGACTGTTGCACACTGTTCTGATGATGCATGTTAGGCAACACATATTTATACTGGCAAGTGGGAAACCATTTTCACACATTTGGCTACAGCTAGCTTGCCTATGCTTTGTATTGTTAGTCAGTGGTCATTGATCTCTGATTAGTAATCAGTGATTACTGATTGATCAACCACATGGCTGTAGCCTGCCAATAAGTGTCTTTTCATGGGTGTAAAAGGGCTAACTTCCCAGGTCTGTAAACAGTTGAAAATATCTTTGATGTTTCTATTGAAGCCAGTCTGGAACCCTTCATTAACCCGCTGGCAAGTGGCAACATAAAGAAATCATAAGATACTGGCATGAATGACAGGATTTCAGTTTTCAGATCCTCAATGCATGAGTTGATAGCATTATTATACACATAGCCGCCTACAACAGGCTAGAAAATATTGGTTGATGTCAAAAAAAATCAGATGCTCAATTCCTTTCCATTCAATTCCAATTCCAAATCCAATTCCTTTTGTTCAAAATTTTTCAATTCCAATTCCTCTCATTCAAAATCTTTCAATTCCAATTCCGCTCCAATTCCGGGTTGGGACTTGGAATTGAATTGATTAATTCCAATTCCTTTGGAATTGACCCCAGCCCTGGATATGGTGTGTAT
Source organism: Lamellibrachia columna (assembly GCA_963662155.1). Taxonomy (NCBI): domain Eukaryota; kingdom Metazoa; phylum Annelida; class Polychaeta; order Sabellida; family Siboglinidae; genus Lamellibrachia; species Lamellibrachia columna. Next base: position 52,851,525 of record OY759270.1, on the reverse strand, counting down.
TTATTTTCACATTTCAGACATCCTGCAGTAGCCGCAATAACATTTTATGTAGTATTTTAGTTAGATTTATTTTAATTCCTGGAATAAAAAGTGCATCAGCTCTTTACAAGCATGAAACTGCACAACTGTGGTCAATTAACAGATGGGAGAAATAAGTTCAAATGTGATTTCAGCGAAAGGCCAGATGATGATTGTGTGTACCAACTTGTCAAGTAACTACACCTGTTCGTTGGATGGCCGGTGAACTACAGGCGTCCAGTTGCTGTGGTGCGTCTTAAAAAGACGCGTCTTGAACTGGCTTGGTGGGATGGTTTTCTCCCTCTTTCTCTCTATCAGTTGACCCAGGACCTTCGTGTCATCATTTGTGATAGCTTGAATTGACCGAGTTGTTGGCTTCACTCTGGCCACATTCGTGTCCAGAAGAGTAGCGGCCATGTCTGCCACGAGACAAGAGTTATGGGAGAGAAGACTCAAGTGATGACTAACACAGATGCAGACAAGTATGATGTCATGGTTGAGTAGGCAACAGTCCTGTCCATTTAAATTTAAAGTGATTGTATGTGGTGTATAGGTTTATTAGTATACACAGTATAAACAGATGTCATATGAACAATCAGAGATTTACACTACAAATAATTATTTATTACCGAATACTACAGTATTACTGTTGTACAATCTGTTTTTATTTAGGCAGTCACATAACCAACATTATAAAGCTTGGGCAATTTTTTTCACTCCACACTGCCTCAGTTCACTCCACACTGCCTCAGTTCACTCCACACTGCCTCAGTTCACTCCACAGTGCCTCAGTTCACTCCACACTGCCTCAGTTCACTCCACACTGCCTCAGTCCACTCCACAGTGCCTCAATCCACTCCACACTGCCTCAGTTCACTCCACTGTGCCTCAGTTCACTCCACACTGCCTCAGTTCACTCCACACTGCCTCAGTTCACTCCACACTGCCTCAGTTCACTCCACACCGCCTCAGTTCACTCCACACCGCCTCATTTCACTCCACACTGCCTCAGTTCACTCCACAGTGCCTCGGTTCACTCCACAGTGCCTCGGTTCACTCCACACTGCTTCGGTTCACTCCACAGTGCTTCGGTTCACTCCACACTGCCTCAGTTCACTCCACATTTCCTCAGTTCACTCCTCACTGCCTCAGTTCACTCCACACTGCCTCAGTTCACTCAGCTATACAAATGTGTACCTGCACAACTATAGACAGTGATTGATATATGAGAACAAGAAGTATTTATGCAGTAGTTGCAGCATGGCTGAATACTTCCCAGAGAAGTGGAGTTGGTTTTGGAAAGAACAGGTCAGCCAGGGGTGAAGTACATTTGTAACTTTAGCACTTTAGCGCTGTATAATCTTGGACTTACCTTTAACTAAAAGTTTTTTATAGAGTATTATTGGGATTAATAAAATATAATAAAATGGTGTGCAATTAAGGATAGTGGCAATTACATAAATTTGTTATGCACAGATCATCCTGCCAATCACACAAACAGTTCTCCTTAATAATAAACAAATTGATTTGCAAACTGATCCATAGTCATCAGAAATACTAAAATTTAAATCAGAATGAATGACTCAAGGAATATTATAAATTATTATGTCTATATGATAATCGGCAAGAACCTGAAAGTTATTATGCCAATGTGGGGACAAGTGCTAAAGCACTGCACGGAATTTAGATTTGCCTGCCCAATCAAGTTTTAAAAGTGTCCACAATGGCTGCAGATTTCCGAGTCCATTCTAGTTCTTTAGTTCTGTTGAAAAAATGTTGGCATAAATCTTTGTCCTGGTGGGCATCTGGATAAATGATAATCTCTCTATGGTCATGTACCAATGATGTCATGAATAGTTATGTTGATAATATTTCAGCTAATTGCATACAAACTTCAGTAAAGACCAGCTAAAAGGCTATTAGCCTAAAAGAGCTGAAGAGGATGTATGTATGTATGTATGTATGTATGTATGTATGTATGTATGTATGTATGTATGTATGTATGTATGTATGTATGTATGTATGTATGTATGTACTGAAGGTAAAGGTTCATCCCATATATGACCCCTATGATAGCAATGTATCTGGTATTAATAGTATTCTCCCATGTCCATAACAGCTGTCAGATAATAGTTAGTTATAATTTACTAAATACTAATTTATACTTTTATTTTTATTTCTGCTTTGATACTATATAATTGTACTCTGTGGATATTGTCTTATTCCATCTTTTTTTTATAGTTTTTTATTTTCATAAGATTGCTATATTACATTAATGTATGTTGACTTTGTATTACCTTACTTTAAGATACCTTAAGATGGTTCTGATCGCAGGATTCTTGTGACTCCCCAATGACCAGATCCTTCTTCTTCGTCTATTAATAGTTTAAGAATTCCGGTTCCGGTTAAGAATTTCCTGATTGGACCAGAATTGGTCCAGGCGGTTTTTAAAAGTATTTAAAGATTTTGCTTGAACGACTGTTTCCGGGAGGGAATTCCAAGGTTCAGTCACTCTGATTGGAAAAGCATTTTTCTTATATTTGTTTTTGCTCTTTGAGTAAATAATTTTAGAGTGTGCCCTCTATTTCCTGTCCTTAAGGATGCATCCTCCCATTTTAAGAGTTTGGGTGAAGATTCAATGTCGTATATTGCATGATTTGTTTGCTATAGATCTGAATTAATTATATCTGAATCTGAATCTAAATTATATCTGAATATATGACATAGTCATAGACATAGATGATAGAATCTAGTCAATAACCTGGTGTAATATGGTGTTGGAAAGTAAAAGGCCCGTTCTAACAAAGCCAAAGGGTGCGATTTCTTATGCTATGCGTACCCTAGTAAGTGATGTACCTTTCTGCGCGTGTACGACGTGAAAGAAACAGTTTCTTTTTACGGAGAAAGTATTTTTACGTCACACCTGTTGAAACATGCCGCGAAAGTGAAATCGCGTTATCACTAGTCTGGCGCCAATTTCAACAAATGAGAGCCTACATTCGATCCCAAAAAATTATTCATCTGAATTTTTGCATCTGCTCCTAATCGCACATTCGTGCTAACATCATGATGGTACGTCCACATTAAAATGACGTTGATTAGGCGTTTTAAAACATTCGATTGACCAGCGAATGGTAATTTAACAGCGCCACCTGTACGACAAAAGAAGCGCCATGCCCATGAGACCTATATCTACGAGAATGTATTGTCTACTTACTTGGCTCGGGTTAAAATGCTTTTTAAGTATCTACACCGATACATGACCATGTATGTTCATAATACACTGTCATGGTTCTGTGATAATATATTTTAGAACGAAGCAGAGAAACATCAAAGTCAACGATTTTAAGACCAGGCATAACGTTGTCTAGCAACAACAAGTGCGCGCCATCTGCCGAATTATTATGAGCTTATTGAGCTTGCTAGTAGCCCGACCTACTGGGCAAAATAGCATTAATTTTCAACAATCCTCCACCACTGATGGTGCACCATTACTGTTTCAGGAAATCTCCCGCTGCGTGGAATTTATGCAATAATTATTGTATTGCCAATCGTTTGATCATAAAATACACAGTACTACCAGTTGTTCGCAAGATTGCCATCCAAGGTATGAAAGCTCCATGTAACATAGAAATGAAGCCATCGAGGTATTACTAGGTACTCAATTGTCGATTGACGTGTAGCCAGAGTGCTAAAGCTAACCAACATGTGAGTTATATTATGTTGATATAGTTTAAACATTTATAAAAATATTGTTTATGAACATTTTATATTGTAAACCTAATGCCAACAACCACTGCATAATGTTATCGTATGAATACCTGCATGGTACTAGCTGGTACGTCATGTGAATGTCACACTCAAAATCGAGTTGACTGCCGATGATGATGTTAAACATAATTATTTTATTCACAGTGCATCCTAATATTTACACAATCAGTTGATTAAAATAGTTCCAACCATTTATCACTTTCGTACCTTAGTACTGTTGCATACAATATGGGGCCTACAGGCCCTACACTGTCTTTTTGTTACTTTGAGTCTTGTACCTTCATTAAGTTTAACACAATATTTCTAACAATATCTTCTTTAACATTAAGTATTAAAACATTTGAATTATTTGTCTGTACACTACATGGTTGTAAAATAAACCTATTATTATTAATAATAATTGTTATACTTTGTGTATAGCACTACAAATACGGGTATTTGGTTAACATTACTTTACCGAGTAAGTATCAAAGTAAATAAAATGAATAAACACAAATGCTACCTTACGTTTCTTTTACAGCAGTAAAATATCAGGAACCACATTTATATAAATTCATGTCCAACATTTTATATATAGAAGCCTACTTGGCAGCAAACAAAAATTCAAACACTCCGTTCGAAACACATATTATTTACTCTATCTACTCATGCATTACATTTGGGTGTCAAATAAGGTTTTTTTTGTAATTTAGATGCAGTGAGACGTGCCTCCTCGTCTGTCATTCTTGAAAAAATGCATCTCATTATACTTGTATTTACAATGTAAATGTTGTTCAAATTTGCAGACACTTTGGCTGGAACGCGCAACACTTGCCTAGCGCAACACAGGCGTACAGATCACAGTGATACAGACGCGTGCAATCGTGCACACCTCGTCAAGATTTTTGGATGACATGGTTGTTATTGCTGATCAAACTGTGCGCACAAATCTCGTTATTGTTTTCGTTATTACCGGTATTTAAATAATAGCTACCGAAAGCAAATAATATGAATTATTTAAGGGAATCTATCATTTCGGCGTCTTATAGAGCTTTCTAATTGGTCAGAAATGGGGGTGTGTCAAGGCGTCAGAGGTTACTCGTCAGAGGTCACTACTGTGTCAAGGATGACGAAAGCTGTCATTACAATTGTGGTGCCACATTCGTAGCATTTTGTACATAAATCACATTTATTACTAACAGTGACATTATATTACAGCACCGGGAGATATACAGAGGTATGTTTGATCGCTACACGTAAACTTACAAGCCTGAAAGTGCGTAAACAACATAGGATCTACGTAACAAACTAGAGTGAAATAATTTAGCCGGCAGTCGTTCGGCTCATTAGCATACGCCGATCAGCTGTGCGCCGGTTCGCAAGTCCGTAGCTGCGCTCTAGAGACGGACTCAGCTGCGTCGTTTAATGTTAATTTCCTGCAAAGATCTTCCGATTGAGTTGATAGTTTGCAAGTGAAAAGACCTGGTTATTCCAGACGCGGGCCCTTTATGCATGGAAGGAGCAAGTGCTTGTCAAATGAACGAAGACGTGAAAACTCGAAGCGCTCGTTTCAGAGACACCGAATCACTTCGTTTCCTTCAAGGGGTGTGTAGTCGGGTGCCTTCGCAACGAATACAAGCTTTGGAGAATGTCGCCCGGGTGTTTGATGGTTGGTTAGAGGGTTACGGCAGTCCCCAAGAAACCGTCCTGATAGACTGCGCAGCTGGAGAAAACATCGTGATGCCAACGGACTATAAATGCATGATCCGTGAACAACTACCAGATCTACTGCGGCTATCCATCAACGCACCGTTTACAGACGTACGCTTAAGGTGCAACAACATTCTACAAGATCTGCAGGTAAATCTCTTTCATCTATGCTTACTGGGATAACACTATAGTAGTATATTTCCCATCGCTGTGTACGTATGCCAAAACGTCAGAACCCTGTTGCAGTAAACAAGTTCTATAAATAGACACCATGCCTTGTTAGTTGTGAACTTGTGTACTACACCACAAGCTTGACTCTGTTGAACTAGATAGCAGTAACCTCAGTTCTCCACCAATGGTGGATATCCAAGACAGCATTTTGTATTTTAAGTCACCAGCCAATCTAGGCCATAGACAACTTTTGCGACTGACAGTGAGAGCGAGGTTTTAGTGTTTTATTATCAGGACAGGTACCAGGGGTATGTGATATGTTGCGATCATTTATCAATTTGATAATTGACAACATATATACAATAATAATATATATTAGCTGCCATGGTTCCAGTTTTCAGAGGTCTGCTTGATTCTAGAATACCATTTATTCATGGTACAACAGCCTTGCTGCCAGAGGGTGCTGACCACACCAGTACCCCTGCCCTGGCAGATCGACCTGTTGAAACACTGATTTTTCAGTCGCTTTGTTAAGCAATGTTATTGCTGTGTTAGCCGTATATAATATTGTTCGCTGTAATCTACTGGATTCGCAAATAGGAACTTAACTTTAATTGGTCGTGGACCTATTGCCGCTGGTCGGATGGGCACTGATAAGCATTTCATGGGAAGGTTCTTTGAAGTTTGGGGGCAGACCTGCTTAGTTCCCAAAAACATGTCGCCCAAGACAGCAAGTGGGACAAAGTACAAATGATTCAACAAACATCCGCACATGGTGTGGAATAAACTGACAAATTGGATCTGTATGCACCACAGGTGATAACAATATTAATAAAAAATTATGATTGTATGAATACATTTCGTTGTGCTGTGATAGTAATGTTGAGGTTTACAAGCCTTGCGAAGTACATTGGTGGCTGCATGCCATTTTATTAGATTCACACAATTCACACAGAAAGCAGATTAGGTATGTATGTAGTGATTGGCTTAAATTACTTTTACACCATTTGCAGCTTTCTTGTGTGTCACTGTTGACAACGTTGGACTGTATAGTCCGTGCTGGGTCCATCCAGACTTGAACATAGCATACTTGTTACATCAACCAAAGAGACAGGTTGCAAAGCAGTTTTCTTGGTCAAATACACACAGAATATCTGTTGTTTATTAGCAGAATATTTTGGACACCTATAACTGGTCAAATTACAAGATATTTAAAAAGTAACAATACTGTTTGCTACATATATAATAATGTTCCTTTGTATTATGCAGAAAACAAACCATGTTATGAATTTGTAAACCTACAATGAAAAGTAGGTCACATTTCCTAATAATTATGGCAACCGCAGTTGGCTGGAAATGTCATTTGTCATTGACTTGTGTTGTAAATATCTCTATGACCCGGTACAGGGTGTATTCCAAGAAACAACAAAACCCTCCTTAGAAGCCCATCCTCAGTTGATTTAGAACATCGTGAATTAGGTTCATTTATGTATAGGTCTGTAGTGTGTGAATAATTGGGTAACTTAGGAAAGCGTGACAAGTCTAGAACCAGACCACTTTTGCTCTGGACAAAACCAAAAATTATTGAAGAGTTTGTCCAATGATTTCAATGAAATTAAACAACAAATTTGCACAAGCGAGCTAGCATGTCATGATACTAGAGCTAGCATGTCATTGTTGCTACTAGAGCTAGCATGTCATTGTTGATACTAGAGCTAGCATGTCATTGTTGATACTAGAGCTAGCATGTCATTGTTGATACTAGAGCTAGCATGTCATAGTTGATACTACAGCTAGCATGTCATTGTTGATACTACAGCTAGCATGATACTAGATAGACCTGTTAAATTTTTCTGCAAAATGTGTCTGAAACGAGACAAGCAAAAATCTAATTGAAGAGGGACCTTTATACTGAACTGCAGGGTACACAATTTAGAATGAAGGCTGACTTAAATTAGCACTGTTGACCAGTCCCTGCTCTAGGTGGTCTTGTTTCCCATACAATGTTCTGCTGTAGTTAAGTGATGGCTAGCTGTTGGGTTTTCCCATCTCAGGTTACCTATTTTCTTGAAAAACAGTTCTCCAAATCTAGTAATCAAAATGTGGAGTTTGTGTCAGGTTTATTTACAATGTCATTAATTTATACTTTTCAGGTTTGTTTTCAATAAAGCCTGCTAAAGGAATATTTTTAAAAGTACTGCATGGAGTCTTACAGGGGAGGAGGGGGGAGGACACGAAGAAGAACATTCAAAATGCCTGCGGTAATGTGTGTGTTGTGGTAATTATTATGTTGTATGGTGATGCCGATGATGCAATGATGTGACGAATCTGTTGATGCAATAATCCATCTAGGGTGACAGCTGTTATTGCTGCTTGGAGATGGTCGACATTTGAGGATGTCTGGCATTTTGGAAACATTTGTAAATTATACCGTGGCTTTTACAAAATAACAATGGCAGACAAATGTCATGGGTGATTTCATAATAACGACAGGCAGTCAATTACATAAATCAATTTCAAATAAAAGTAAGTACATAGCTTCCAGTCATCTTTTTGGTAAGGTTGGCATAGAAATATGTCTAACTTAATAAAAGGCCTTAAAAATGATTATGTCGACATTTATATTTTAGCAACACATAATTTTTATATAATGTAGACGTATGTTTGTTACTCTGTAAAATGAGTACTTGATGACATTTATATTTTAGCAACACATAATTTTTTATATAATATAGATATATGTTTGTTACTCTGTAAAATAGGTACTTGATCAATTGATAAGACATTTGTAGCAGTTGATAGTGATAGGGCTATGAATAAATGCAAACTTGACCCTTCCAATGCCTGCTATGTTGGTAACTTCAAGAATGTCGTAATATACTCCATGTACAAATTAATATTGAAGTAGCAACTTATCAATATGTTTAAACAAAAATTACATGTAATTGACAGAGCAACAAGCAAATTTTAAATCACACACAGTAATTATTTCATCTTCTTTGTTGTGCCATTATGATTTTTATACCTGCATCTAACAGTTGAACTTTAACATCAATCGGGTTTCACACAAATGTTATCCCCTTTTGTGCCATATTGAGGTGAACCCCAGTGTCACTCGGGTTACTCATAATTACACTGGACTGTTCCAACTACCAACGCTGAATCAACAACTATCGATCCTCAATATGGATCCAATTGTATCTTCTTAGCTTACGAAAAGTCAACACATGCCTTAGGTGAATTATCATTCTCGGCTAATTACTTATAAATACCTTAAAATTCCACCTCCAAAAGAGTGGCCTGTTATGTAGAATGATATGTATCTGCATACAATCATTTATCAAATCTCAATCATTAATTTCATGTTAATACAAAACACATTCACATCATAACCATGGTTACGTAGACTTCAAAGGGACAAAGTCTGATAATTTTGGCATAATTAATATTAATTTATATGGTATAAAAATATATGGTAACATCTTGACTACCCAAATGTATTTAACGAACCACAATTTTGTTAATATAATCTGCCCATTGTGTCTTTATGAATATCAGCCTTGCCATTCAGGTCAGCGCTTGATTCACAAACAGCTGTGAACAATTTCCAATACATGTGGACAAAGTTTACAAGGCTAGGTGTTCGTATCATAGGATCACGTGATGGAAAAATCATTAACACTCTAGGTTCTGTTTATATCACACTTCAGTAATGTAATTACTTTGTATTTGTAGATGACAGACAATGGATTTGTGAGCTGTTTTATGATGAGAAAACCGAGTCACTCAGGAATTTGACAAGGGAATTAGTCCACTTGGTTAATTTCTCCATTGTGTCGTCATCAGTCGGGGCTCGTAGATTGGTGTATGATCTATATATCAGTACTAGTCAAGCACTCGCATGTATGGTTAAAACAATTTGTTGAGATTTTATTTTAGAATTCCATTTATGCAAGAAAATGTTAGGTGAGATTCACATGAAAATAACCTTTCTGGTGCTATTTTATGTTTAATATTAATTTATTGGTAGAAAACGTTGGTTTAATTAGTTCTCGGATCTGTGAGTTTACAATGCCAGAGAACTCTTGATAATGGATGGTCTCAGACTCTCAATATACTGGATGCACTTTGTGATGCTGCATAACATCATCAGTACAGGTCAAGCAGGGCCGGGGACAAATGAATTGTTTGCCTTTCAGCCAACTACCAATGTCTATTGTTTTCTCTGCCTCAGAGTTCAGCACTGTAGAACAGACATGCAATTCTGTATAGAGTTCTAACTCGAGCAGGTACACATAGTTCCTTATCTAATCGTCTACATACGTTATGGTATGACATGTTGAAGATAGGTTAGTCATGTGCGTATATTTCTACATTACAGCATTTTCAGTGATTAACTTACATGTCACTAAGAAAACAGCGAAACAAAAAGCTCTACTTTGTTCTATGTTGAATCAGTATTCAATGGTTGTGCGTTCTAAAGGCCCATAATATTGATCAATGAGATGCCGGATTGGCTTTATCAGGACACCTATCTATAGCCGAATAAATTATTGCCTCTTATCAACATAAAGATTGCATCAGATTGTCAATGACGGTGGATTGTCTGTTTGTCTAGATATTGCTTTATAAAACAAGAGTGTTTGGCCAGTATTGCATCAATTTAATTCAAATATACGGTTTATTGGCATCTCTCTGATTTTATTTGTCACATTCTTCAGGTGTTGGTGTAGACTGCTCTTGGATACTGACACTGAAGGCAGTTGTATTGGACTGTTGGGATGTATAATACGATTTATGAGTCAAGAGAGAAATAGTAATATGAATACTTGAATAGCCATGTACAGTAGAGGTCATATACGGACCCACATGTTTATAAAAGGCCTTTTAATTAATAAGAATCTTGAATTATTTTATATTCAATCAATACTTTTATTGATTTGTTAAGCGTTTACAGTTGAGATGTCACAGATGTAGTTTGAACTAGTCATTGTCGTTACCCGAAATGTCATGGTTTTGGTTGCTAGACGGCGCATGTGTATAACCGGAATGTGGGATTGATTGTCAACAGAAATACAACTTGTACTCCAAATGAGAGAGTTTGGGAGAATTAGTTTCAGCAAAGAATACAGCATACCAACAGTAACACTGACTGATATTAAACAGTAATCACAACACTAGCATGGAATGCAAAAGTCATTGGCATAGATTGTTTCATCGTGTGACAAAAGATTCGGCACGTCATTGTTGTGTATAGTTTTAGTTTCCAGACTATTTTGACCTAGCAGCCTTAGATCAAGGACATTCCTGTTTTGTGGGTTACAGCCCGCACTGGCCACTATTAGTTGAGGTTACTTGGTCCAACCACACACATTCTTTCTTCATTAACAACATCTTGTGTTACCAATTCAAGGACATCACCACTTTTATAAAGCTGAACGTGTTTTTCATTTATATAAAAACAGGCATTGATTTTCTTGGAAAATTGGTGGGAGTGCAGCGGACTCCCGTTCAAATTCAGAACAGTTACGTCTTCTAAAGTAGGGAGCCACTCCTACCAATGGCTGTATAAGGGGTTTGGAGGGTGAAACAAGGAGGCACAGGCAGGCTCAGTCACAGACTCATGGGAAAACCGAAGCCTGAAAAATATCCAACACTTATTCTGTTGAATCTACTGGTAATCCCATATATAAAATAAAATATCTATGTTTACTACAATCCGAAATGGAATAAATTTGCTCTACCAGTGTATTGAATGGCATAATTAATTTAGTTTATTGTCTGTCCATCCAGCCTATGAGCCATATCTTGGTTGAAGTATCACTAGCAAACATTTAGTAAATGATATTTAATATTGTTGTATCTTACTAGATGTTGTATTGACTGTTGTATGCAGGTGGGTGATATTAGTTACTAGAGTAGGTCACTAATGAAACCCAGATAATTGGCTCTGAAACATGTTGTAAATTAATATCTTAATGGATTTCAAGAGAATGGCATTGGAAGTGGTTATATTGCTCAAGTGCTGTGGCTGTAAGTAACACATTGTCCGTAACATTAATAGCAAATCAATGGTTGCATTTGGGTCATAGCTGACCTCAGTCCGGTCATGGCTGACCAGTGACAGTCAGTCATAATGACCAATAACTTACCTGTTTTACTGCAAAATTATCTATTGTCAATTAACATTGACCAACCTGAGAGTAATAATAGGTGTGGAAAATCAATAGAGATGCTTTGATACGTTGACTGTAGGTCAGTGTGGTAAAATACACTAAGCTTGTTTTGGTGCCTTCATCAACAGAAGCCTGGTTTATCTCACTGCTGTTGTTGATATACAATCATATTACATACATCTTTACCACCCCAAGTGTGTTTTAATTTCATGATCTACAATATATTTAATATAAATTGACCGCTATCTGATTAATTAAAATGTTTTTCATCTGAATATGTTTAAATCGCATGTTGAACAGCATGGTTTACATTTACCAACACAGTAAAGTTTAAAAAAATTACATTGCTTATAAACACAGATCGGTTGACTAAAGGAAGGCCATATAAATCTGATGCAGTGGCAACAACGCACTGCTTTCAAAGTACAAATGTTTATACAAACTGATTGTATCCTAACAGCCTTAACAAAACATGAACCCTAGTTCACAGAACAGATTTATTTTCTACTTCTGACAGGTAGTAGTTGTGATCTGTCAATTAGCAACCAAATATCTACTAGTAGTTGCAAGGTTTTTTAATGTTGACCACTACACAGTAATCTGTAAAAATACTGACCCAATATTGAGATTCATACATAATTTATGCTTAGATACAATAAATTATGCATTCAGTGACCTGACTGACTGGTCATATAATGATATTATAGAATTTCTGGTAAACTGGACAATCCAGTTCTGTTAGTCCAGAGCACAACTAGAGTGTCCAGGAACTGTAGCAATTAATGCAACCTGACAAAAATGTAAAACGTCTTGTAGCTTTAGTAGAGCGGGAACTGAATATTGACTACCAGATTTACCAAGATCCTGTTGCTGTTGGGGGGGGGTCCAACACCCTCTCTTCTGATAAATATTATGAATTTTGTTTCCCATGTCTTATACATAGCTTCTTCTTTAGTTTCACTGCTTGTCTTGACTCAGAAATAAATATGTATAAACAGTATTGTTTCAAATACGAATACATTTTTCAGATAAAACCCATACATACATATTTGTTTTGACATGAAATTATTCACATTTTAAAGTTTAAAATATTACATGTATAAGACTTATATTTTTAACATAAATAAGTAAAAATATATCATGATGGGGAAGTCAGTGTTAGATGAGCCATTTATCATTCTTTTTGATGTCTAGGGTGCAATCATATTCATAAGTCAAAATTGTTTTTACTCACATAAACTATGATTATTAATAGATAATTTTATACCAAGATAATTTATCTAGCATGCATAGATAACTATATCTAGCTGATTCAAATAGGGTTGGTAAGCTGGCTCAACTAACACTTGGTAAGTTGAGTCACAGTGCAGTGTAAGTTGTGTAAATGCTTTATTTGTATAATTTACGTAGGCCTTATACAAAAAATTTGTAACAACTCAACCAACACATCTACCCAATTGGTACAACATGTCTCTGACAAGTCTACATGCATAATTAGTAAGTCAACACACTAAATGAATATAGACTTATAGGTAAATCGCAACCAGTGTAACTAAATGCTAATATGTTGCCTTGTAGCTAGCTATCTGATGTCCCAATTTGCTCGGAAAATTAATTCCTTGATGTATTTTGGGGTAAAGAATACTCGTCTTCATTCTTTAACCATTGCTCAACTAAACTTCCCTTGGGCCTTGAGTGGCTCAACTAGCCCCATTTTGACAATTAAGCTTATTTAATTAACTTCTCATTAATGCGTGAAGTGGTGTAAATAATCTACTTCTCTGTGCATAGTTAAACCATTTGTAAGTGCACAGACAATAAAGTCTGGTCATGTGCATTGATAGTTTACACACCAGCAGACATTAATTACAGTTCCTATAAGTTTTGAAAAACATCAAAAAACATACTTTTAGCTCACATGTTCAGACCATTGTGACAAATTTAACCTATTATACGTCAATTGTGTTCTAATAACATGTTCAATCACTGGGTGGTACCATGTAACTGTCGCTGCTGTAGTTTCCTGGGAAACATGGGCAGCTCAACTAACCCAGTGGCTCAACTAACACTGCCGTCCCCTACATATATTTGTTGTTCTAATTAAAAAAACTTATACACTGTACGTGTAATATTTTTTACTTTAAAATGTGAATAATTTCATGTCAAAACATGTTCTGCTGCAAGTCTCTTGATTGGCTGAATTAGCTCACTCACTTGTTCCAGATGCTAACCACAACTTCTTGGAAGCAGATTGCCCCAGGCATGAGTTGTGGGAATTGAAATAGGTTTAAAGTAGCATTTCTGCGAACTGACAGGAAAACACTGATGACTGGAACCCCCAGTTGCCACCCCCCTGACCCTCCCTATTCCCTACCGCCTCTCCCAGGTCCCACTTGCACCCCTCCTACATCTCATATGTCATATTATGTTCCTCTATCAGCCTGCAAGGCTGTGGTGCTGATATGCAACTCATAAACAAACCTATCAAATATCATTGTCATTGCGACATCCGACATCCATATAAAGGCCTGGATGCACTTGCTGTATGAGAAAGTGGCGATCAATCACTTAATACACTGGCCTTGATTGTAGGCATTGTGGCGGGACACCCTAATGTTGAAGGTAAGGATGTACTACAGCTCTGTAATATTAAAATATAATAATAATAAAAAATAATAATAAAAAGGAGTAACTGCAATTTTAAAACAGACAATGCAATGGTAAAAATACTAATATAAAATTATCACTGCCACTAAGTTAGTTACACGTAAGACACAGAGCATTATCAAATGAGTGATTTTTGACCCATATTTCAACAATAAAACATGTTAGAACACAAATTAATCTGATATGCTATAATAACACTCCTAAATGTGTAGGTATATGAGAAGTTTGAAGTTTCTATCTAGCTTTGTTTATGAGATTCTGATCTCCAAAGTTGGTAGATAGTGAAAAGTGACCTATATTTAGCAGCCAAAAATGCTATGTGGCCATGGAGCTAAAATTCCAATTTATTTTTTATATGAAAGGCAGGTACAATGCCTGTGTGATGCACTGTATTTGGAATCCCTATTGAAATGGAATCATGTTGAAAAAAAAAAATTTTAATAGACATATTTTGTGTTTTTATCTAATCAGTAGATTACAACACAATCTAAAATCTGTAGCTGATTTTACTACTGATTCAACCTCTAGTAAGAAAAGTATGTAAATATTGTTGTAAAATGCAAAAAAAACTTCTGAATACATAGTTCTAGATTATATGTACCTGGGTTATGATATGTACCTTGGTCATTATATGTACTTGGGTCATTATATGTACCTGGGTTATTATATATATATATATATATATATATATATATATATATATATATGGGACGCGATGGCATACCGGTTAGAAGGCCAGACTCTCAGTAGAGAGAACCCAGTTTCAAATCCCACTGCAGTTGCTTCAAACCTTTGGCAAGTTTGATCACCCCACGTTGCCACAGTTCACTCAGCTGTATAAATGACTACCTGGCAATACAGACAGTGGTGGAAATGTGAACGAATAGTCTTCGCGCAATTGCAGCGTGGCTGAATGCTTCCCAGAGACGTTGAGATGGCCTTGGAATGAACAGGTCTGCCAGGGGGTAAAGTGTAAAGCGCTTTGAGCGGTCCTACAGACTGGATACCACGCTATAGAAGGACGTACTTTTATATATATAAACGTACCTTTATATATATATATATATATATATATATATATATATATATATATATATATATATTATATATATTTATATATATATATATACCTGGGTCACTCCATATGAAATCAACCAATGGCCAAAATGTTGATGTCTTATAATTTATTAAAATTTTTACCAATGAATAAGTGTCTATACTTAAGCACTTGTGCAAAAGACTAAGTATTTACATGCAAATTGTCTCTGTAATGCCCTAGTATAATGTGAACAATGCGCCCAAAATTGTACCCATTATTTTTTCATGGTTTCATGTGCCTCTAACTTGAGAAGTTTTCAAGCTATGTATCTGAAATTTGATGAAAATGTAGATATATTGGTACAGATTGTGAATGCAAAATTTGAGAATGAAAGGGGAAGGACAATGGGTATACTGGGTGCAAAAAAATTTGGAAATCATTTGATGGATGGTGTTCTGTCTCCTGTAGGTTATATAGGGCACGCTAGTCTCATTTGGCGCCATGCTGGTTTTATGCAAATTTGCACATAATTACCCATAGATGCTCACTTCTGGTCCCCAACGCCACTCTGCCCACTGTCACATTTCACATAAACATATTTGGACACACATTAAAACAGAAAGAACAAACAATAACACATTTACTCCTATTATTTATTAAAACAATTATCATTGAAATGTGATGATAGTACTAATACCAATGGTTTGTTTCATAATGACATAGATACCTTAAGACTCGATACAAAGACTCGAATATCTTAAACTAGGGAGTCTCGAACTCTGCCGGATTTATAATGACATGGTCATAGTATATATAGTATCCTGCATGGACATGTAAATGTATCTGAAAATAACCTCATTTCTGTTAATAACCCTGTTATAAATACCACAATTTCGACTAGAGGTCACGGATTTAAGCTTAAAACAACACCCTTTAGACTTGATATAACAAAAAAAAAGGTTTGCAATCGAGTTGTGTCTACCTGGCATATACTACCTGAATGCATAGTAAACTTAACATCCAAAATACAATTCAAGAAAGCTCTGCGTACATTAAACTTTGAATCTGCAACAAAGTTCGATAAACACCTGTAGGAAATTATTTTATTAGGAATCTTTATATACTATTTACTGCACATTATCATGCCACCCTAACTTTTCACCAAAATTACGCACTACATAATATTATGATGATAATGGGTACATAAAAAAACGTTGTATTCTGTATTGTATTCATTGTAATATTACTGTATGTATATGTACATCTGCACGTGTTGTACCCATGGGACACAATTTCGTAACATTGTTGATCCTAAAAAATAAAAGATAAACAACAACAACCTTTAACATGTTATGGTGTGCACAACTTTAACATGTTATGGTGTGCACAACTTTAACACGTTATGGTGTGCACAACTTTAACATGTTATGGTGTGCTCAACTTTAACACGTTATGGTGTGCACAACTTTAACATGTTATGGTGTGCTCAACTTTAACATGTTATGGTGTGCTCAACTTTAACATGTTATGGTGTGCTCAACTTTAACATGTTATGGTGTGCACAACTTTAACATGTTATGGTGTGCTCAACTTTAACATGTTATGGTGTGCACAACTTTAACATGTTATGGTGTGCTCAACTTTAACATGTTATGGTGTGCTCAACTTTAACATGTTATGGTGTGCACAACTTTAACATGTTATGGTGTGCACAACTTTAACATGTTATGGTGTGCACAACTTTAACATGTTATGGTGTGCACATCTTTAACATGTTATGGTGTGCACATCTTTAACATGTTATGGTGTGCTCAACTTTAACATGTTATGGTGTGCACAACTTTAACATGTTATGGTGTGCACAACTTTAACATGTTATGGTGTGCTCAACTTTAACATGTTATGGTGTGCTCAACTTTAACATGTTATGGTGTGCACAACTTTAACATGTTATGGTGTGCACAACTTTAACATGTTATAGTGTGCACAACTTTAACATGTTATGGTGTGCACATCTTTAACATGTTATGGTGTGCTCAACTTTAACATGTTATGGTGTGCTCAACTTTAACATGTTATGGTGTGCACAACTTTAACATGTTATGGTGTGCACATCTTTAACATGTTATGGTGTGCTCAACTTTAACATGTTATGGTGTGCACAACTTTAACATGTTATAGTGTGCACAACTTTAACATGTTATGGTGTGCACATCTTTAACATGTTATGGTGTGCTCAACTTTAACATGTTATGGTGTGCTCAACTTTAACATGTTATGGTGTGCTCAACTTTAACATGTTATGGTGTGCACAACTTTAACATGTTATGGTGTGCTCAACTTTAACATGTTATGGTGTGCTCAACTTTAACATGTTATGGTGTGCTCAACTTTAACATGTTACGGTGTGCTCAACTTTAACATGTTATGGTGTGCTCAACTTTAACATGTTATGGTGTGCTCAACTTTAACATGTTATGGTGTGCACAACTTTAACATGTTATGGTGTGCTCAACTTTAACATGTTATGGTGTGCACAACTTTAACATGTTATGGTGTGCTCAACTTTAACATGTTATGGTGTGCTCAACTTTAACATGTTATGGTGTGCACAACTTTAACATGTTATGGTGTGCACAACTTTAACATGTTATGGTGTGCACAACTTTAACATGTTATGGTGTGCACAACTTTAACATGTTATGGTGTGCTCAACTTTAACATGTTATGGTGTGCTCAACTTTAACATGTTATGGTGTGCACAACTTTAACATGTTATGGTGTGCACAACTTTAACATGTTATGGTGTGCTCAACTTTAACATGTTATGGTGTGCACATCTTTAACATGTTATGGTGTGCTCAACTTTAACATGTTATGGTGTGCTCAACTTTAACATGTTATGGTGTGCTCAACTTTAACATGTTATGGTGTGCTCAACTTTAACATGTTATGGTGTGCACAACTTGACGGCCGGAAGTGCATTATTTTGTCAACTATCGCCTCGAAACAAGAATTACTTGTGTCTCCTATTGAAGCTGAAAATCCCTGTTCGGCATAATGGCGTTTTCTCCTAAACTTCTCACAAATTGGCCAAAAACATCCCCAAAAAAATGTGGCAGAACACCATCCTGAAATTTAAATAAGGTGTTTTTATAATAAAGGCCTATGCACAGTGAAAAATGGTGATCACTATTCTGAAAATATAGTAAGTATAGACACCTACTAAACTAAGAGTTTATTGCCAGTATCCATGACAACAGTATCCATGACAACAGAGGGTTACAGTTTGGATGGTGCAACAATGAAATACAGGCTGCTGTAATAATTTTTGGAAATAAAGAAAACAAATTTCCCCATTTTTAGCATCCGGTACACCTATTGTCCTTCCCCCTCTCATTCTCAAATTTTGCATTCACAATCTGGCACATGAAAACGTAAAAAATAATGGATACAATTTTGGGCACTTACCCTTTGTTCACATTATACTTGGGCATTAGAGACAATTTGTATGTAAATACTTAGTTCTTTTGCACAAGTGCTCAAATACAGCCACTTAGACAAGTTGGTTAAAATTAGTATAATTTATAAGACATCAATGTACAAGGTACAAAAATATGAGTGCAACATGCTTTGGTTGATCTGAGACAGAATGCCCCATTTAAGAGTTACAGTGTGTTGTGCAATGTATCCTTAAGATTTCTTAGTAGTACTTCTAAATATCACCTCTGGATTTAATCATGATGACCATAACAGTTAGTAGAACTTTTACAGGCAGTTTTCTTCTGCTTTATTTGGCTACCTTTGCCTGTATTTCTTGAAAGTTACTACAGAATTAAAAGCTGAAAAAAATATATGAAAATTCTTTAGAATATTTTCTTAAAAATCCTATAGAATATTCTATAAAAATTCTATGGTTTTTTGTTAAGGGCCCCTTTCCAAGATCCACTAGTCCACTGGGGTACATTCTGCCTCTAACGAGGTAAATCCCTATAGGAGGGAATGGGAACTAAGGGGAGTGGACAGCCAGGGAAAGATACGTTAGAAAGATACGTTAGACATGTTAAAGGGAAAGATACGTGGGAGCAAGTACATGTGTGCTTGAGTACGTTTCAACAGGTACAAATACAAGTACATCTGTGCTTGAGTACGTTTCAACAGGTACAAATACAAGTACATGTGTGCTTGAGTACGTTTCAACAGGTACAAATACAAGTACATCTGTGCTTGAGTACGTTTCAACAGGTACAAATACAAGTACATCTGTGCTTGAGTACGTTTCAACAGGTACAAATACAAGTACATCTGTGCTTGAGTATGTTTCAACAGGTACAAATACAAGTACATCTGTGCTTGAGTACGTTTCAACAGGTACAAATACAAGAACATGTGTGCTTGAGTACGTTTCAACAGATACAAGTACATGTGTGCTTGAGTACGTTTCAACAGGTACAAATACAAGTACATGTGTGCTTGAGTACGTTTCAACAGGTACAAATACAAGTACATGTGTGCTTGAGTACGTTTCAACAGGTACAAATACAAGTACATCTGTGCTTGAGTACGTTTCAACAGGTACAAATACAAGTACATCTGTGCTTGAGTACGTTTCAACAGGTACAAATACAAGTACATCTGTGCTTGAGTATGTTTCAACAGGTACAAATACAAGTACATCTGTGCTTGAGTACGTTTCAACAGGTACAAATACAAGTACATCTGTGCTTGAGTACGTTTCAACAGGTACAAATACAAGTACATCTGTGCTTGAGTACGTTTCAACAGGTACAAATACAAGTACATGTGTGCTTGAGTACGTTTCAACAGGTACAAATACAAGTACATGTGTGCTTGAGTACGTTTCAACAGGTACAAATACAAGTACATGTGTGCTTGAGTACGTTTCAACAGGTACAAATACAAGAACATGTGTGCTTGAGTACGTTTCAACAGATACAAGTACATGTGTGCTTGAGTACGTTTCAACAGGTACAAATACAAGTACATCTGTGCTTGAGTACGTTTCAACAGGTACAAATACAAGTACATCTGTGCTTGAGTACGTTTCAACAGGTACAAATACAAGTACATCTGTGCTTGAGTATGTTTCAACAGGTACAAATACAAGTACATCTGTGCTTGAGTACGTTTCAACAGGTACAAATACAAGTACATCTGTGCTTGAGTACGTTTCAACAGGTACAAATACAAGTACATCTGTGCTTGAGTACGTTTCAACAGGTACAAATACAAGAACATGTGTGCTTGAGTACGTTTCAACAGATACAAGTACATGTGTGCTTGAGTACGTTTCAACAGGTACAAATACAAGTACATCTGTGCTTGAGTACGTTTCAACAGGTACAAATACAAGTACATCTGTGCTTGAGTACGTTTCAACAGGTACAAATACAAGTACATCTGTGCTTGAGTACGTTTCAACAGGTACAAATACAAGTACATCTGTGCTTGAGTACGTTTCAACAGGTACAAATACAAGTACATCTGTGCTTGAGTACGTTTCAACAGGTACAAATACAAACATGTAGAATAGCTGGAGAAAGACATCAATTTTACAAAAATGATATTGAAGAAAGACCTATTTAAAAAAATATGTAGAATTTATTCCTTGAATGGATAGATGATCCGGTTTCTTGGTTATTAATATTAAGCATAATTACCTCTCAAGAAACTTGAAGTTTGTTCTGAATATTTCGACTGCATCTCACAGTCTTCTTCAGCAGACTGAAGTTACGGATGTAGAATTTACTCTATATATAATCGTGCATTCATAGACCAGTTTATAGTTTGTTTTTTGGAGAAACGCTTTTCTTTTATCAATATTATTGGTACATAATGTGTTCTTCCATTTGGTAATGTGTTCAATATGTTGTTTACGTGTTTACAACCCAGCCTGCTATATCCTCAGATGGCCCAGCTGATAGAAGTAGTCTACTCCTTCCCTGGTGTGAGCATCACTTCCCAAGATAACATACTGTAATCACAAATCATTAGGGTTTCCTCCTGGATAGGAAGCACTTTGACCACCTGCCATTAGCAGTCCAGGCGTGTTGATGAAACTAAACATACTCATGCAAGCCTACCAGCATTTCTAGAAATGGCAACTAGAAAATGTTCCCTCATCATAAACTACATTTATTGGTTGTTCCCTCATCAAAAAATATATTTATTGGTTGTTATTCCCTCATCAAAAACTATATTTATTGGTTGTTATTCCCTCATCAAAAACTATATTTATTGGTTGTTGTTCCCTCATGAACTATATTTATTGGTTGTTGTGCCCTCATCATAAGTTATATTTATTGGTTGTTGTTCCCTCGTCAACAACTATATTTTTATTGGTTGTTGTTCCATCATCAATAAATATATTGGTTGTTGTTACCTCATCTCATCCAAAACTATATTTATTGGCTGTTGTGCCATCATCATCAACGATATTTATTGGTTGTTGTTCCCTCACCATGAACTGTATTTATTGGTTGTCGTGCCCTCATCATAAATTATATTTATTGGTTGTTTTTCCCTCATCAACAACTATATTTATTGGTTGTTGTTCCCCCATCAACAACTATATTGGTTGTTGTTCCCTCGTTTCATCAAAAACTATATTTATTAGTTGTGCTTCATATCAACAACTGTCGTTGTGGTGATCTGGCTTGCACATTTCATCAGTCGTGCACGATTAACCCAGCAAATAAAAGCATACATTTGCATATCTTTATATCAGTATAAAGAACATTTTATCGTTGTACACAAAGTAAAGTTGTACACGTTTGCTGTGAAAAAGGCTCATACTTGGTTTGGCTTAGTAAATAAGTACTATAATCCATCCTTTATGTGCCACGGATAAGCTTGTGGATTTTTAATGGAATTTTACTTTGAGAAGTTAAATTCTGTTTCACAACATCAATTCCATGGATTCTGTCCATTTTCCACGATCATGGAATTTCCATTCGAAAAAAGATTAATTCCGTCCGTTTTCTGCGATCGCAGAAGATGAGTATCCCTAGAATAGGAATGCTACAGGCCAAATAACCAATGAAAAATATTATACAAATTTGTACAACATTATACAGAATTCCATGTCAACAATATGGATTTCAACAAAAAATGTGGCATGTTTGCAGATAAATGGGTCGTATTCCACTCACAATGACATTCATCCACTTACATTATGAGAAGGTTCACAGAGTCTAAGGGTTAGTAATCCATACATGTTATATTTGTGTAGGAGGCAATGCCAAAGTATCCGCCTAAAGGTAGCACAAATGATAGACTAATACCCTGGATGGGATTATTATTTCTCAATAAATTATTCCACTGCCATGCTACATTTTCATCATCAAATGTACCAGATCTGATAGATGTCATTGAAATGTGTGTACCAAGTACCGTGGAAATTTCCATGTTACATACATCATTATGTAAATGGTGTTGTCAAAGGCGCCACATCACGGAAACCTGGCTAATTACGTGGTTTGCTTCTGTGTTTGCATGCCTGGCCTACGTCACGGTGAGAGTCATGCATGGAAATTTTGTTATCATTTTATCACAGAAGTATTTATGGTCATTACGTAGATCATTGGTCATTAATCACTGCATGGAAATTTTTTTATCATTTTATCGCAGAAGTATTTATGGTCATTACGTAGATCATTGGTCATTAATCACTGGTTTCCAGTTTTTTTTATAACTTTACACACACACACACACACATATGTGTGTGCGTGCGTGCATGCATGCATGTGTGTAGTCATTTCTCATGAAACGTTCACATTTGGGGTTCAGAGTGGGGTAAAAATAAACATATTCGTATAAATTCGTACTTTTTGTCATATGAAGAGACAATATTGAGCTAATCAGGAAATAAGATTTGGCAGACTAACTCCTAAATCGAGCACTTAACAGTTTGGTGAAGTGGTAAGTAGTGGTCGAGATCTGAAACCTTACACCTGCACACAGTTCCTTGTAGTTTGGTCTTTACACTTATTTAATATATATAATTACTTGTGATATTTCACTTTCTATACATGTACAATAATATATTTGTGCTTGGAACTCAGTAAGACGTATTTGTCAAACATTTTCTCTTTTTGGGGTAGCGTTGAAGTCATTTGCACTCTCCGGCTGTGATGTTTTTTAAATGTGACATTATATTATAAGATGCCATTACACGGGAATGGTATAGTCATGATCCAATGTGTTTGATTACATACTATCATATGAAAGAGATGCACCTCAGAAGCTTTGTATGATTACATAGTGTCATCCCTCTTCGAAACCACTTCTCTTTCTTGCCCTCATTCTCTTGTTTCTCTCCAACCCTTGACATGCTGGCATATATATTCAATCAAATTGGTTTTGAAATTAATTTTTTTAAAGTCGCCAATTTACTTACTACTAGACATTAATAACTTTCATAAAAACATGTAGAAACATATACTAAAAAAACACTTACCAAATGTGTTCTTTGGGATTTTGGCACAACCAGACTTCTTTCTATTCATTTGGTGTTGCTTTAATTCCCACAAAGATCGCTAGGATGTAGCTCTGGGAAAACGCCACATCACAGTTCTTGCCAATGTACGGTTTCAGGCCGTTTCGGACGACGTACGGCTACAAGGCCCGTAAAAAATGCCATAAAACGTAGGAAAATGTCTTTACACATTAGACCGTTGGCAAATATTTAGCTTGATATATATTATTATTAATAGTTCTCACTAATGTATTGAACTCTTCTCACGACGTATCTGCAAATGTGCGACGTACGGTTGCATAAAAAACTTTCCTAACAAATTGGTTTGGGGACTTCCCACAAGTTATTATGCAAATATTTTTATTTAAAACACTACATATCCAAAGTATCCAGCTGAAGTTATTCTATGAGAAATCCATGTTATTTCATAATATCTTGTACTGCATTTGCCTGTATGAAGTACTGCGACATACGGTTTCACCAAAACTTCCCCAACAAAAAAATAATCAAGAAAATCAGGATTTGACCAGAAGTGTTAATGTTGTTGTTAGTAATTCCTGAAATGTATGCCATTATAGCTAACTATTAACTGTGTCTTACATAGGTGGTTCGAATAATAAAAACTGTTTTAAAGATGTCATCATGTAAATATTTTACAAAAAGGAGCAAAAATAACCTATTTATTGGAAACAGTACTCTGCATTTTCTTGGTACACGCTGTACATATATAAAAGTAGGGTTCCCAAAAAAGTCCTAATCAAGACGTCACAAGCGTCTACAAAGTTTATTGAAGGCATAATGGTCCTAAGCATCTTTTGTGAACGTTTCTTGACAAATGATATACATGTGTGATCAAATGTGATGATTAAATTATCACATTTTACTTGGATGATACAGGTAGCTATCATTGTAAATGGGGCAACATTTGCCAACATGATTTGTTTTATGATAACAATTATTTGTTATTATTTTAAATTTTTTTCACGAATTGCTGATTCGTACCTATACGGCCTAGAGACCATGGCGATGACAGAACAACAACAAGAGAAACTGCAAGTTTACGAGAATAACTGGCAGAGAAGAATTACGGGAGTGAAAATAATAGATAAGCGAAGAATGGAGGAGTTGATGGAGGAAGTTGGTGTGAGAGAGAGTCTCACAAGGAAGCTGGTGTGAGAGAGAGTCTCACAAGGAAGCTGGTGTGAGAGAGAGTCTCACAAGGAAGCTGGTTTGAGAGAGAGTCTCACAAGGAAGCTGGTGTGAGAGAGAGTCTCACAAGGAAGCTGGTGTGAGAGAGAGTCTCACAAGGAAGCTGGTGGGAGAGAGAGGCTCACAAGGAAGCTGGTGGGAGAGAGAGGCTCACAAGGAAGCTGGTGTGAGAGAGAGTCTCACAAGGAAGCTGGTGTGAGAGAGAGTCTCACAAGGAAGCTGGTGTGAGAGAGAGTCTCACAAGGAAGCTGGTGTGAGAGAGAGTCTCACAAGGAAGCTGGTGGGAGAGAGAGGCTCACAAGGAAGCTGGTGGGAGAGAGAGGCTCACAAGGAAGCTGGTGGAAGAGAGAGGCTCACAAGGAAGCTGGTGTGAGAGAGAGTCTCACAAGGAAGCTGGTGTGAGAGAGAGTCTCACAAGGAAGCTGGTGTGAGAGAGAGTCTCACAAGGAAGCTGGTGGGAGAGAGAGTCTCACAAGGAAGCTGGTGTGAGAGAGTCTCACAAGGAAGCTGGTATGAGAGAGAGTCTCACAAGGAAGCTGGTGGGAGAGAGAGGCTCACAAGGAAGCTGGTGGGGGAGAGAGGCTCACAAGGAAGCTGGTGTGAGAGAGAGGCTCACAAGGAAGCTGGTGGGAGAGAGAGTCTAACAAGGAAGCTGGTGGTAGAGAGAGGCTCACAAGGAAGCTGGTGGGAGAGAGAGGCTCACAAGGAAGCTGGTGGGAGAGAGAGGCTCACAAGGGAGCTGGTGGGAGAGAGTCTCACAAGGAAGCTGGTGTGAGAGAGAGTCTCACAAGGAAGCTGGTGTGAGAGAGAGTCTCACAAGGAAGCTGGTGGGAGAGAGAGTCTCACAAGGAAGCTGGTGGGAGAGAGAGGCTCACAAGGAAGCTGGTGGGAGAGAGGCTCACAAGGGAGCTGGTGGGAGAGAGAGGCTCACAAGGAAGCTGGTGAGGAGCCGGCTAAAGTGGGCTGGACATGTGGAAAGAATGGAAGGGGTACGGTTGACGAAGAGAGCGGAGGGTAGAAGGAGAAGAAGAAGACCGAGACTGAGATTTGAGGACTGTGTGAAGAGAGATTTGGCAGGAGTGGGAGGGGAGAATGAGGGCGAGGGAGAGAGGGGAGTGGAGAATGAGGGCGAGGGATAGAGGGGAGTGGAGAATGAGGGCGAGGGAGAGAGGGGAGGGGGGAATGAGGGCGAGGGAGAGAGGGGAGTGGAGAATGAGGGCGAGGGAGAGAGGGGAGTGGAGAATGAGAGCGAGGGAGAGAGGGGAGTGGAGAATGAGGGCGAGGGATAGAGGGGAGTGGAGAATGAGGGCGAGGGAGAGAGGGGAGGGGAGAATGAGGGCGAGGGATAGAGGGGAGTGGAGAATGAGGGCGAGGGAGAATGAGGGCGAGGGAGAGAGGGGAGTGGAGAATGAGGGCGAGGGATAGAGGGGAGAATGAGGGTGAGGGATAGAGGGGAGTGGAGAATGAGGGCAAGGGAGAGAGGGGAGTGGAGAATGAGGACGAGGGAGAGAGGGGAGTGGAGAATGAGGGTGAGGGATAGAGGGGAGTGGAGAATGAGGGCGAGGGAGAGAGGGGAGGGGAGAATGAGGGCGAGGGAGAGAGGGGAGTGGAGAATGAGGGCGAGGGATAGAGGGGAGGGGAGAATGAGGGCGAGGGAGAGAGGGGAGGGGAGAATGAGGGCGAGGGAGAGAGGGGAGTGGAGAATGAGGGCGAGGGATAGAGGAAGTGGAGAATGAGGGCGAGGGATAGAGGGGAGTGGAGAATGAGGGCGAGGGATAGAGGGGAGTGGAGAGGGCAGTGAAACGGGACTAGTGATGAAGAAGAAGGGGAAACAAAAATTTATGACCGGTATCAGTGCCAGCCTCACCCCAGATTTCAGGGATAAAGAGAAGAGCAACAACGACAACGTAGAATGGATGCCAGTGATGTCTGTGTAGATAAAATCCACGTAGATGTTCCAGACCTGCCTAACTTTTTGGTTGAAATCCGTATTTTTTACCTTAAATTGTGTCTGTATAAATTTTTTTTATTAATTGACTTCCGATTTTTTGTTGAGTGTTGCCATCAGGCTACGAGTTTCGCCAGAAATCTGCCTTATATATTTGCAATTTGACTGCTATAAGTTTGTCATTTGATTTTATCCTTGTGTGATGAACACAAGAACATTTTATACTTGTGTGATGAACACAAGAACATTTTATACTTGTGTGATGAACACTAGAACATTTTATACTTGTGTGATGAACACTAGAACATTTTATACTTGTGTGATGAACATTAGAACATTTTATACTTGTGTGATGAACACTAGAACATTTTATACTTGTGTGATGAACACAAGAACATTTTATACTTGTGTGATGAACACAAGAACATTTTATACTTGTGTGATGAACACTAGAACATAATATTATGTACTTTGTCACGATGTTTCCATTTGCAGTAAATCTATACAAATGGAATAAGGTCAATAACCTCAAAAAAAAAAAAAATCTCTATTGTGTACCGGAAATGCGGACAATATGGTAGATCTGACCTCAAGTGTAGGTACTGCTGCTTCTACTGGCAGCTGTTTACTGCTTCATTGTGTTGAATAATTACGGTGGTTAACTTATCCATGACTGTCGATCAAAGATATGCCTAAATTACCTGCTATATTCATTTGATTTGTATAGTGTTATCAGTCCTCTCTAATATTAATAGATCTGTAGTGACCAGCATACTAGGTCCGCCTTACACTGACCCGTCTGTTCTTGTCAGATGTAATCTTTATGTGGGTAATGATTTGCCAACATGAAATATGATTTCCTACCTGCCTGTGCACTTGGACCACAATTCTAGATAACAGAACGAAGACATTACTGTAGTGCATTACTGTAGTGCATTAGTGTAGTGCATTAGTGTAGTGCATTAGTGTAGTGCGAGTTCTAAAAATGACTAAGTATTAAAATTAGTTTCCTAGCAAAGATAAAACTTGTTCTTGACCAACTGTGAGATTAAAAAGATAACTTTTTCACCCGTGTGATGTCAAGTACAGCAAACTGCAGAATAGTGTAAGTTACACAGAGTCCACAAAGTCTCTTTCATATATTGCAAAAACATTTCCCATTGACATGAATTTTCTTATGGTGTATACTTCTTTGTGGGATGTCTTTAATAATAATAATACTTTTGGTTCTTTCATAGCACATATTCCTATACTTGACAGATCAACAAGCTTTACAATAAAATAATACATACATAGAAATGGATATAATTATGCTTATAATCCAAAGATTTTAAATGTATATTATAATTAATATATTGTATATTATTAAATAAAAACTCATTTAAGTCTAATTTTAAAATATATATAATAAATCAAAATACAGTATACTTGAGGACGCAAATAAAAAATTCTAACGTAAACCTGTGGGATGATGGTAAGATTATTCACTCATTAAAAACAATGAATATATTGTTCAATTTATTTTGCCAACACATCAGTCACATTAAATCAAGTAGTCAATCCAGTTAACTGATCAGTATTTCAACTGGTCGGTGCCTGGTAACATCATGCATATTCAGTTCAACTGGTTGGTGCCTGGTAACATCATGCATGATGCAGCAAAAAGCAAGTTTCCAGGACAGTGGTAAAAAGGGACCTGGCAAAAACAATTTTTGCGCCAAACAGCAAAAACATGCCAATGATGTGTTTGAGTCATTGAATGCACCAGTTGTATTCATCAGTGGATGGGGCCTGGATGTCTGATAGTCTCTATTGTAACAAGTGATTAATTGAACCTCTGATGAGTCAACTATAAGACGTTAGGGGTCATTTCACAACCCCACGTTTACTTCTCGAGAAATACATTATCTTGATGCTTGATATGTAAATGTGACTGTTCAAATATCTGCTTGGCTTTTGGTGAAACATTCCCCTTTTCTGCTGATTCAACAAAGTGTTCAAATATGTCAGTTAGGTTTTGTGATGGTATCATGGTGATAAGGTAGCCTTCTTTGTCTGTGATGAACACTCACAATTTCAGTTGTTTCATGGTGCTGCCACCTGATGGATTAGTGAGAACCACAAGTGTGGCCCCACATAACATGTGCAGTATCTTTAGGAGTTTACCTGACTCTTCTTACTCATCCTACGATTACTATCACCATTCAGTTCCAATGAATACCTTTATGATTATGGCAGCAGTCACAATTCAGTTGTAGAATGCCAGAGCTTACGTGCTTATAGGGCAATATGTCAGGATTAAATCACATATTTTCACAACAGATTTTTCACAAAATGAGTCTGAAACTAATTCAGTTCAATCATGTGCTGTTGCGAGGTGGCCAGCAGAATTGACTGAGCCATGTCATGGATGCTTCTGTCGTGACTCATTCTCAAATGAAATGAATGGGAAAAAATTTATTGAGGAGGGACCTTTAATTTAAATATTCACAGACAGACCCCGAGTTCCTTCCAGAGTATTCGCCTGACCTGAATGAGTACTGCTGTACACTTGGCTGCCATTTTACAAACATGCAAGGAACACTTTGAACCATTTCTCTTCTAGGTTAGCTCTTCAAAGAGATATGCTCAGAGCTACCCTCGGTGTTAGTACACTGACCCGTGGTCAAGTACTTTCATGCCTTGCTGTTTGATGTTGTAATCGTATTTGACTTCTGGGGGGGCATTGAATGAAAAGATATGATGCAAATATTAGATACTAGTTTCTTGTTATTCCAAGAAACTATCATCTGATAATTTCTTGTTATTTCAAAAACTACTTACCTAACTTGTTATGTCTAGTTTCTTGTTACAACAAGATTTATAGATAACTAGTTTCTTGTTATAATAAGACACGTTTTTATAACTAGTTTCTTGATATAACAAGAAAGGTTCTTCTTATAACAAGATAATGTTGTTGTTATATCAAGAAACTAGTTACCTCACAAAACATGTTTTGCAATTTGAATCATATCCTATCTATGCTTCTATACTTCTAAGACTTCTTCCAGACTAAATTTCCCAGCCTCAGAAACAGTCTGACAAAAGGATTCAAACCCAGGTCCTCCTGACTAGAAGTCCAATGTTTATCTGATTTATAAGCTCACCTAATTAAATGTGGTCAGGTCTTCTATCCACTGTAGAGATTACTGACAGTGAGGTCTGCTATAACAGGTTTTATTCTATATATTGATCTAGTTTTATTGATTTAATCATCAGTCTGTTGACAACTTGGAACATGTTCCCATCACTGCTGTAGTCTGTAGAGGTCACTGGTTGCGTTCATTTACAATACATCCTAATTTAAGTATAACACAGTAGATTACCGTTAACAGCATAACAATTACTTATCACTTTTGTACAATGCATATATGTCACAGACAGCTATGAAATGTAATGCATTACTGCTATAAAAAGGTGAAGCATTAATTTGTTGTAAAATCAGGCTAGAATATTATGAATGGTGTGTCCTGACATCAGCTGTTGTAGATGTTAGTAAATTAATAAGTGTCAAATGTATTCTTGTCCTGTAACAGGCATCTTTATAATGATGGCTGACTGATTATCAGTTCTAATCAAGTTTATTTCTACATCACAGAAAACCAACCATGAGTAGCTCATAAACGTCTGCTCAAACTTTTAAAGAAGTGATAATATTTGCTCGCCACGCAAAAGAATGTTTCACCAACAATACATGTGACACTAAAGTAATGTATAAATTATTGGTTGCCTGATAGCATATCTGAATATTACCAGTGTTGTAACAGCCAAAGGATTGATCGCTGTCATATCAAGGGACTTAGTGGACTTCGCTCATGGGAAAGTCATGTTTGGTCCTGTATATCATTCACTGATCACTTGTGATGTTTGTTACTCATCAATCTCTGGCCCCTATGAACAAGTTCCTTAATATAGAGGCCCAGTGTAGGCCAAATGTATGGCTGAATGAAATGTCATCATTTTAAGACATATAGGGGTATCAGTGCACCAATAAAAATTTTCCGATGTTCTTCAGACTGTTGCAAGGTTTATTATCGCTGATGTAAATAGTGAAAAGAAAACGTTGTAGTATTTCAATGAAAATGGTACCTCAAATTTGACACATTTATTTTGTCAACACGTATCAGTTATTTTAGCAGTGTACAGTCATAATGCTGGAAAAAATGGCTGCGATGTCAAGTTTTTGTGAGAAATATCATTTTATTTGTGATAAACGTTGTTTAGAATCTTGTTATAATGACAAGTACATGTAGCAGTGAATACATGTAGCAGTGAACACATGTAGCAATGAACACATGTAGCAATGAACACATGTAGCAATGAACGCATGTAGCAATGAACGCATGTAGCAATGAACACATGTAGCAATGAACGCATGTAGCAATGAACGCATGTAGCAATGAACACATGTAGCAGTGAATACATGTAGCAATGAACACATGTAGCAGTGAATACATGTAGCAGTGAATACATGTAGCAATGAACACATGTAGCAATGAACACATGTAGCAATGAACACATGTAGCAATGAACGCATGTAGCAATGAACGCATGTAGCAATGAACGCATGTAGCAATGAACACATGTAGCAGTGAATACATGTAGCAGTGAATACATGTAGCAATGAACACATGTAGCAATGAACACATGTAGCAATGAACACATGTAGCAATGAACGCATGTAGCAGTGAACACATGTAGCAATGAACGCATGTAGCAATGAACGCATGTAGCAATGAACGCATGCAGCAGTGAACGCATGCAGCAGTGAACGCATGCAGCAGTGAACGCATGCAGCAGTGAACGCATGCACCTTCACTTTGCATTGGGTGGGAAAAAGTTCCGCTTTTTCTTTAGGCTATCGTATGTCATGTCTGTTGTGTAACTCAGTACTAGAATACACTTGACCAAGTCATGTCTGTTGTGTAACTCAGTACTAGAATACACTTGACCAAGTCATGTCTGTTGTGTAACTCGGTACTAGAATACACTTGACCAAGTCATGTCTGTTGTGTAACTCAGTACTAGAATACACTTGACCAAGTCATGTCTGTTGTGTAACTCAGTACTAGAATACACTTGACCAAGTCATGTCTGTTGTGTAACTCAGTACTAGAATACACTTGACCAAGTCATGTCTGTTGTGTAACTCAGTACTAGAATACACTTGACCAAGTCATGTCTGTTGTGTAACTCAGTACTAGAATACACTTGACCAAGTCATGTCTGTTGTGTAACTCAGTACTAGAATACACTTGACCAAGTCATGTCTGTTGTGTAACTCAGTACTAGAATACACTTGACCAAGTTACATAATGCTGTTATTTCTTCTATAATAAAAACACGCTTGTATACACAGTTGCTCATTAATCATAGGCATGTATATAATATTACTGGCTCACCTTGTTCCCAACACTACTCACCATACTCCAGTTAGGAATTCAAGTCACTGTGACCTATCAACCTCCTCCATTCTCTACGGTTCTTGAACCATTCTGTTCTTTTCCTGTAGATGGCTGCTGACATTGTTGAGCCAGTGTAATCCGTGTTTCCATCTCTTTCTGTTCACATTCATTGTTGTCTTTATAACATAGTCACAATCTTCTCTTCTCAAGTTTCTCTCATTTGTGAACAAGATCTTTGTTCCAAGGTTACAAAACCATGAATGTTGTTCAAATTGAACATGTTAGTCAGCTAATTCATTTAAACATATTTGGTGTTAATGATTAGGACTGATCTATGTTTTATTTTAGAGTAGGGTTTTATGAAGTAAGCAACTCAATTTAACATGACTTCTCTTTAATATACAGTTTTGCCTGACATGTCAGTTGGGTTATGGGAAGTGGACTGCCATATCACATTTTGATTAAGATTTTTTTCAAATGGAAAATTTGTTATAAAGTAGATATTTTCTTGTGTCCATTAGAACAGGATAATGCGATTGACAAACTTATGGCAGTCGAAAAAAAACAAAAAATGTTATGCTATGCAGATTTCCGGTGAAACCTATGCGATTTCATTTGATGTAGAAATATTTTGTTGCATAATAAATGACAACACTTGATCGATCGGAACTGACAAAACCCAGTGGATGTTTTTGTAGGAAAATGTCATAGCCTGATAGATGGCAACACTTGGTTGGAATCTAAGTGCTATAGGCCAATTAACCAATGAAAAAATTATGAATTAAAACATTTAAAGTAAAAAATATGGGTTTCAACTAAACTAATTTTGCAGGTTTGGGTTTGGCTTAGGTCAAGTTTGTACATATGGAAACATTAGTGTAACTGTCTCGTTAGGGAAGGGAAAGTTCTGATATCAGGTGTTATAAGACAGATGTTCAGGTTGAAATCTGACTGAAGTTCTGATGAAGATAAGTAGCTGTGTTGACTGGGTGCCATATTCTCTCCAAGGATCTGGGCAGCTGTTTCACTCAGGGTTCTCCTATTTCACTGAGAGGAGTTAGACCGGACATCTGTGTGTACCATGGTCTAGTAGCTACCAACAGGACAGCTGTTTCACTCAGGGTTCTCCTATTTCACTGAGAGAAGTTAGACCGGACATCTGTGTGTACCATGGTCTAGTAGCTACCAACAGGACAGCTGTTTCACTCAGGGTTCTCCTATTTCACTGAGAGGAGTTAGACCGGACATCTGTGTGTACCATGGTCTAGTAGCTACCAACAGGACAGCTGTTTCACTCAGGGTTCTCCTATTTCACTGAGAGGAGTTAGACCGGACATCTGTGTGTACCATGGTCTAGTAGCTACCAACAGGACAGCTGTTTCACTCAGGGTTCTCCTATTTCACTGAGAGGAGTTAGACCAGACATCTGTGTGTACCATGGTCTAGTAGCTACCAACAGGACAGCTGTTTCACTCAGGGTTCTCCTATTTCACTGAGAGGAGTTAGACCGGACATCTGTGTGTACCATGGTCTAGTAGCTACCAACAGGACAGCTGTTTCACTCAGGGTTCTCCTATTTCACTGAGAGGAGTTAGACCGGACATCTGTGTGTACCATGGTCTAGTAGCTACCAACAGGACAGCTGTTTCACTCAGGGTTCTCCTATTTCACTGAGAGGAGTTAGACCGGACATCTGTGTGTACCATGGTCTAGTAGCTACCAACAGGACAGCTGTTTCACTCAGGGTTCTCCTATTTCACTGAGAGGAGTTAGACCGGACATCTGTGTGTACCATGGTCTAGTAGCTACCAACAGGACAGCTGTTTCACTCATGGTTCTCCTATTTCACTGAGAGGAGTTAGACCAGACATCTGTGTGTACCATGGTCTAGTAGCTACCAACAGGACAGCTGTTTCACTCAGGGTTCTCCTATTTCACTGAGAGGAGTTAGAATGGACATCTGTGTGTACCATGGTCTAGTAGCTACCAACAGGACAGCTGTTTCACTCAGGGTTCTCCTATTTCACTGAGAGGAGTTAGACCAGACATCTGTGTGTACCATGGTCTAGTAGCTACCAACAGGACAGCTGTTTCACTCAGGGTTCTCCTATTTCACTGAGAGGAGTTAGACCGGACATCTGTGTGTACCATGGTCTAGTAGCTACCAACAAGACAGCTGTTTCACTCAGGGTTCTCCTATTTCACTGAGAGGAGTTAGACCAGACATCTGTGTGTACCATGGTCTAGTAGCTACCAACAGGACAGCTGTTTCACTCAGGGTTCTATTTCACTGAGAGGAGTTAGACCGGACATCTGTGTGTACCATGGTCTAGTAGCTACCAACAGGACAGCTGTTTCACTCAGGGTTCTCCTATTTCACTGAGAGGAGTTAGACCAGACATCTGTGTGTACCATGGTCTAGTAGCTACCAACAGGACAGCTGTTTCACTCAGGGTTCTCCTATTTCACTGAGAGGAGTTAGACCAGACATCTGTGTTTACCATGGTCTAGTAGCTACCAACAGGACAGCTGTTTCACTCAGGGTTCTCCTATTTCACTGAGAGGAGTTAGACCGGACATCTGTGTGTACCATGGTCTAGTAGCTACCAACAGGACAGCTGTTTCACTCAGGGTTCTCCTATTTCACTGAGAGGAGTTAGACCAGACATCTGTGTGTACCATGGTCTAGTAGCTACCAACAGGACAGCTGTTTCACTCAGGGTTCTCCTATTTCACTGAGAGGAGTTAGACCAGACATCTGTGTGTACCATGGTCTAGTAGCTACCAACAGGACAGCTGTTTCACTCAGGGTTCTCCTATTTCACTGAGAGGAGTTAGACCAGACATCTGTGTGTACCATGGTCTAGTAGCTACCAACAGGACAGCTGTTTCACTCAGGGTTCTCCTATTTCACTGAGAGGAGTTAGACCGGACATCTGTGTGTACCATGGTCTAGTAGCTACCAACAGGACAGCTGTTTCACTCAGGGTTCTCCTATTTCACTGAGAGGAGTTAGACCAGACATCTGTGTGTACCATGGTCTAGTAGCTACCAACAGGACAGCTGTTTCACTCAGGGTTCTCCTATTTCACTGAGAGGAGTTAGACCGGACATCTGTGTGTACCATGGTCTAGTAGCTACCAACAGGACAGCTGTTTCACTCAGGGTTCTCCTATTTCACTGAGAGGAGTTAGACCGGACATCTGTGTGTACCATGGTCTAGTAGCTACCAACAGGACAGCTGTTTCACTCAGGGTTCTCCTATTTCACTGAGAGGAGTTAGACCGGACATCTGTGTGTACCATGGTCTAGTAGCTACCAACAGGACAGCTGTTTCACTCAGGGTTCTCCTATTTCACTGAGAGGAGTTAGACCGGACATCTGTGTGTACCATGGTCTAGTAGCTACCAACAGGACAGCTGTTTCACTCAGGGTTCTCCTATTTCACTGAGAGGAGTTAGACCAGACATCTGTGTGTACCATGGTCTAGTAGCTACCAACAGGACAGCTGTTTCACTCAGGGTTCTCCTATTTCACTGAGAGGAGTTAGACCAGACATCTGTGTGTACCATGGTCTAGTAGCTACCAACACGACAGCTGTTTCACTCAGGGTTCTCCTATTTCACTGAGAGCAGTTAGACCGGACATCTGTGTGTACCATGGTCTAGTAGCTACCAACAGGACAGCTCTTTCACTCAGGGTTCTCCTATTTCACTGAGAGGAGTTAGACCGGACATCTGTGTGTACCATGGTCTAGTAGCTACCAACAGGACAGCTGTTTCACTCAGGGTTCTCCTATTTCACTGAGACGAGTTAGACCGGACATCTGTGTGTACCATGGTCTAGTAGCTACCAACAGGACAGCTGTTTCACTCAGGGTTCTCCTATTTCACTGAGAGGAGTTAGACCAGACATCTGTGTGTACCATGGTCTAGTAGCTACCAACAGGACAGCTGTTTCACTCAGGGTTCTCCTATTTCACTGAGAGGAGTTAGACCGGACATCTGTGTGTACCATGGTCTAGTAGCTACCAACAGGACAGCTGTTTCACTCAGGGTTCTCCTATTTCACTGAGAGGAGTTAGACCAGACATCTGTGTGTACCATGGTCTAGTAGCTACCAACAGGACAGCTGTTTCACTCAGGGTTCTCCTATTTCACTGAGAGCAGTTAGACCAGACATCTGTGTGTACCATGGTCTAGTAGCTACCAACAGGACAGCTGTTTCACTCAGGGTTCTCCTATTTCACTGAGAGGAGTTAGACCGGACATCTGTGTGTACCATGGTCTAGTAGCTACCAACAGGACAGCTGTTTCACTCAGGGTTCTCCTATTTCACTGAGAGGAGTTAGACCAGACATCTGTGTGTACCATGGTCTAGTAGCTACCAACAGGACAGCTGTTTCACTCAGGGTTCTCCTATTTCACTGAGAGGAGTTAGACCAGACATCTGTGTGTACCATGGTCTAGTAGCTACCAACAGGACAGCTGTTTCACTCAGGGTTCTCCTATTTCACTGAGAGGAGTTAGACCAGACATCTGTGTGTACCATGGTCTAGTAGCTACCAACAGGACAGCTGTTTCACTCAGGGTTCTCCTATTTCACTGAGAGGAGTTAGACCAGACATCTGTGTGTACCATGGTCTAGTAGCTACCAACAGGACAGCTGTTTCACTCAGGGTTCTATTTCACTGAGAGGAGTTAGACCGGACATCTGTGTGTACCATGGTCTAGTAGCTACCAACAGGACAGCTGTTTCACTCAGGGTTCTCCTATTTCACTGAGAGGAGTTAGACCAGACATCTGTGTGTACCATGGTCTAGTAGCTACCAACAGGACAGCTGTTTCACTCAGGGTTCTCCTATTTCACTGAGAGGAGTTAGACCAGACATCTGTGTTTACCATGGTCTAGTAGCTACCAACAGGACAGCTGTTTCACTCAGGGTTCTCCTATTTCACTGAGAGGAGTTAGACCGGACATCTGTGTGTACCATGGTCTAGTAGCTACCAACAGGACAGCTGTTTCACTCAGGGTTCTCCTATTTCACTGAGAGGAGTTAGACCAGACATCTGTGTGTACCATGGTCTAGTAGCTACCAACAGGACAGCTGTTTCACTCAGGGTTCTCCTATTTCACTGAGAGGAGTTAGACCAGACATCTGTGTGTACCATGGTCTAGTAGCTACCAACAGGACAGCTGTTTCACTCAGGGTTCTCCTATTTCACTGAGAGGAGTTAGACCAGACATCTGTGTGTACCATGGTCTAGTAGCTACCAACAGGACAGCTGTTTCACTCAGGGTTCTCCTATTTCACTGAGAGGAGTTAGACCGGACATCTGTGTGTACCATGGTCTAGTAGCTACCAACAGGACAGCTGTTTCACTCAGGGTTCTCCTATTTCACTGAGAGGAGTTAGACCAGACATCTGTGTGTACCATGGTCTAGTAGCTACCAACAGGACAGCTGTTTCACTCAGGGTTCTCCTATTTCACTGAGAGGAGTTAGACCGGACATCTGTGTGTACCATGGTCTAGTAGCTACCAACAGGACAGCTGTTTCACTCAGGGTTCTCCTATTTCACTGAGAGGAGTTAGACCGGACATCTGTGTGTACCATGGTCTAGTAGCTACCAACAGGACAGCTGTTTCACTCAGGGTTCTCCTATTTCACTGAGAGGAGTTAGACCGGACATCTGTGTGTACCATGGTCTAGTAGCTACCAACAGGACAGCTGTTTCACTCAGGGTTCTCCTATTTCACTGAGAGGAGTTAGACCGGACATCTGTGTGTACCATGGTCTAGTAGCTACCAACAGGACAGCTGTTTCACTCAGGGTTCTCCTATTTCACTGAGAGGAGTTAGACCAGACATCTGTGTGTACCATGGTCTAGTAGCTACCAACAGGACAGCTGTTTCACTCAGGGTTCTCCTATTTCACTGAGAGGAGTTAGACCAGACATCTGTGTGTACCATGGTCTAGTAGCTACCAACACGACAGCTGTTTCACTCAGGGTTCTCCTATTTCACTGAGAGCAGTTAGACCGGACATCTGTGTGTACCATGGTCTAGTAGCTACCAACAGGACAGCTCTTTCACTCAGGGTTCTCCTATTTCACTGAGAGGAGTTAGACCGGACATCTGTGTGTACCATGGTCTAGTAGCTACCAACAGGACAGCTGTTTCACTCAGGGTTCTCCTATTTCACTGAGACGAGTTAGACCGGACATCTGTGTGTACCATGGTCTAGTAGCTACCAACAGGACAGCTGTTTCACTCAGGGTTCTCCTATTTCACTGAGAGGAGTTAGACCAGACATCTGTGTGTACCATGGTCTAGTAGCTACCAACAGGACAGCTGTTTCACTCAGGGTTCTCCTATTTCACTGAGAGGAGTTAGACCGGACATCTGTGTGTACCATGGTCTAGTAGCTACCAACAGGACAGCTGTTTCACTCAGGGTTCTCCTATTTCACTGAGAGGAGTTAGACCAGACATCTGTGTGTACCATGGTCTAGTAGCTACCAACAGGACAGCTGTTTCACTCAGGGTTCTCCTATTTCACTGAGAGCAGTTAGACCAGACATCTGTGTGTACCATGGTCTAGTAGCTACCAACAGGACAGCTGTTTCACTCAGGGTTCTCCTATTTCACTGAGAGGAGTTAGACCGGACATCTGTGTGTACCATGGTCTAGTAGCTACCAACAGGACAGCTGTTTCACTCAGGGTTCTCCTATTTCACTGAGAGGAGTTAGACCAGACATCTGTGTGTACCATGGTCTAGTAGCTACCAACAGGACAGCTGTTTCACTCAGGGTTCTCCTATTTCACTGAGAGGAGTTAGACCAGACATCTGTGTGTACCATGGTCTAGTAGCTACTAACAGGACAGCTGTTTCACTCAGGGTTCTCCTATTTCACTGAGAGGGGTTAGACCGGACATCTGTGTGTACCATGGTCTAGTAGCTACCAACAGGACAGCTGTTTCACTCAGGGTTCTCCTATTTCACTGAGAGCAGTTAGACCAGACATCTGTGTGTACCATGGTCTAGTAGCTACCAACAGGACAGCTGTTTCACTCAGGGTTCTCCTATTTCACTGAGAGGAGTTAGACCGGACATCTGTGTGTACCATGGTCTAGTAGCTACCAACAGGACAGCTGTTTCACTCAGGGTTCTCCTATTTCACTGAGAGGAGTTAGACCAGACATCTGTGTGTACCATGGTCTAGTAGCTACCAACAGGACAGCTGTTTCACTCAGGGTTCTCCTATTTCACTGAGAGGAGTTAAACCAGAGATCTGTGTGTACCATGGTCTAGTAGCTACTAACAGGACAGCTGTTTCACTCAGGGTTCTCCTATTTCACTGAGAGGAGTTAGACCGGACATCTGTGTGTACCATGGTCTAGTAGCTACCAACAGGACAGCTGTTTCACTCAGGGTTCTCCTATTTCACTGAGAGGAGTTAGACCAGACATATGTGTGTACCATGGTCTAGTAGCTACCAACAGGACAGCTGTTTCACTCAGGGATCTCCTATTTCACTGAGAGGAGTTAGACCGGACATCTGTGTGTACCATGGTCTAGTAGCTACCAACAGGACAGCTGTTTCACTCAGGGTTCTCCTATTTCACTGAGAGGAGTTAGACCGGACATCTGTGTGTACCATGGTCTAGTAGCTACCAACAGGACAGCTGTTTCACTCAGGGTTCTCCTATTTCACTGAGAGGAGTTAGACCAGACATCTGTGTGTACCATGGTCTAGTAGCTACCAACAGGACAGCTGTTTCACTCAGGGTTCTCCTATTTCACTGAGAGGAGTTAGACCGGACATCTGTGTGTACCATGGTCTAGTAGCTACCAACAGGACAGCTGTTTCACTCAGGGTTCTCCTATTTCACTGAGAGGAGTTAGACCGGACATCTGTGTGTACCATGGTCTAGTAGCTACCAACAGGACAGCTGTTTCACTCAGGGTTCTCCTATTTCACTGAGAGGAGTTAGACCAGACATCTGTGTGTACCATGGTCTAGTAGCTACCAACAGGACAGCTGTTTCACTAAGGGTTCTCCTATTTCACTGAGAAGAGTTAGACCGGACATCTGTGTGTACCATGGTCTAGTAGCTACCAACAGGACAGCTGTTTCACTCAGGGTTCTCCTATTTCACTGAGAGGAGTTAGACCAGACATCTGTGTGTACCATGGTCTAGTAGCTACCAACAGGACAGCTGTTTCACTCAGGGTTCTCCTATTTCACTGAGAGGAGTTAGACCGGACATCTGTGTGTACCATGGTCTAGTAGCTACCAACAGGACAGCTGTTTCACTCAGGGTTCTCCTATTTCACTGAGAGGAGTTAGACCGGACATCTGTGTGTACCATGGTCTAGTAGCTACCAATAGGACAGCTGTTTCACTCAGGGTTCTCCTATTTCACTGAGAGGAGTTAGACCGGACATCTGTGTGTACCATGGTCTAGTAGCTACCAACAGGACAGCTGTTTCACTCATGGTTCTCCTATTTCACTGAGAGGAGTTAGACCGGACATCTGTGTGTACCATGGTCTAGTAGCTACCAACAGGACAGCTGTTTCACTCAGGGTTCTCCTATTTCACTGAGAGGAGTTAGACCGGACATCTGTGTGTACCATGGTCTAGTAGCTACCAACAGGACAGCTGTTTCACTCAGGGTTCTCCTATTTCACTGAGAGGAGTTAGACCGGACATCTGTGTGTACCATGGTCTAGTAGCTACCAACAGGACAGCTGTTTCACTCAGGGTTCTCCTATTTCACTGAGAGGAGTTAGACCAGACATCTGTGTGTACCATGGTCTAGTAGCTACCAACAGGACAGCTGTTTCACTCAGGGTTCTCCTATTTCACTGAGAGGAGTTAGACCGGACATCTGTGTGTACCATGGTCTAGTAGCTACCAACAGGACAGCTGTTTCACTCAGGGTTCTCCTATTTCACTGAGAGGAGTTAGACCGGACATCTGTGTGTACCATGGTCTAGTAGCTACCAACAGGACAGCTGTTTCACTCAGGGTTCTCCTATTTCACTGAGAGGAGTTAGACCAGACATCTGTGTGTACCATGGTCTAGTAGCTACCAACAGGATAACTGTTTCACTCATGGTTCTCCTATTTCACTGAGAGGAGTTAGACCGGACATCTGTGTGTACCATGGTCTAGTAGCTACCAACAGGACAGCTGTTTCACTCAGGGTTCTCCTATTTCACTGAGAAGAGTTAGACCGGACATCTGTGTGTACCATGGTCTAGTAGCTACCAACAGGACAGCTGTTTCACTCAGGGTTCTCCTATTTCACTGAGAGGAGTTAGACCAGACATCTGTGTGTACCATGGTCTAGTAGCTACCAACAGGATAATTGTGATGACAGTTGGCCGGACAAATATTGGTGGAAAGTGACAGCTGACTCACGTTGGTGTAGCAACTGTTGTTTATGGCCATGTTGTTTGTTTGTTGGTGCCAGTATTTCAATATGATCAGACTTGGGGTCAATGTTATTGGAATTGGTGTTTTCTTTCTTTGTTGCTGGTAAAAATATTAAGCTAACGATACATGCGTTGTCTTTATTCATAATGGTTATAACTCAGTTGTGAAAGATAATGTGCAGTCCTCCCATTTTAGTAGCCCTGTTGATCCCCAGGTGGCAGCACAGTGATGTGTGGGTCTAACCTGGGCAGTTGGTGCACTGTGTATGCAGTCATTCATTAGCTGGCATTGACCGAGTACAGCAATATGTCGCGGCATAAGAAACACTAATTTTATACATTTTGTCTAGACCCTTTCCTGCCACCAATCTTTGCAAACTACTGATCAATTTGTTTTCACATTATGCCTTAATACGGCTAGCTGCATTCCCAATTACTCGTTTGTACTAAAAAGTTGACTGCTTCAGCTGAAAGTTTGATAAGCACTTCAACGTGCAGTAGCACTGTGTGTTTACTCATATTTCATCAACCTATTGGCACAAGAAAATAGTTTTCATAAAGCAGTTTCTAATACTGCAACAAATCTAGTACCCGTAGCAGTAGAACCTTTATTTCATGATGATGACCATGTCACATTTATATTATGATTCTTAGTGGGTCATAACAGTATATATCATAACGATGGCGTTTGACCTTGGACATGCAAACAACATTTTTTACACTGACAGGATTATATCACTTCTTAGATGTTCTCAAGTTTGTTTTTTTAACTTAATTTGTTCATGCCCATATGCTACAGGGAATACAACAGATGTCAGACAATGTTTGCCATAGTTCTAAGGGTTTTTTAATCACAACACTTCAATGACATTCTCTGAATGCTGCCGCGGTTGGTATTTGCAAATTAGAGAGATTTCACCATATATCCATGTTTTCCTTGGTTCCTGTCTGTGATTCCTTGGTCAATTCGGCATCCACAGATTCCACACAGCAACACAGGTATTCCTAACTGGGGCCATGGACCCCTGCGGCTGCCTAGGCTGTCTCATCCTCTGCCCAAGTTGGGGCAGAGGAAAACGTCATCGAAACATAAGATTAAAAACTGACATGCACTAACCATTTCACATGTTGATTCTGTGACATACCATCTGCACATTGGCATCAAGAAGCAGAAGAAGCGTGTTCCAAATAATTTATTATGAGTATGTTTATTGTGACTAGTGGGCAGTATTTTCCAAAATGAACCCACGTATGAACAGAAAGTTTGTTTATGTGTTTTTTGAAATTAATTTTCAGAGTAAGTTTTTTACTACATCAGACATGATATTGTGTGTATTGTGACGCTGTGTGTGTTGTGATGTGTGTATTGTGACATTGTGTGTATTGTGACATTGTGTGGGTTGTAACATTGTGTATATTGTGACATTGCGTGTATTGTGATATTACGTGTATTGTGACATTGTGTGTATTGTGACATTGCGTACATTGTGACATTGCGTACATTGTGACATTGCATGTATTGTGATGTTGCGTGTATTGTGATGTATTGTGACATTGTGTGGGATGTCACATTGTTTGGAATGTGACATTGTGTGTATTGTGACATTGCGGGTATTTGTTGGCAGGAGCGAGGGATGAAGATTCCAAGGAGGAGAGGACATGGACCCAGTCACTTCCTCCCAGAAACTGAGGTAGGTCTCTCCCTCTCCCTCTCCCTCTTGGGCTGTCTGTAACAAACGCCTGAAGATGGCTTTTTTTCATTTGAATCAACCTGTCTGCTTTTCTTATTAGAGAGCGAAAGGCAACAGTAGCCACTGCAGCTGCTCTAGCTTAAGGTGACAGCTGTAGCTTAAGGTAACGGCAGTAGCTTAAGGTAACAACTGTAACTTAAGGTAACAACTGTAGCTTAAGGTAACGGCTGTAGCTTAAGGTAATGGCTGTAGCTTAAGGTAACAGCTGTAGCTTAAGGTAACAACTGTAGCTTAAGGTAATGACTGTAGCTTAAGGTAACGGCTGTAGCTTAAGATAGCGGCAGTGGCGGAAGTGTGAAGGTTTGTTTGCATATTGCTGACATGTTTGATCACTAACAGCTCAAGCAATGCATATTCATTGAAGAAATGTCCTGTCTAACAAGATGGATCAATGTATTCCAAGTTGTGCCTGTTTCTTCCTTGAACTTACTTCCTGGACAGATTCCAGGCAGTTTAACCCTATCTCTGCACACGGAGCTGTCATGGAAATTTCCAACTGTGTTCC
Organism: Lamellibrachia columna; assembly: GCA_963662155.1. Taxonomy (NCBI): domain Eukaryota; kingdom Metazoa; phylum Annelida; class Polychaeta; order Sabellida; family Siboglinidae; genus Lamellibrachia; species Lamellibrachia columna. Next base: position 52,807,194 of record OY759270.1, on the reverse strand, counting down.
ATTTGTCTTGAACGCTTGAGCAGTTCTGGAATTGGGCAGTATTTGGGTTAACTAATTATACTTTCTGGCAGTCGGTAACTGAGGCATAGGGACATCTGTCACTGTTTGACACAGGGATCCTGGTTGTCTTGAAATAGTTTGTGGTGGTTGCAGAATGCCAGGAATTATTACTGGTATACACACGAAGAATCAGTCTAACTCACTAGCTGTAGGTGTTCTCTTGCATGTCACAAATTATTGCTTTGTCATAAATTAGGGTGAAACTATTAAACCAAGTAAACATACAGTGTATATATTTTATTTTAATATTTTATTTCAATTTTGTTTATGTCAATTATTACTTTAATGCACACTTATAAGTATATGGGTGATTACTTGAATAAAAAATAATAAAGCGTAAAATGCCTTGTTGCATAGATACTTGTATTGTTTTGATATGATTACAAGATCAGAAGATTGTGTAGGATGCGTGTGTTACATACCCCGTCTTTATGCAGCCCACGGATGTCACTAACTGCATTGAGAGTTAGGTATAATTTAATCAACAGCTCCATTGTGCTACCGAGAATGCTGTGATCCTGTCAAACAGACGTGTTGTGTCCTGTGTAAAGTGCTTCTCCAACAGTTTAAAAGCCTGTAAGAAACACTGAGGCAAGCAGATAGGTCAGTATGACCTGAGTGTTGTCGGAATCAATGAAGCAGCTCACATTCATCCAGGAAGCTGTAAGCAGCTACTTCAGAAATCACTTCAGAGAACTGCTGTCCCTTCGTGATGCTGTTGATGCTGCCTGTATTGATCTGTGCTGCCAAGGTCTGTGTGGAACGATCTACAGGGCTGCTAATTCCTGCTATATACTGTAGATGTTGCATCTCACAGGACACAGCAATATTTCTGTTTTAGGCAGAACTTTGAGACATAATTATTTTATAATTGCACAATGACATAATATATAAGTAATGCCCATATACGCAGCATGCACGCACACGCATGTTCATCTCCTCTGGTCCCATGCAGTAAGGGGGCCATATCACTTAGTTTCTTCCGCCCTCTGGATAAGTGTTTTATTGAAAGGCCTTGTTACTAAGTTGTTAGTGTACAGTTTATAAGGTTAATGCTCCTGTTTATCTGTTTTCTGGTGACCAAGCTTGCACCAAGACCAAACCGACTTATATTATCGCCCAATTTGTTTAAAAGTCTGTATTAAATCGATTTACCGATAAAAAAAATTAAAACCTCTTCTTTATACAAGCACTATAGTACGTGGACACTAATTTCTGCAAGCACTACAGTACCTGGACACTAATTATACACTAGTGCTGCAACCACAACTGATTAGTGAAAATAAGAAACTCACTTAAGTTCCATGTGTCGTCTAGCATCAGTGTTTTTGGAGCTACCTCACCTACCTCACTTACCTACCTCACTGGTAGGTCACAGTCAGTTTCAGTGGATGGCCATCTCTCCAGTCCCTTGCCTGTCAACATAGGGGGGCCCCAAGGGTCAATCTTGGACCCTCTTTTGTTTCTGCTCCTCCTGAATGATCTACCCACTGTTACTGAATGATCTACCCACTGTTACTGAATGATCTACCCACTGTTACTGAATCTTGCGATATAAACGTGTTTGCAGATGATACAGAAATTGACTCTGCTGCAAAACCTGAGAGTTCAGCTGAATTAGAATCCAACGTTAACAGTGATCTGTGTAAAGTTAAACAGTATTTTGATATTAACAGACTTAATCTTAATGCACAGAAATGTGAATTTATGCTGATTGGCACCCATCAGTCCATTGCCAAGATGGCTGATGAAAGAACTCTAACCCTAACCCTAACTCTAACCCTAACCCTAACATGCATCAGTAGCCAAGTACCTTGGTATGTATATAGACCCAAACCTCAAATGGGACGACCAAATTAATAACATGATTCCTAAAATCTCAGCCAAGATAGGAATCCTAAGATCTCTTCATAAAATAGTACCAATTGACACTCTTAAACATTTATATAATGCAATAGTTCAACCACACTTCAATTACATAGATGCATTCTATGAATCAGCCGAAATAACAAGTAAAACGAGAAACTACGGTCTCGAGCTGCTAGACTCATATCTGGGTCTAGTCCTCGACAGAACAGAAACACTATGTTCAAACAGCTAGGCTGGCTATCATTACAACAATGAAGGGATTTTCATAAATGTGTTTTTATGTACAAATGTATGAACGGTGTAACACCACAACTTTTGTGTGATATGTTTACATCAAATAGTCACTCCTATAATATCAGACAGGCCAGAACTGCCTACTATCAACACAGTGTCAGTGTGTCCCGTTTGAGATTATGGAATAGCTTACCACAGGACATTCAAAACAGCCAGTCTGTTGGAAGCTTCAAGAAGTCACTACACAGATAGTTGAGTGCTACACCACCATTTTAAATATTCTCTGTTTTTATCTATTTTATTTTGTGTTTTTATTTTTTTTATTTATCCTGTGTACAAATGTAAATATCTGTTGTATGGTTGATATGTAAATGATGCGTGAATGGCTCGGCCATTGAAAATAGTGTATAACTAAGTATGTTACCAAGTGAAAATAAAATTACCAATCTAGCAACCAACCTTAATCTCTCCTCACTCATTCTCTGTATTTGTCCTGCCCGTCATGTTGTTGTAAAATATTTATTATGTCTTCAAACTTGCATCCGTAATAGTTTGCTGTGGGCTGTATGTTTATTAACAGAGGTTTATTAATAATGTTTATTAATAGAGGCCCTCTACTGGATAGAGTGGCATATATCAACCACCATCTGGTGGATAAGGATGTAACTAATGACTCCACACTGAATGGATGTAATTATTGTTGGAAACAATTAATATTGTGGATAATCATTTGCTTTCTGTATGTGTGAAATGTGTCCACTGTAATGGCGATATCTAGTAATACCAGGAGTGAATGTTGTATATATGTATAAAATATGTCTATTAGAACATTTTTAAAGACACATTACCATTCCCCACATATCATAATTATAATCTCCCCACATATCTCTGATGTTAATTGTGGGGCGCGACAGCATACTGGTTAGAATGCCGGACTCTCATTTGAAAAAACCCGATTTCAAATCCCAATGCAGTCGCTTCGAACCTACGTACCTCTGTTGCCACCGTTCACTCAGCTGTATAAATGAGTACCTGACAATACAGAAGTGGTGCATATGTGAACGAATAGTCTTCGCGCAGCAATTGCAGAGTGGCTGAATGCTTCCCAGAGAAGTTGAGATGGCCTTGGAATGAACAGGTCTGCTAGGGGGTGAAGAAGTGTAAAGTGCTTTGAGCAGTCCTAAGGACTAAATACCACGCTATATAAAACTTACCTTTACCTTTAATTGTTATTGCTAATTCATTTACTGCATTAGTTATTATTTTATTACTCTTGTTATAATGAATTTAACTTTAATTCAATTTATTAATTGTTTTGCTAGGTTAAATTAAACTAAGAACTTCATTAACCCATTAGCGCCCGCAACGGCTGCGGCCGGCCACTCTGTCCAGTCCTGGAACAGCCACAGCCAGCCACATGCAGGATCCACTATTAAAAAAAATCCTGGCAATTAACTACTGAACTAAATGCTAAAAAAATTTGCCACACCCTAGCGGATACATTTTGCAACAACATCAGCGCGTTACGTGCATGGGTTCCCCTTTTGGAAATCTTGATTTTCATCGGTTTTGTTCACGCCATCTAAAAAAAAGTCTATATTTTTCATGACAAAATATGGTGTAACCTGAAAAATAACTCAGAATTTGATAATTTTCAGTGGTGCAAAGCTAACACATATAGCTACATTTTCTGTGTTGGGTTGCGTAGGGTTATAGCATGGGATCATTGTCAAATGTCAGTCGTAACTTTCAAAGTTTTAACAAATTTACTATTTTGTCTTTGCAAATTGTGATTAAATGTCAACATTTTATTAATATATCCTATTTCTATGTATACAGACATGTGGCGAAATTACTACTCTTCTAAATAAACACAACTTGTAATTGTCAATATTGAATTTTTTTCTACAGATTTCTCGACACAAGGAGGTAAAATTGCTCGAAATTTGCCAGAAATCCTGGGAACAGGGGAACATGTTTTTATAAAATGCTGGGGCCTAATGGGTTAACCTTGTTCATTTTCACCTCTAAGGTTACTACAGAATCTGTTATAACATAAACATGTTGGACCAGTTATAAAGATATCTGATCTTATTCTTGTGTAACTGATGGTACCTGAAAAATGAAAAGGTCATCTTGACCCTGCTATGATCGTTAATTTCTTAGACTACAGGTTGCTACAGATAAACGTTGATGTTTAACTGCCTACTGACCTATGGGTATTTATCAAACACGGCACACCTGGCAAAGCATAATAGCTATCTAGAGACGTGGCACCTTGACATATATAGAGTGCAAACAGTGGCTGCTACAATGTCAACTGGCACATTTACATGCGACCTGCCATAGGTTTGTGCCAGTAGCCTATATTATGTGCTGACCCTTGATGTTTGTTTTACATTTGCCCAAGTACCTCTATTGTCCACGACTGCCGTTATCTATTTCTGTCTGTCAATGCATCTTTCTGAGCGATTTAACAGACACTTGCAGCCAATGTCAAGGTTAAAGACAATTTTAATCTAAATTATTTTGGACAGAATGCATGTCATGATAAATGATATAATGATATTTATAAGTATACGTTACATGTATTTAGATTTTCTCATATTGAAGTTTTTGCCAAGATGATGATATTGTATGATTGGTAATTTTTTGGGTCTAGAATAATAAGGTGTTGTTTAAGCACATGTGTATGTTATGTTTCTTTCATAGACAGCCCTGTGGATGTTATGTTTCTTTCATAGACAGCCCTGTGGATGTTATGTTTCTTTCATAGACAGCCCTGTGGATGTTATGTTTCTTTCATAGACAGCCCTGTGGATGTTATGTTTCTTTCATAGACAGCCCTGTGGATGTTATGTTTCTTTCATAGACAGCCCTGTGGATGTTATGTTTCTTTCATAGACAGCCCTGTGGATGTTATGTTTCTTTCATAGACAGCCCTGTGGATGTTATGTTTCTTTCATAGACAGCCCTGTGGATGTTATGTTTCTTTCATAGACAGCCCTGTGGATGTTATGTTTCTTTCATAGACAGCCCTGTGGATGTTATGTTTCTTTCATAGACAGCCCTGTGGATGTTATGTTTCTTTCATAGACAGCCCTGTGGATGTTATGTTTCTTTCATAGACAGCCCTGTGGATGTTATGTTTCTTTCATAGACAGCCCTGTGGATGTTATGTTTCTTTCATAGACAGCCCTGTGGATGTTATGTTTCTTTCATAGACAGCCCTGTGGATGTTATGTTTCTTTCATAGACAGCCCTGTGGATGTTATGTTTCTTTCATAGACAGCCCTGTGGATGTTATGTTTCTTTCATAGACAGCCCTGTGGATGTTATGTTTCTTTCATAGACAGCCCTGTGGATGTTATGTTTCTTTCATAGACAGCCCTGTGGATGATGTATGTTATGTTTCTCTAATAGACAGCCCTGTGGATGATGTATGTTATGTTTCTCTCATAGACAGCCCTGTGGATGACGTATGTATAAGAGAAATTTACATTCACAATGTGTTGTGGTGTTATCTTCATGCATATATAAAGTGCATATATAAAAGTGCATAATAGTGCAAGTATAAAGTGCATATTAGTGCATATATAAAGTGCATACACATGTTACCTGTACGTTGTAAATGGGCAAATTTACATGAGACCTGCCACATGTTTGTGACAATAGCCCATAATATGACTGAGGTGATTAACCCTTAAGGTGTGTTTTACCTTCACTGACTACCGCTCTGTCTATTTCTGTCAGTTCATCGCCTTTCTCGGTGATTTAGTCGACACTCACCTTCCAGTTGATGTAGCTGTGTCAAGGCTAAAGAAAATGACAACTAAATTGTCATGAAGTGAATCCAGAGCACAACAAATCTAGTAGAAAGATATTAAGTCTATACTTTTCATGCATCTAGATTTTTTTTATTGAAGTTTTTACCAAGATATTTTATGGTGCACAGTCATATAAAGTTGCTTTCGTAGGTGTATTTATGAGAGAAGGTTTCAAAACTGGATAACAAATATATACTCCTGTCGCTACAGTACAAGTACATCACACATAGAGGCCCCAGCTACTACAGCCAGGTGTATATCCACCAGTCCAGGGGCCTAAAAGTTACAGGAGGAGAATAACTGCTTTTGTGATGTAATTATAGGTTGAAACTCACCACTGTGACACTGTGTGTGTATATTTAGACTTGATTTATGTTGTGGGTGCCGGGCCTATCTTGGTCTAGCACCAACTTGATCCACACTTGTTGATGTAATCCTAACTTCAATGTGGTCAGTTACCGATAAACCATATTTCATTACAACAAATAAATTAGTATTTGTATAATGCAAAATTATGACTGATAGAGGGTTGTTTGTCTGGGGTCTATTGCAAGCATTGTTTCTCACAGTCGGTTGTTTGCATCCTTGGAGAATTTATTCTGTTTTTCTCTCAATTTTCTCAGCACATTAAACATGGATTAACGTCTGACATTCATGAAATCTACAAAATGGGCCCACTTCGGTTTACAAATACACCCAAGCATAAACTGACACTCCTTAAATTTTACCCAACCGGATCTTATTTTGAAATGTTATTTATAATGTATATTGTGCTGCTATGAAATGTAATTTGTCCTGCCTCTTGTGTCAGGCAGTGACTGTTACTGGCCGCTATTGTTTGGACAAATAAGTTGTCTCAAAAATAATGCTTACACTCAATCTAGGTTTTGCTAGGGGCATTTATTGTGGGTAATGAGGCTGAACCTAATTCCCAGCCCTTGACTCAGTTTCCGCTGTTATGTTCGACATACATCAGCAGGGTGGATCTATGTACCCCACTGAATCACCCCATTTGGGGTGAAATTTAAACACCCGGAAACTGCCGTCCCTCACCCCTCATTGTGACAATGCAAAACTGGGCATGGTAATTTCATACTAATATTTTTTATATAATGGCATATAGCATAACATGCTGTTTGTCCAGATACACAATGTAATTGGTTACAATACAGTAGTGTTGTTATTTTGTAATGCAAAGTTAAAGTTGCGCTGTGAATAGATTTATGTAATGCAATTTTTTTATTGATGCATACGGTATTTTTTATAGCAATTTGATCTTCTCCTAATCTCTTGATCTCTAGTGTTGTTAAAAAAAAAATTTAAATAATTATATTCATCATTGATCATAGCTACAGTGGATCAGTTCTAGGATCATTTTATTTGCTTTTCTTTGTTTTCTCTAGCTTATTTATCATTGGAAGTAGTTCAAGGTCAGGCTAAATCCAGTAAATTGCAAGCGTGGGCCCGTTTACAACATAAAATGACAGTTTTGCATCTAAGCACACGGCAGGGATTGTATTTATCGCTCACTTCTCAGAACTGGTACTGGAAGACATCTTGTAACTCACTGCAGATTGCTGTGTTATGCTGGAAGACATCTTGTAACTCACTGCAGATTGCTGTGTTATGCTGGAAAACGTCTTGTAACTCACTCAGAGGTGCCAAGTACCATTGCATAAAAAGTAGTAGATCACATTGCGAACCTTGCGCCATGGTCACTAGGGGAATGTGAGAGGGTTTTCCCTCCTGATGCAACTGTTATTAAATTTTAGGGTATATTTACTTAATTGTGATGCATCTTCTATGTGACGTATTGGGATGGTTTTGAAATGAGTACATTTAACGTTTTACCCATGAAATTATGGTTTGGCAATAGATTTGGGCTCAGAAGCAGTAGAGCGGTAGATTCTGTAAAGATTGAACAAGAAGCGTTTGTTGTACCGCCAAAGTGGTAGACTTGGAACCTCTGACTCACTGCAGGTTGCTGTATTATGGTGGATGATATCTTGTAACTCATTGCTGTAATATTATGTGGGAAGATTGCTATTATCAACATCAGCAGAATGCTGTGTTTCCCTGTTTCCTATCACTGTTTTCCTGCAGCTAAGAAGATCAGATCTTACATTTCATGATAACTTTATTGCACTGGGTTTCTTCCTGGTTTATGTTTGTATTTTATCACCTGATTATAACTGTTGCCCTTTTTTATGGGAGTGGCTAATGAACTACAAATCACCATCGGGTGATCATTTTGTTTGCTTTTCACCATAATTCTGGTATTTAATTAATAAAATTAATTATAGATAAAGGATTTTCAAGGTCATCCAATTACATCCAATAGCTGTATGCTGCCTCAGCCTTAAAGGCATTTCAAGGTCACTGTGCATTTATCTACGAGAAGTATAATTCAATTTTACACAAATGTAATGAAATTCTGACACGAAATTGCTTGTTACATATGTAGCCACTGCATTATGGGAAGAGATTTTTCAGGAAATTGAAATTGGTCATATGATAGCCACTGTGTCTTGAGCAGCTAAAAACACACACACAAGATATGGCACCTGTTAGCCATTTTAAAGGCTATAGCAAGTTCATTTTGCACAAAAATAGCACCACCATGACCAAAACAATTCAAATGAAAAAATATGTCCTTGTATCAATTAATTTATGGTTATGTTTGAACCACAAATGTAGTTGTTCTGGATTACTGTAGCATGCTATATATCCAGTGGCGCCTACCCCGCATCATCAAATGTAGTTGTTCTGGATTACTGTAGCATGCTATACATCCAGTGGCGCCCACCCTGCATCATCAAATGTAGTTGTTCTGGATTACTGTAGCATGCTATACATCCAGTGGCGCCCACCCTGCACCATCAAATGTAGGTTGTTCTGGATTACTGTAGCATGCTGTACATCCAGTGGCGCCCACCCTGCATCATCAAATGTAGGTTGTTCTGGATTACTGTAGCATGCTATACATCCAGTGGCACCCACCCTGCATCATCAAATGTAGTTGTTCTGGATTACTGTAGCATGCTATACATCCAGTGGCGCCCACCCTGCATCATCAAATGTAGTTGTTCTGGATTACTGTAGCATGCTATACATCCAGTGGCACCCACCCTGCATCATCAAATGTAGTTGTTCTGGATTACTGTAGCATGCTATACATCCAGTGGCGCCCACCCTGCATCATCAAATGTAGGTTGTTCTGGATTACTGTAGCATGCTATACATCCAGTGGCGCCCACCCTGCATCATCAAATGTAGTTGTTCTGGATTACTGTAGCATGCTATACATCCAGTGGCACCCACCCTGCATCATCAAATGTAGGTTGTTCTGGATTACTGTAGCACGCTATATATCCAGTGGCGCCCACCCTGCATCATCAAATGTAGTTGTTCTGGATTACTGTAGCACGCTATACATCCAGTGGCACCCACCCTGCATCATCAAATGTAGGTTGTTCTGGATTACTGTAGCACGCTATATATCCAGTGGCGCCCACCCTGCATCATCAAATGTAGTTGTTCTGGATTACTGTAGCATGCTATATATCCAGTGGCGCCCACCCTGCATCATCAAATGTAGTTGTTCTGGATTACTGTAGCATGCTATATATCCAGTGGCGCCCACCCTGCATCATCAAATGTAGTTGTTCTGGATTACTGTAGCATGCTATATATCCAGTGGCGCCCACCCTGCATCATCAAATGTAGGTTGTTCTGGATTACTGTAGCACGCTATACATCCAGTGGCGCCCACCCTGCATCATCAAATGTAGTTGTTCTGGATTACTGTAGCATGCTATATATCCAGTGGCGCCCACCCTGCATCATCAAATGTAGTTGTTCTGGATTACTGTAGCATGCTATATATCCAGTGGCACCCACCCTGCATCATCAAATGTAGTTGTTCTGGATTACTGTAGCACGCTATATATCCAGTGGCACCCACCCTGCACCATCAAATGTAGGTTGTTCTGGATTACTGTAGCACGCTATACATCCAGTGGTGCCCACCCTGCATCATCAAATGTAGTTGTTCTGGATTACTGTAGCATGCTATACATCCAGTGGTGCCCACCCTGCATCATCAAATGTAGTTGTTCTGGATTACTGTAGCATGCTATACATCCAGTGGCGCCCACCCTGCATCATCAAATGTAGTTGTTCTGGATTACTGTAGCATGCTATACATCCAGTGGCGCCCACCCTGCATCATCAAATGTAGTTGTTCTGGATAACTGTAGCATGCTATACATCCAGTGGCGCCCACCCTGCATCATCAAATGTAGTTGTTCTGGATTACTGTAGCATGCTATACATCCAGTGGCGCCCACCCTGCATCATCAAATGTAGTTGTTCTGGATTACTGTAGCATGCTATACATCCAGTGGCGCCCACGCTGCATCATCAAATGTAGTTGTTCTGGATTACTGTAGCATGCTATATATCCAGTGGCGCCCACCCTGCATCATCAAATGTAGTTGTTCTGGATTACTGTAGCATGCTATACATCCAGTGGCACCCACCCTGCATCATCAAATGTAGTTGTTCTGGATTACTGTAGCATGCTATATATCCAGTGGCGCCCACCCTGCATCATCAAATGTAGTTGTTCTGGATTACTGTAGCATGCTATACATCCAGTGGCGCCCACCCTGCATCATCAAATGTAGTTGTTCTGGATTACTGTAGCACGCTATACATCCAGTGGCGCCCACCCTGCATCATCAAATGTAGTTGTTCTGGATTACTGTAGCATGCTATACATCCAGTGGCACCCACCCTGCATCATCAAATGTAGTTGTTCTGGATTACTGTAGCATGCTATACATCCAGTGGCGCCCACCCTGCATCATCAAATGTAGTTGTTCTGGATTACTGTAGCATGCTATACATCCAGTGGCGCCCACCCTGCATCATCAAATGTAGTTCTGGATTACTGTAGCATGCTATACATCCAGTGGCGCCCACCCTGCATCATCAAATGTAGTTGTTCTGGATTACTGTAGCATGCTATACATCCAGTGGCGCCCACCCTGCATCATCAAATGTAGTTGTTCTGGATTACTGTAGCATGCTATATATCCAGTGGCGCCCACCCTGCATCATCAAATGTAGTTGTTCTGGATTACTGTAGCACGCTATACATCCAGTGGCGCCCACCCTGCATCATCAAATGTAGTTGTTCTGGATTACTGTAGCATGCTATATATCCAGTGGCGCCCACCCTGCATCATCAAATGTAGTTGTTCTGGATTACTGTAGCATGCTATATATCCAGTGGCGCCCACCCTGCATCATCAAATGTAGTTGTTCTGGATTACTGTAGCATGCTATATATCCGATGGCGCCCACCCTGCATCATCAAATGTAGGTTGTTCTGGATTACTGTAGCACGCTATACATCCAGTGGCGCCCACCCTGCATCATCAAATGTAGTTGTTCTGGATTACTGTAGCATGCTATACATCCAGTGGCACCCACCCTGCATCATCAAATGTAGTTGTTCTGGATTACTGTAGCATGCTATACATCCAGTGGCGCCCACCCTGCATCATCAAATGTAGGTTGTTCTGGATTACTGTAGCACGCTATACATCCAGTGGCGCCCACCCTGCATCATCAAATGTAGTTGTTCTGGATTACTGTAGCATGCTATACATCCAGTGGCACCCACCCTGCATCATCAAATGTAGTTGTTCTGGATTACTGTAGCATGCTATACATCCAGTGGCGCCCACCCTGCATCATCAAATGTAGTTGTTCTGGATTACTGTAGCATGCTATACATCCAGTGGCGCCCACCCTGCATCATCAAATGTAGTTGTTCTGGATTACTGTAGCATGCTGTACATCCAGTGGTGCCCACCCTGCATCATCAAATGTAGTTGTTCTGGATTACTGTAGCATGCTATACATCCAGTGGCACCCACCCTGCATCATCAAATGTAGTTGTTCTGGATTACTGTAGCATGCTATACATCCAGTGGCGCCCACCCTGCATCATCAAATGTAGTTGTTCTGGATTACTGTAGCATGCTGTACATCCAGTGGTGCCCACCCTGCATCATCAAATGTAGTTGTTCTGGATTACTGTAGCATGCTATACATCCAGTGGCGCCCACCCTGCATCATCAAATGTAGTTGTTCTGGATTACTGTAGCATGCTATACATCCAGTGGTGCCCACCCTGCATCATCAAATGTAGTTGTTCTGGATTACTGTAGCATGCTATACATCCAGTGGCGCCCACCCTGCATCATCAAATGTAGTTGTTCTGGATTACTGTAGCATGCTATACATCCAGTGGCACCCACCCTGCATCATCAAATGTAGGTTGTTCTGGATTACTGTAGCACGCTATACATCCAGTGGCACCCACCCTGCATCATCAAATGTAGGTTGTTCTGGATTACTGTAGCACGCTATACATCCAGTGGCGCCCACCCTGCATCATCAAATGGACATTGGAAGACAAGACTCATTAGAAAGGATTACCAAGGATGGCCCAGAAAGCTTCCCCACTGTTGTCAACATTGAGACATTTTTGAAATAGTATAGACCCTAAATTTAAGGTGTAAACTGTCTGGGTCTGTCACTGACCACCTACTTACATGGGATAGTCTGGTGTGAGGAACATTGTCTTGTAATGTCTGGGTCTGTCACTGACCACCTACTTACATGGGATAGTGTGGTGTGAGGAACATTGTCTTGTAATGTCTGGGTCTGTCACTGACCACCTACTTACATGGGATAGTCTGGTGTGAGGAACACTGTCTTGTAATGTCTGGGTCTGTCACTGACCACCTACTTACATGGGATAGTGTGGTGTGAGGAACATTGTCTTGTAATGTCTGGGTCTGTCACTGACCACCTACTTACATGGGATAGTCTGGTGTGAGGAACACTGTCTTGTAATGTCTGGGTCTGTCACTGACCACCTACTTACATGGGATAGTGTGGTGTGAGGAACACTGTCTTGTAATGTCTGGGTCTGTCACTGACCACCTACTTACATGGGATAGTGTGGTGTGAGGAACATTGTCTTGTAATGTCTGGGTCTGTCACTGACCACCTACTTACATGGGATAGTGTGGTGTGAGGAACATTGTCTTGTAATGTCTGGGTCTGTCACTGACCACCTACTTACATGGGATAGTGTGGTGTGAGGAACACTGTCTTGTAATGTCTGGGTCTGTCACTGACCACCTACTTACATGGGATAGTGTGGTGTGAGGAACATTGTCTTGTAATGTCTGGGTCTGTCACTGACCACCTACTTACATGGGATAGTGTGGTGTGAGGAACACTGTCTTGTAATGTCTGGGTCTGTCACTGACCAGCTACTTACATGGGAAAGTGGTGTTTGAGGAACATTGTCTTGTAATGTCTGGGTCTGTCACTGACCACCTACTTACATGGGATAGTGTGGTGTGAGGAACACTGTCTTGTAATGTCTGGGTCTGTCACTGACCACCTACTTACATGGGATAGTGTGGTGTGAGGAACACTGTCTTGTAATGTCTGGGTCTGTCACTGACCACCTACTTACATGGGATAGTGTGGTGTGAGGAACATTGTCTTGTAATGTCTGGGTCTGTCACTGACCACCTACTTACATGGGATAGTGTGGTGTGAGGAACACTGTCTTGTAATGTCTGGGTCTGTCACTGACCACCTACTTACATGGGATAGTGTGGTGTGAGGAACATTGTCTTGTAATGTCTGGGTCTGTCACTGACCAGCTACTTACATGGGATAGTGTGGTGTGAGGAACATTGTCTTGTAATGTCTGGGTCTGTCACTGACCACCTACTTACATGGGATAGTGTGGTGTGAGGAACACTGTCTTGTAATGTCTGGGTCTGTCACTGACCACCTACTTACATGGGATAGTGTGGTGTGAGGAACATTGTCTTGTAATGTCTGGGTCTGTCACTGACCGCCTACTTACATGGGATAGTGTGGTGTGAGGAACATTGTCTTGTAATGTCTGGGTCTGTCACTGACCAGCTACTTACATGGGATAGTGTGGTGTGAGGAACATTGTCTTGTAATGTCTGGGTCTGTCACTGACCACCTACTTACATGGGATAGTGTGGTGTGAGGAACATTGTCTTGTAATGTCTGGGTCTGTCACTGACCGACTACTTACATGGGATAGTGTGGTGTGAGGAACACTGTCTTGTAATGTCTGGGTCTGTCACTGACCACCTACTTACATGGGATAGTGTGGTGTGAGGAACACTGTCTTGTAATGTCTGGGTCTGTCACTGACCACCTACTTACATGGGATAGTGTGGTGTGAGGAACACTGTCTTGTAATGTCTGGGTCTGTCACTGACCACCTACTTACATGGGATAGTGTGGTGTGAGGAACACTGTCTTGTAATGTATTGTAGACATATATTAGGAAACAGGTTTTGTTAATTATTAGTCAGAGGGAGTATTTTAGAGTAAGTTAGTTTCGGATTCTGTCGGGGAATTCAGCGAGCGATAATAGGGTTGTTTACTATTCGAAAATTGAGATAGCATAGTGAATAGTTTACATTGGCTAATATATATATATATAAAGTGATCTATTTACTTAAATTACATACATAAGGTAATATCTGACATAGTGGTAGTCAACGTTTTCGGTAAAAAGGAATTAACAGCAGGATTTTAGCGTAAATTAGTACACACTGACTTCGTTGTTTTGTTACACAGTGTTCTCCGTATTCGCCAGGTGGCAGGATTTTTAGCCTAAAGTGTTCTTTTGATCACAAAAACAGCCTTATTCAAGGCTAACGTAGCAAACTAATTAAAAATAAATTGTATGATGGCGCCGTGCAAACGGCAGTTAAAGGCCACAAGGCATTTAATTTGTGGCAGTTGCAGCAACTGGGTGGATTTCGTCAAGTCTGGGTGCGAGAAGTCCTGGGCTGAGGTCCAGGCAGATAGTTTTAGTTTTGAGTGTAGGGGATGCGCACGGATGAAGGAACTAGAGGTGGAGTTGGAAGAGCTGAGGCTGCTCGTTGTGGCAATGGTGGGAAGGGAACAGGGGAGTTGTGCCAGTAGTTCCGGTGGGGGAACTGTAGACGATAAAGTGTCGAAAGACACAAGAGATGCTAGGGAGAGCTCACCTCAGCCTGGGAGGAAGCTGAGAGGAGGGAAGGTGACAGGTCATAGGGAGACAGGACGTAAGGAGACGGGAAGGAAAGGAACGGAAGGGAAGACAACCAGAGTGAAGGAGATGGGAGTAGGGGAGACAGGAGGGAAGGAGAAGGGAGTGGGGGAGACGGGAGGGAAGACAACCGGAGTGAAGGAGAGGGGAGTAGCGGCGACAGGAGGGAAGGAGAAGGGAGTGGGGGAGACGGGAGGGAAAACAACCGGAGGGAAGGAGAGGGGAGTAGGGGAGACAGGAGGGAAGGAGAAGGGAGTGGGGGAGACGGAAGGGAAAACAACCGGAGTGAAGGAGAGGGGAGTGGGAGAGACAAGAGCAAAGGAGTGGGAAGTGGGGGAGACAGGAGGGAAGGGGTCAGGACAGAATGTGATGGAGGGGATCGAAAGGAAGAGTTATTCTGCAGCAGTGATAGAGGGGGTGAGGAAGAGAGCGAGGGTGTTTGTGGGGGATTCGATAGTTAGGAAGACCGACAGAGTCTTAAACAAGGGAGATGATGTGGTGGTCTGCTTGCCTGGAGCCAAAATAGAGGCGATAACTGAGAGGGTAAAAAACATCGTAGGCTCGGGTAAGGGTGGATCTGTTTTAGTACACGTAGGGACAAATAACGTAGAGAGGGAGGGTACAACTGCCATAGTTAGGAAATATAGGCAGTTGGTCAGAACACTAAAACAGACGCGGGTTGAGCAGGTAATACTGTCAGGGATTTTACCTGTAATGGGCAGGAGGGGTCACAAATATCGAAATTGTCGGGGGATGGCAATTAACATGTTAGTCCAGAGGCTGTGTAGGGAAGAGGAAGTTGGATTTGTGGATTTATGGGGAAGTTTTGTTGGGAGGGCAGATATGTACATGAAGGATGGGCTTCATTTAAGTGGAAAGGGGGCGGCAGTATTCGCGGACAAACTTTCAGCAGCAGTAGATAGCGACTTGGGTACAATGACAAATGTTTTTGGAAGTAAACATTCTTTAAACTAGAAGTGCAGGGGGGTTACCTAGAGGTGTCTCAAGCAGAACAAGAGGCCACTAGCACAGATAAACCAATATCAAATCATCCGAAAAACATCTCTGAAAAAGGTTATATATGCGTATGTTTAAATGCAAGGAGCATAGTAAATAAGAAAAACGAATTAAACATTATGGTAGAAGATATTGACCCTCACATAATTGGTATAACTGAATCATGGGCCAACATAGATATTACAGATGCTGAATTAGGACTGACAGGATACGTAATGTTTAGGAAAGATCGAATAGGAAGAAGGGGCGGGGGAGTTATTTTATATGTTAAAGAATCTATTCAGGCTTATGAAATAAAACTAGAAAGGGAAGCAGATTGCGATGAAGCTGTTTGGTGCAAAATTGTTTCAGGAAATTCAAAATTAACTATTGGATTAGTTTACCGAAGTCCAAACATAAACGAAGAGGACAACACAAAAATAAAAAACGCTATAAAGGAAGTTAGTAAAGGGGAATGTATCATAATGGGAGATTTTAACCATGGACACATACAATGGAATTCTCTAGAGAGCACAGGGATTGAGGATCAACAATTTCTATGTTTAATCCAGGATAGCTTTCTTACTCAGCACGTACTAGAACCAACCAGGGGAGAAAATGTATTAGATATAGTTTTGTCATCACAAAAAGAATTAGTGGACAATGTAAAAATATTTGAACCATTGGGTAATAGTGACCATAATCAAATACATTTTGACATCAATGTAAAATCAGAAAGTAAAAATAAGAAAACGTACAAGAGAAACTTCCACAAAGGTAACTACAAAGATATGAGAAAATACTTAGCACAGCTAGATTGGAATAACATGCTGATGAATAAGACCGCAATTGAATGCTGGAACATTCTTAAATATGAAATTGAGAGTATCATCGATAAATTTGTTCCCTTCCGAAAACAAGGAAAACGGTGTAGAAAGAAACATTTGTCAAAAGAGGCTATTAGAAAAATAATGCTAAAACAAACTATGTGGAGGGTTTATAGGCGTACCAGAAAGGAAGAAGACTATGCAAAATACAAAGAGGCACTTAATGCAGCTACAACTGAAATCAGACAATCTAAAAGAAGCTATGAGCAAAAACTGGCATGTAACATAAAAAATGACAGCAAGAGTTTTTATGCATATGTCAGGAGTAAACAAAACGTACAAGACAAGGTTGGACCTCTAGAAGACAGTGCTGGAAATATAATATCACAGGGGTTTTTAATGGCGGAAGACCTAAATGGTTACTTCAGTTCAGTGTTTACCAAGGAAGATATTAGTTCATTACCAGTTGCTGATGCTAAATTTCAGGGGGCTAAATCTGAATATTTAGGACCGTTAGTTGTAACTCCAGAATTGGTAGCTAAGAAAATAAGGGCAATGAAGGATAACAAATCACCGGGAGTGGATGGGATTCCTCCAAAATTACTAATGGAAACAGTAGATCAAATCAGTATACCACTTGCAAGAGTATTCAACTTGTCATTAAAAGAGGGAGTTGTTCCGTTTGAATGGAAAGAAGCAAACATCATACCATTATTTAAAAAGGGTTCGAGAAATAAGTCAGAGAATTACAGACCAGTGAGTTTAACGTCAGTGATTTGTAAATTATTAGAAAGGTTAATTAAAGACCATATGGTGGACTTCCTCGTTAAGCATAAATTATTAAATTCATCTCAACATGGATTCCTTAAAGCAAGGTCATGCTTAACAAATATGTTATGTTTTTTGGAAGAAATCACTAAGTGGATAGACGTGGGATCGCCAGTAGATATTATCTACTTAGATTTTCAGAAAGCTTTTGACAAAGTGCCACATCAAAGATTGCTACTTAAATTAAAAGCCCATGGTATCGGGGATAGCATAACTGACTGGATAGAACAATGGCTGACTGACAGA
The DNA here is from genome assembly GCA_963662155.1 of Lamellibrachia columna. Taxonomy (NCBI): domain Eukaryota; kingdom Metazoa; phylum Annelida; class Polychaeta; order Sabellida; family Siboglinidae; genus Lamellibrachia; species Lamellibrachia columna. The sequence goes on along the minus strand of OY759270.1, from coordinate 52,789,126 downwards.
AGACAACGAGTTGTAGTAGATGGAGAAGTTTCAAATTGGAAATCGGTTTTGAGTGGGGTACCTCAAGGGTCAGTACTAGGACCTATATTATTCTTAATTTATATCAATGACTTGGACGACAGTATAACAAGTAACGTACTGAAATTTGCGGATGACACAAAACTGTTTAGAAAGGTTAATACTGATGGTGATAAACAACATTTACAAAACGATCTAGACAGATTAGTGAAATGGTCTGAGAAATGGCAGATGCTGTTCAATTTTGGGAAATGTAAATGCCTACATACAGGACATGGGAACTTGAATGTAAACTATAAAATGGGAGATACTGTTCTGGGTACTACTGTAAAAGAAAAGGACTTAGGAGTTACAATAAGCGCTGATATGAAAGTTTCAGAGCAGTGTGGTATTGCAGCTTCAAAGGGTAATCAAATTCTTGGATTGATTAGAAGAAACATAACATACAAGGGAAAAAAGTTAATTATACCTCTTTATAAAGCAATAGTTAGACCTCATTTAGAATACTGTATACAAGCATGGAGACCATATCGTAAGAAGGATATAGATACGCTTGAACGCATACAAAGGAGAGCAACTAAAATGATTCCAGAACTTAGAGACCTTAGTTATGAAGAACGCCTGAAAGAATGTGGTTTAACAACTCTAGAGACAAGGAGGTTAAGAGGAGATCAGATTGAAGTTTTTAAGATATTGAATGGGTATGAAATTATTGATAGAAATATGTTTTTCTCACTCAAGAAGGATAGCAGAACTAGAGGACATGAGGTAAAATTAGTAAAGGATCAATGTAGATTGGACATCAGGAAGCACTCGTTCTCACAGAGGACAATAAATGAATGGAACAAATTGTCTACAGATTGTGTAACTGCTACCAGCGTGAATATGTTTAAAAACAAGGTTGACACATATATCAGGAGGGCGGGTTATAAGTAGGTGAACATTGTTGGACTCTCGATAAGCCAATGGCTTCCTTGTCCACTTGCCATCTGGGCCTTTGGCTTGGATGGCAAATCTTGTTAAATCTTGTTAAATGTCTGGGTCTGTCACTGACCACCTACTTACATGGGATAGTGTGGTGTGAGGAACACTGTCTTGTAATGTCTGGGTCTGTCACTGACCACCTACTTACATGGGATAGTGTGGTGTGAGGAACATTGTCTTGTAATGTCTGGGTCTGTCACTGACCACCTACTTACATGGGATAGTGTGGTGTGAGGAACATTGTCTTGTAATGTCTGGGTCTGTCACTGACCACCTACTTTCATGGGATAGTGTGGTGTGAGGAACATTGTCTTGTAATGTCTGGGTCTGTCACTGACCAGCTACTTACATGGGATAGTGTTGTGTGAGGAACATTGTCTTGTAATGTATGGGTCTGTCACTGACCACCTACTTTCATGGGATAGTGTGGTGTGAGGAACACTGTCTTTATCTATGCAGAACTGCGTTAGCAACGGGTTAGCAACACAGTGAATATATTTAATGCTAACACGGGTCGACCAGGACCACACTGTAATTCGGTTTTTGTGAGGCCGATGACATGCCTGTCTCTGTCAGCTGATCGAGTGCAAGCGTGCCCATGCTCACATCTGCCAGGGGACACCAGGATGTAGTGAATGACAGGCCGGCTGTGTCTGACACAGTTTATGAGTTTTATAAGCATGGATTCACTGTGTCACCTGAATCGACTTGACAAGATTTTGTGCATTTGATTTGGTTTTCGCCTCGTTTCACTTTTACACTCCCGGGACCTGTGTTTTTGTCAGTGAAAGTGGCCTTTTTGGTGAAAAGATGGGTGTGACCTTGCAGGTTTATAATGTATTAAATAAGGGACGGACCTGGAAACCGTGAGTGCACGCAACTCACATAAACAGTAATACCTGCAAACACATGCTTTCTGCAGCTGGGCGCTCGTGCATTAAATGCATACGTGCGCACACGCACACACCTTTGCTGCAGAGGAACTGTTCCATATTCAGTTCGCACTCTGTTTACCCCATCCAGGGGTTAATGCCCTGTCCAGTACTTGATGTATACCGAGCAGGTGTTTTTATCAGTACTAGCTGTGATGAGTGATGACACCGGCCAACTACAAGCCCGAGGGTCCTAACCTCCCCCACCCCCCTTCATGTCAGTCACCCCATCACAGGGACGACAGCCAAGGGCCACTCAGAGGTGTGCTTATAAATCTTAATGAACACTGTTAGTGACGCAGTACAAGGCTGAGTCTTTCCCCACCTGTATACATTATATATTGTCTTCCACTATCTTGTCCTTGGGCCTGTTTCAGCTCTCTTCACCAGATCTTCTGGTTATCCTCTGCTTGATTGGGTCAGAAAGTTGGTCAAGGTAACTATGTTGTCAGCTTTCTTGACTTTGTCTCCCAAAATGATCAAGTGTCCAATGAATGGGTGTCATACGATGCACTAACCCAACATGAATACCGGTAGTTGGCCGATCCACAAATACATTGTAGCTAGTAGCTGAAAACTGTTCTCAAATAAAGGTTTTCTTGTGAGTGATTCACAGTATGACCTGCTTTAGACCTTTTTAGTATAACCCCCAATTTAGTGCATTTCCTCCCATCTCTGTAGCTGGAGAACATAAGACGTCATCTCACAACATTGATGTTTGGTTTCATTGGTAGGAGGGGAGAGGGGCTTATTCATTTAACATATTATGTCATACACAGATATTTTTCCCCCCAAAATTTTTTTCACAATCAAAGTTCATAAGAGTTTGACTTGGAGTGCTTCATGCATTGTTGCACTAAGATGGCTGAAGTACCACTTGGTGAATGTAAAATTCCCAAAATTGCACAATTAAAAGTTTCATGTAGGGGGTAGGGGGGTCTGAAGTTGAATGAAATTGGTTTTGTGGAGCACCACACAACAATGTTTAGGGACGGCACCTAAGTGGTACAATGGACGGTAAAGCCTGTATACATAATATTTACATAATGTTTACATAATGTTTACATAAACAAATGTACAAAAACAAAGATACCTAAAACAAAATTTAAACAAGTAATGAGCATAGATATTGTATCGCATTTTGCAAATGGTTTGTGCAAAACAATGTCCTCTGATGCATCTGTGATGAGTAATAGAAAAGTGGTGTTGATGTCGTCACAAACTCCCTGTTGCGTTGATTTAATTCTCGTTGACGTCAGATGTTGGATTCTGCACAAAAAGTAGGTGCTATGTAATGGTAGAATTACCTGGCCTGGCCCGACTGTGTTATATCCCACAGACAGATGAAGGATCTGCCTGTCATGAGTCACCACGTCCAGGGTAAATACACATCAGCAGCTGCTGTAAACACTTGTCATGGCAGATCATAATGTCTTGTCAGCACACATAAATGAAGCGAATGTGTTCACACAAATGACCATTAATTGTATAAAAACAACTGCTTGCAATCTGGGCCAGGTTTATTGAACTGTTGTGGTTTTTATATAATTATTTAATTTTTTGTCTCTCGGATGTGTCTTTAGGTCTACTGTGTTACTACCATCCTAATTAATAAACAACATACTTATTTTTATTAATTAATTATTATTATTATTTTTTCTTTCAATTATTCATGTGGTACATGTGTAACTGATTTATTTTTAATAAGTAAAAGATGTGTTCCTTACACTACAAAGTGTATATTATATATATATATATATATATATATATATATATATATATATATATATATATATGTATATATATATATATATATATATATATATATATATATATGTATGTATATATGTATATATATATATGTATATATATATATATATATATATATATATATATATATATATATATATATATATATATATATAATTATATATATTTCTCTATTAACATTGCAGCAATATATACATAATTACTGTTATGTCTGTGTGTTGAAAATTAGACCACATTTAAAAATACTGTCACCAAGCACTAATTATGCACAAGTTGTTGCCAGTCAGAGCAACATATATATATATATATATATAGACATGATGCAAAAAAATTGAAACTACATTAATGTATACTTGTAGAAAGCAGTATCCTTTATCCTAGTCCCTGTTCAAACAGTTATCAGCTACAGTCGGTTGTCAGCGAACTCATAAATATTCCTTGCAGCAAGCCTTCTGTCTTGCTTAAAAAAATGCCCAGGCCTCATCCAGAGCCCTGGTGTTATAAGGCGGGTGACTAATCCCTGCTGTTAATCTTCCTACCTCCCCAGCCAGGGAGTGTCTTCCACCTGCCGGGCCAGTGTAGAATAACAATTTATTCCAACTGTTTATCTAATGCCCTGGAAGCTGTATACAGATCTCTGCACACAGATCTCGGTCTCATTCATTAAATGGGTCGGCATTAAATGCAGAGGATTTAAAACTCTTCAATTTATTTATCCTGGTGCGAATCAGGTTAGTTAATGTTTACATATCCAGTGTGTGAATAGTTTAAGTTTATGCACAGTCGGTTCAATAAAAGGGTACATTTGTTAAAATCATCTAAAGAATCGACTTTGATCGTTAGATCTGGTAACTTCCAAGAGTGAATAGCCTTAAGCCATAGTATATCATAGTATATAGAGATGGGCCACTTTTGCCCTTTTTTGCCGAATTTTTTATTTTTGCAAAATGAAATGAAACAATTTAATTGAGGACAGACCTTTAAATGATTGATGTCAGGGTTTCAGTAACTATTTTTTTTCACATCCATGAATGTGATTTGTACTCCCTTCATGAAGGGATGAGGCTAGTTCAGGCTGCACCTCCCCAGCTGTTATGCCTTTCCTCTGTGTTGACCTCGTTTGATTAAGTCCTGTCAGGAGCACAGGTATTATGTTAGTACTATTAATGTAATAAATGTTCACTAGGTGCCACCACTTGACTTTGGACTTTGCAGCAAGTGGCTCACTGCCAAGGCTGAGCTGGTAAACTGTCTGTTGTATAGATAGACAAGACACTATGACATCATCCACAATGTCCTTGGCAGATCTGTCAATTCTTACACCAAATCAACATTCCTGGCAAAACATTCAGCCAGGCTGTGATGACTGCGCAAAAGACATACATTCATATAGATTTTTCAGTCTATTGCTGTGACTCATTTATATGTAGCTGAGAGAATTAGAACAACAGGGACTCTACAAGGTAGTTCAGTCTTTGAACAATAGCAGCAGGATCAAACAGTTCTCTCTCTCTGTCTCTCTTTCTCACGCTCTCTCATTCTATGCAAACTCCCAGAAGGCTATACAGTTGAACCTTCCTGCTGAACCGTCTGGAAAAACACTGACACAGTTTGCTGACATAATTCTTGTTCGACCCACCAGGAATATCATTTAAGAGTAAACCCTAACATAAATGTTGGTTTGTTGTAAGGCGTTACATTGTAATTGTGAAAGATTTATTCAGCTGGATAGACCTGGTTTGTTGCCATGTGGTTTTGGTATTTTTTTAGAAAATGTTGTCCCTTGACATAAACCTAGAAAAATCCATAGGTGAAAAACAGTGCTGCTACCTAGTGTGAATAAAGAGTCTCTTATGAAGTCAGCATCTATGGTGCCACGCACCGCATGTGTGTCTTGAACCAAACAGTCTTAGAATCATAACTGGACATTTCAGCAATAGACATATCAGCCAGGGCATTTCTATCATGAACCAGTTTTATGTAAAGCATCAGCTAACTAATTATTCAGTTCATTATTTATTTATTTATTTAGCACAATTCAAAATTATCTGAACTGTAAAATTGTTGCAATAATGTATTAAACACTGCAGTCACAGCCAGAGTAAAATCTGTTAAAAAGTTATTCTTATCCTGGTCATTGGCAAAAATTTACCCATTCCATTTTTGGAATGTCCGTTTGGTGGTTTCCTCTGCTGCGGTCTCACTTTTGATCTCCGCTGTCTCAAGTAATTAACAGTTGCAGCGATCTGTGCATACTTGATTCGATTAACTATTTTGGAACCATGACACAGGAAATACCTTCTAATCATCACATTTACCATTTCAGTTGTGTTATAATAGGAACGTTTAAAGACAATAAATGCTAATCAGTCAACTTTCTTCATCGTCAGATTTCTTGTTTATTGTCGTTATTCATGACATCACTTAGAGTTTCCTAATGAGTGTCCCAGTCAAAACGTTACATGGCTTAAAGATCCGTCCTTAATTAGGTTTTTTTACTCGTCTAGTTTCAGGATCATTTTGCGAAAGAATATACATGTATGACGTGTTAACTCTAGCGTCCACTATGACAATGTACCTGTATGACGTGTTAACTTTAGTGTCCACTATGACAATGTACCTGTATGACGTGTTAACTTTAGTGTCCACTATGACAATGTACCTGTATGACGTGTTAACTCTAGCGTTCACTATGACAACGCTAACTCGTTTCTGCAAATTTTTATTTAGTTTTAGTGAAATCATCAGAGGAACATTTTAATTATTTTATATACTCTAACATACGGCTATTCACATTTCACAAATCACCTGATCTAATGGTCAATGTCAATTTTTTTTTATTATTAAAAAAAATTACACTCTTATTAAACCAACAGTGCATGTTACTTGTAGAGACTGTTCATGTTACTTGTAGAGACTGTTCATGTTATTTGTAGAGACTGTTCATGTTACTTGTAGAGACTGTTCATGTTACTTGTAGATACTGTTCATGTTACTTGTAGAGACTGTTCATGTTACTTGTAGAGACTGTTCACACACTACATATTTGAACACCAATAAACCTGATTCAAGATGGACTATATGAATTGAGGACTGAGCTTTAATTAGTTCCTATGTTTAAAAGCCCATGTAGGAAAAGCCCAAAATGATAATTGCAAAAGAATGGAACACAGAACCATATCTTTGTGGACAGCATAAAATCTTTACATTTGATATTCTCTTTGTATTGCTTTATAATTATTTTTTTTATGACTAGTACCGGTGTTTCATTCAAGTACATACTATGATTTGATAATAACATAATATAATGCATCCAAATTAAACTGCGCCACTTCCTTTGCTTGATTAATGAAACTGTGTACAGTGTAATTTAATTTATAGGTTATAAATAAACACACTCAATCATGGCTGTGTCCAGCCCGGTAAAGACATTAATTTGGTAGCATTGACACAAAAGACACCAAGTGCTTGGACAGATGCTGAGGAAATAGGCACCCCCTTGGCCATTAAAGGCACATTTCTGTTCAGTTTTAAGGAATAGTTCCTCCCCCTTCGTTGTGGCACCAATCATTACTGTTCATTCTATCAATGGTGCTAATTGACGCCACAAACATTCTGTGATATCATTATTGAACACTTGCTGGGAATAGTCTTTCCTCCACCTTGACAGCTGGTTGGCTGCACACTAAATTTTTTTTTTGCAATCACAAAACTGTCCTTGTCACAAGCTCTCAGTCATCATTACTCATGACAAATGAATGACATTATGTGACTTGGATACTTGATATATCACATTTGAATCCAATTACATGATTCCATTCATCAAACACTACTGCGGTGCCTAAACCCACACATTATTACCAGATGATTTATTTAATTAAACTGATACTTGGCATAAATGTATTAGTAAAATGATTGGTATGATGTAGACATAACAGTATATACAGTATACATTTAAACACACCTATTCTTTGCAATTGGTATTGGAATTTTTTTGGTGAAATTAGTATAATTTAGTAAATCATGTTGAAAACAGAACAATTTAGATCCATTGATCTGTTAATATATTTGACAGGTTGGACTGACTATTGCATGCTTCAGGACATTAATTGGGTAATACATCAGTGTTTGTATCAATTCAATGTTCTGTGCTGGACGTGTCTTGCAGGCAGAAAGAGCTGGTGACACTCTACCGTTGTCCCTACTGTTAAATAAATAAAGACAGCGGATGCCTGGTGGAGTTAAATCACTATTTCACTTCCGGGTCCATGGCATACAAATGAAGTATCAGTGATTTTGAGATGGTCCCTACCGGATATGCATGTTGGAGGCTGCCAGTATTAGCTCACCGTTGATTAGCATAGGTTGGCTAACAGTTGCATTGTTCTCCCCCTCATTCAACACAAGTAACTGTGGAAAACATCTTATTGAGGCCGGAATATTTGACGGAATGTTTAACGGAATGTAGTTGTTTGTGCTGCTGTGTAAACTGGTTCTCTGTAGTGGAGCCAAATGAAAGAAAACAATGAAGGATTTGGCAAAGGAACACTTTCATATAAAGGAAGACAGGAATTAATGGAGAAAAGAATATTGAAATAAAGACATTTAGCATGAACAAAAGAACAAAGGCCAACATTGTGTACATCATCATCTTCATCATCATCATCCAGCCCAATTACATACATGTTGCACATTCTTGGAATTCAACATAACAAACATAACCTGGGCTTTAGTCAGCTGCAGTGATTAGTTTTTTCATCCACTTTATAGGCCCATGTAGATCCCAGCTTCCTCGGTGAAATAGTGGTCACTTCGTATACTGACTGCTCTATAATACAGGGAGTTGGGAGGGAGAGAGGGAGAGAGATTGTTCCACTGTATAGCAACAGGGTTTAATTTACTTCCGCTTGATTGCAAGGAAACCACTGTAGTGTCATCATTACGAAAGAATCTGCTTTGACAAGTGACAGCAAATTAATTTACTGTGTCCAAAATGACCAACTAGTTCACTAAATAAGTGGTAAATCTATAAACGAGTCAATTTGTATACAGATGTATGTCAGGACCTGAGATGACATGATGGTCACATTGTGCAAACAACAATAGTGACATGTCCCTTGTTCTCACTGGCAGTGCCTCTTTGTCTGTGCATAAAGACAAGAGACAAAGATGACAACTGCCCTGTGTAGCTTTCCTACAGCTAATAGAGAAATTGTAAAAGTCAGCGAAAATGCTCATAAAAGTGTTGTGGAGATTTCAGAGGACTGTGTAGATCTATGAACACATCAGCAGGTTTGGATGTTCATTGTTGATGCAAACAAATGCAATGCAGTAGACCGGCTACTGATGGGTCAGTTGCGTCCACGCCATTTGTTGGTCATTTTATATTCCATGGCAGTGAAAGGGGGTTACACTAGGCGCAACAACATTCTGTTGATTCACACTTAATAAATAATTTGAATTTGTCATCATCACTTGCTGTGTTTACGAAATATTCACAGGAAACATGTCTTGGAAATAAAGTCACAAACCAAAAAATGGAAAATAAAGTCACAGAACATTTACATATTTCAAAATAAATTACTTAATTACCCCTGGTAGTATGATTATTTAAGTGTTATACCAAATTACATTGAGTCAGAGCAATTGAGTAACAATTAAAATGCCACTTACCGGGTAATCTGAAATAAGTTATTATAAGTTATTTTACTGCAATCTTCATGGGATAACAATGATGGTGTTATTGGGTGAATATGTTGTTGAGCATTTTTTAAAGACATTGTTGTCAATTTGGCGAAATGGTCTAATGTAATTCCATTGGGTCTATTTCCCTAACTGTGTTTCCTGACTTTATTTCCTGCCCAAAACAGTTTGTTCATGTTGAACCAACTGTCTCTTCCCTCGGAGGAGAACCCTCTCGGAAACACAGGAGATTGTGTTTATACAGTTTTCTGCTTAGACACATACATGCATCAGCTGCCAAGTACCTGCGTTAATGAACTAGGCTTATTGGCTGTTTGTAAGGTGCTACTTCAGCCCACAAACTGGCTGATACTTTGGAGAGAAAGGCAAGGTTTGCAGCTGGCTTTTAACTCTTGATACACATTGATTATGTCACCCAAACCTTGGGCACCAGCACGGTAGATGTTGTGCCCACAGCCCTGTGGTTATTGCACTTTTAGCAGACTGATTAATTGAAATTATCTCGCAGGTAGAGGGAAACTGTTGGCAGACCTCTTCAGATCAACCTGCAGTCCTGGGCAAGTGTTGGCTAATATAAACACATTGAATGTGTGTTCTTATGTAGTGCAGTATCCAGTCTGTAAGATGGTTCAAACTTCAAAATCCTTTACACTTTACCCCCAGCAGACTTGTTCATTCCATTACCACCTCAACCTCTCTCTAGGAAGCATTCAGCCTCACTGAAATTACCGCATGCAGACTATTCATAGCACCACCATGCCCCTCCTGTCAGCCAATAATGTGTAAAATACCACAATATGAGAAAGAAAAGACGAATACCATTGAACCATACATCATTGAAGATAAATTACGGTTTCAATATTCACAGAAGAAACAAAATTCATCCTTGAGTTACTTGAAGTGTTTGAATGGATTGACAATCCAGTTTTTTGTAATGTAAATTTGGACAGTTTCTTGACATGGCTGCCTGGTTTATGCCTGGTTTACACCAAATGGCTGGCCAGTTTACGCCACATGGCTGGCCAGTTTACGCCACATGGCAGCCTGGTTTACGCCACATGGCTGCCTGGTCTATGCCACATGGCTGCCTGGTCTACACCACATGGCTGCCTGGTCTATGCCACATGGCTGCCTGGTCTACACCACATGGCTGCCTGGTTTTGGCTGCCTGGTCTACGCCACATGGCTGCCTGGTCTATGCCACATGGCTGCCTGGTCTACGCCACATGGCTGCCTGGTCTATGCCACATGGCTGCCTGGTCTACGCCACATGGCTGCCTGGTCTATGCCACATGGCTGCCTGGTCTACGTCACATGGCTGCCTGGTTTTGGCTGCCTGGTTTACACCACATGGCTGCCTGGTTTATGCCACATGGCTGCCTGGTCTATGCCACATGGCTGCCTGGTTTACACCACATGGCTGCCTGGTTTACGCCACATGGCAGTATATCCCGGTATAAACCATCTCTCTAAAATTAGGTTTATGACCCCCCAATGGGCCCGGAGCTGTCAGTTTGATCACATGTTGGTGCCAATACATCAGTACATGATTGTAGAACGAGCCCAGTGCAACCAGCCAGTGAAGCCCCGAGGGTGATTGTGTGTTACAAGATGCCAGTCCAGGCATCTGTAGTCACATTGGCATCACCGAGGTGACATATACCAACCAGGGTCTATCTGTGTGTCTCTGTTGGTCGTCCAAGCACATCCATGGCGAGGACAAAGAGACAACAATACCATTGTTATAATATATTGTCTGAGTCCCTACGAGAGGCATCGTTAAACCGTCGGAGTACAATAGACCACCTGTACTCTTCGTGCCCGTTCCGAGGCGTTCCCTCCTCACTTGCACCATCAATCTGCTTACTAAACAATTTTCAGTTGTGTGCTGTCCCTGTATTCAGGTATAACAAGTGCTGTGTTATATGCCATTGATATGTTCCTTGTTCTTCCATCGTTATTCTTAGATCAACTGAATTGACAGTATCATTTGTCTCTCCCCAGCTCCCTCATCTCACTCCACAACACGGTAGTCTTTGTGTGGAGAACTCTCAGCATTGTAACAACAAGAGCCAGGACCTTCACTCAGTTTAAAATCTTCTCATATGGAGATCTTGATGCAACTAATGTGTAATTATAATTTACTTCATGAAACTGTTCATTAAGTTGGTAGATATATATATATGTATATATATATATATATATATATATATATATATATATATATATATATATATATTATTTATACATATCTACCAACTTAATGAACAATTTCATGAAGTAAATTATAATTACAAATTAGTTGCATCAAGATCTCCATATGAGAAGATTTTAAACTGAGTTAAGATATATATATATATATATATATATGTCATAACTATTGAGATTACTTACTCTCAAAGTTTCAGCTGCCATCCGCAGCCTAGTTCTTCCTCTGCTTGCCAGTTGACTTGGCAAGTTGACTCACATCATGAATTGAGATGCGGGGGACACCGACTGAGCCATGTATAGACTGGCCTGCTTGCCAAGTCAACTGGCTGTCAGAGAAAGAACTAGTCGTCCCAGAATTTCTAATGAAGGCTGCCGATGGCAGCCGAAACGTTGAGAGTAACTAACCTCAATAGTTGTGGTTGAACAAAATCATTACTCATATAATTTCATTGTATGCAATTTTGTATGTATTTCAATTTTAACATTACATGTGCATTGATCACCTATTCTGACTGTTAAGATTGTAATACAGTACATTTTTAGGATTTTTTCTAAATACTATTTATGTTTATAATTTTTTTTCTAAATTGTTATCATATAATTCATTACCTTTCTTATAATTCATTTGTAGTTTATAATGTATGTAAATATTTCTCTGTATAACAATTATACATGCCTATGTATTCTTTTCTGCATGTCCCCCATGAGATCAGTGTACACTTCTTGTTATAACCCCATCTCCTCACTTCAACCCCTTCTCATTCCATGAGCTTCTCCCCCTGTGTCTCTCTGCCCCCTGTGTCTCTCTTCCCCCTGTGTCTCTCTGCCCCCTGTGCACATGGCTCCTCATTCTCTATTGTTCTCGCATTGTCGTTTCCTTGGGCTACTTCACAGTTCTCATTTCTCAAGTATCTTTTTATCCCACTTCCTTAAGCCCCTATTTCTTCTCCAGTCAAGCCTTATCACGGTACATTTTTTCTCTTTAAGTGGCTCTTTCCTGTCAGGTTGGCCATAATACCTTCTTCGTTTCTTTTGTTCATTCCCTCTCCTGAAATCCGCCCCCCAATTGTTCCCGCTCAAATCTTATCAACTCAGTGTAACCCCTGTCGTGACCTCTTCAACTGGCCATCTGGCTACACTGTTGTCCTTCCTTCAAATGCAGAACCACCAATTGCTGACTCCTCAATCATTTGATTGGAATGCCAGATTAAACTCTCCATAGTCACCATATTCATCATCTGTTTTGTTACATTTGTCTGAATTCAGGTGACGATATTGATAGTTGCTGTCCTATAACGGTAGTTTCTATATTAAGTTTGACTGGATGGATACAGGCATGAATGACACCTGGCTGTCAGCTGATTGGTCAGTGTGTAGCCCGGGGGGGGGGATTCCGCTGGTCTCAGAGCAGGTGTTCCTTTGTTTGCCCCTGCCCCATTTGCTGCCAACAGCCCTGGAGTAATACTTAGTAGGGCCAACTTATCACCTCATTGTTCTACCCTTAGTGACTTAAGTAAGGCTGCACAGTAAGGGAGCAGGCCGCAACCTGTTGTTTATCCCAACCTTGCACCTCTAGGGAAAGTGGGAGTGATTAAAATGCATTAGCCTTCTGTTGTGTTGAATTGCCTGGTTTATTCCGCTGTTAATTCTGTATATATAAAGCGATTATATAAAGTCTACTTTTGTTATAACCACCGAAAGAATTTACTTTGATCGTGAGACTGGGTAATTTGTTAAAGTGTGACTACTTTATGTCATAGTATATAGAGCCTGACCACATGTCATAGTATATAGAGCCTGACCACATGTCATAGTATATAGAGCCTGACCACATGTCATAGTATATAGAGCTGACCACATGTCATAGTATATAGAGCGGACCACATGTCATAGTATATAGAGCTGACCACATGTCATGGTATATAGAGCCAGACCACATGTCATGGTATATAGAGCCAGACCACATGTTATAGTATATAGAGATGACCACATGTCATGTTATATAGAGCTGACCACATGTCATGGTATATAGAGCCAGACCACATGTCATGGTATATAGAGCCAGACCGCATGTCATGGTATATAGAGCCAGACCACATGTCATAGTATATAGAGATGACCACATGTCATGTTATATAGAGATGACCACATGTCATAGTATATAGAGCCAGACCACATGTCATGGTATATAGAGATGACCACATGTCATGGTATATAGAGCTGACCACATGTCATAGTATATAGAGCCAGACCACATGTTATAGTATATAGAGATGACCACATGTCGTGGTATATAGAGCCAGACCACATGTCATGGTATATAGAGCCAGACCACATCTTATAGTATATAGAGATGACCACATGTCAAGGTATATAGAGATGACCACATGTCATAGTATATAGAGCCAGACCACATGTCATGGTATATAGAGATGACCACATGTCATAGTATATAGAGCCAGACCACATGTCATGGTATATAGAGATGACCACATGTCATAATATATAGAGATGACCACATGTCATGGTATATAGAGCCAGACCACATGTCATGGTATATAGAGCCAGACCACATGTCATGGTATATAGAGATGACCACATGTCATAGTATATAGAGCCAGACCACATGTCATGGTATATAGAGCCAGACCACATGTCATGGTATATAGAGATGACCACATGTCATAGTATATAGAGCCAGACCACATGTTATAGTATATAGAGATGACCACATGTCATAGTATATAGAGATGACCACATGTCATAGTCTATAGAGATGACCACATATCATAGTATATAGAGCCAGACCACATGTCATGGTATATAGAGATGACCACATGTCATAGTATATAGAGATGACCACATGCCATGGTATATAGAGCTGACCACATGTCATGGTATATAGAGCCAGACCACATGTTATAGTATATAGAGACAGACCACATGTCATGGTATATAGAGATGACCACATGTCATAGTATATAGAGCCAGACCACATGTCATGGTATATAGAGCCAGACCACATGTCATGGTATATAGAGATGACCACATGTCATAGTATATAGAGCCATACCACATGTCATGGTATATAGAGCCAGCCCACATGTCATGGTATATAGAGCCAGACCACATGTCATGGTATATAGAGCCAGACCACATGTCATGGTATATAGAGCCAGACCACATGTCATAGTATATAGAGCCAGACCACATGTCATGGTATATAGAGATGACCACATGTCATAGTATATAGAGCCAGACCACATGTCATAGTATATAGAGATGACCACATGTCATAGTATATAGAGATGACCACATGTCATGGTATATAGAGCCAGACCACATGTCATGGTATATAGAGATGACCACATGTCATGGTATATAGAGATGACCACATGTCATCTTATATAGAGATGACCACATGTCATAGTATATAGAGCCAGACCACATGTCATGGTATATAGAGATGACCACATGTCATAGTATATAGAGATGACCACATGTCATGGTATATAGAGCTGACCACATGTCATAGTATATAGAGCCAGACCAAATGTAATAGTATATAGAGCCAGACCACATGTCATGGTATATAGAGATGACCACATGTCATAGTATATAGAGATGACCACATGTCATGGTATATAGAGCCAGACCACATGTCATGGTATATAGAGCCAGACCACATGTTATAGTTTCTGCAGCTGTCAATGCACAGGTAGTTCATTGTGATATGTTTTCCATCTTTACTTGGTTCACTGTGCCACCCTCTACTGCTGTCTGTCCAACCAGGTCAGTTCAGCTGTGCCACCCTCCACTGCTCTCTGTCCAACCAGGTCAGTCCAGCTGTGCCACCCCACTGCTGTCTGTCCAACCAGGTCAGTTCAGTTGTGCCACCCCACTGCTGTCTGTCCAACCAGGTCTGTTCAGCTGTGCCACCCTCCACTGCTGTCTGTCCAACCAGGTCACTTCAGCTGTGCCACCCTCCACTGCTGTCTGTCCAGCCAGGTCAGTTCAGCTGTGCCACCCTCCACTGCTGTCTGTCCAACCAGGTCTGTTCAGCTGTGCCACCCTCCACTGCTGTCTGTCCAACCAGGTCAGTTCAGCTGTGCCACCCTCCACTGATGTCTGTCCAGCCAGGTCAGTTCAGCTGTGCCACCCTCCACTGCTGTCTGTCCAACCAGGTCTGTTCAGCTGTGCCACCCTCCACTGCTGTCTGTCCAACCAGGTCAGTTCAGCTGTGCCACCCTCCACTGCTGTCTGTCCAACCAGGTATGTTCAGATGTGCCACCCTCCACTGCTGTCTGTTCAGCCAGGCCAGTTCACCTGTGCCACTCTCCAATGCTGTGTGTCCAACCAGGTCAGTTTAGCTCCAGGTCAGTTTAGCTGTGCCACGCTCCACTGTTGTCTGTCCAACCAGGTCAGTTCAGCTGTGCCACCCTCCACTCAACCAGGCCAGTTCAGCTGTGCCACTCTCCGCTGCTTTCTGTCCAACCAGATCAGTTCAGTTGTGCCACCCTCCGCTGCTTTCTGTCCAACCAGGTCAGTTCAGTTGTGCCACCCTCCACTGCTGTCTGTCCAACCAGGTCTGTTCAGCTGTGCCACCCTCCACTGCTGTCTGTCCAACCAGGTCAGTTCAGCTGTGCCACCCTCCACTGCTGTCTGTCCAACCAGGTCTGTTCAGCTGTGCCACCCTCCACTGCTGTCTGTCCAACCAGGTATGTTCAGCTGTGCCACCCTCCACTGCTGTCTGTCCAACCAGGTCAGTTCAGCTGTGCCACCCTCCACTGCTGTCTGTCCAACCAGGTATGTTCAGCTGTGCCACCCCCCACAGCTGTCTGTCCAACCAGGTCAGTTCAGCTGTGCCACCCTCCACTGCTGTCTGTCCAACCAGGTATGTTCAGATGTGCCACCCTCCACTGCTGTCTGTTCAGCCAGGCCAGTTCAGCTGTGCCACTCTCCAATGCTGTGTGTCCAACCAGGTCAGTTTAGCTGTGCCACGCTCCACTGTTGTCTGTCCAACCAGGTCAGTTCAACTGTGCCACCCTCCACTCAACCAGGCCAGTTCAGCTGTGCCACCCTCCACTGCTGTCTGTCCAACCAGATCAGTTCAGTTGTGCCACCCTCCACTGCTGTCTGTCCAACCAGGTCAGTTCAGCTGTGCCACCCTCCACTGCTGTCTGTCCAACCAGGTTAGTTCAGCTGTGCCACCCTCCACTCAACCAGGCCAGTTCAGCTGTTCCACTCTCTACTGCTGTGTGTCCAACCAGGTCAGTTCAGCTGTGCCACCCTCCACTGCTGTCTGTCCAACCAGGTCACTTCAGCTGTGCCACCCTCCACTGCTGTCTGTCCAACCAGACCAGTTCAGTTGTGCCACCCCACTGCTGTCTGTCCAACCAGGTCAGTTCAGCTGTGCCACCCTCCACTGCTGTCTGTCCAACCAGACCAGTTTAGCTGTTTTTGTTTCTAAATCTCACACATATGACATGAACATTTTCAAAGAAGCCCATTTCTCATTAGCAGGACTTTACTGAGAACTGTTACAGTGGCTTATGGTCAGGGTTGGCATGTAACGAAGTAAAAGTACTTCGTTACAATACTTGAGTAGTTATTTCAAGTAATTGACGTGTAACGAAGTAGAATTTTGACTAAATACTTTTTACTTGTAACGAATTAGTTTTATCTAAAGTAACACGACTTTTTACTCGGTATTACTTTTATTTACTTCGCAATATATTTTTGTTACTTTTTTTGTGAAACCGCTGCTGCCGGTGGCGCTCCACCGTCAATGACATTTCAAAAACTGTTGATAGTCGCCAGGCCAAAAGCTATTAATATCATTCAATGGCATGCCAATTCGCGATCATATTTGCATGCATACCTCTCTTCGGGAAATCGACGCAACCACTATTTTATATCTACGTCAGTGAACGAAGTCTGCCAAATATTGGCATAGGTCAGGTCAAGGCCGTTGACATGAAATGTCACTTCGAGCACACAAAGCTTGAACGCCGTCTCAAACCATGATGTAAATGTCTCCGTTGCACCATATAAACTATTAATCAGTAAGTTTCCAATACGTATTATAAATATTAAAATTTGCAATTTCGACAATGTATTGATAATCCCCATACACTGACACAATTCTGATATTCGTGAGCGAACGCGCCTCATGGATCGAGAACGAGAACTGATTTTCACCCATTGGCATTGTCAGCAACGGCCTTACCGGCTTAAACAGCATTTTACTTTCACGAATAAAATTCATATTGAGATGTTTAATAAATTCATAATAATGATTACTCGACAGAACTAAACAGTAAAGAATTGATACTCTGCCATTTGGCAGCATCTTTTCCCAGCAATGGCTTATTCAAGCTGACCCATAATTTAATTAATATCAAAGACAGGGACAGGGGCCCTGACAGATCACTTTTAATTGCAATTAGCAACAGCATTCCTCTGTTGCACTGGTCTGTCTTCTGATCAATTCTAGCCCCAGCTGGTACCAGGTAACCAACACAGCTAGCTGCTAAAGCTTGTTGTTTCAATGTTTGTGTGAGCTGGGAAGACATGTCTGGGAAGACATGAGAAGGTGGGGGATCACAAGTCAGATGGCTTCATCAGCTAGGCATCAAATGCCTTTGTTAATTTTACTATGGGCAGTGCTAGGTTGTATTACCTCTGACCAGTTTCCCTGAGAGGCTACTACTAGTACTGGACTGACCCTCTACCTACTCAGGTACAATCACACCTGCGTATACATATCCTGTTGTACAATCTAGCTCCTCCCATATCCCAGTGGAACAGGTCAATAAAAAGGCAGATTGTGCCTCATCATTAATTAAGTTCTGTATTTAACTGAAATTATTTGATGTTGTGAGCTCTCATTAAAGATAATGTAATTTTCCAAGCATCCAAGTGAGCACCGTGTTCAATGGTGGCAGACCGATTGACCAGCTAAGGCTGTCTGGGAGCACATTGTTATAGGCAGAGTGGTTGCAAAACAGTTGTCAGATGCAAGTTGTATAATTTATATAATATTAGCATGATTTTGTTGTTATTTCGAAGTGTTGTATTTTTACTTCTACTTTTACTGAAAAGTAGTTTCACTTTTTACTGAAGTACTTTGTTTTACAAAGTAATTTTACTTTTACTCAAGTAGTTTTTAGGTGAATTACTTTTACTCAAGTACAAAATTAAAGTCATTCAGTCAACCCTGCTTATGGTGGAGTATGTGTGAGAAGTTTCCACCAGCCTTCAGTGCTACCCAGGTATTTGTCCTTCAGACAAAAGGAACAACATTGGTAGATTTATTTAGCGGCCTCACTGCGTGATATGACACAGAATGGGATTAGGCTGCAGCGAAATCACAAGATTAATCTGCAGCCAACACCAGTGGTGTATAGGCCACCCTAGGCCAGCACAGGCCTAGTGGTGACTATAACGTGGCTGATTATTAATTTTGACCTGTCACGCAGGGATTAAATATGTGGCCCTGTTGTCGCATACAGCACCCTGTATCAGTGATCGTGGTGACAAATAGTTTATATGATATATCAACTTGTCATTGCACTCAGGCTTAATGTTGGACACAGTTATAAACTAATGACCTAGTGAACTGTCATCCATATGAGGCTTGTGGAAAGTACATTTCTTATTAAATAGCATGATATGTGGTGAAAGATATATATATATATATATATATATATATATATATACTCCTAGTGATAATAATGTATTATATCAGATACATGTATTATTATAATTTTATTATTATTTATTATATAATTATTACATTGTACCTACTATCATGTGCGGATGACTTTGTTTATATGTATGCAGGAGCTATATGCTTATATTGTCTTTAGAGTACAATAGAACATTATTATTTATTACTATTATAGGTAGGCAGGATATGGCCTTCGGTAATTCGTGGCCTTCATAGTTATCAGTCAGACAGATATAAAGTTTGAATTTAATCAACTGACCTTGCTTAGGGCCAGACGTGCCAAGTACAATATGACTAATGCCCTGGACACACATATCGAAGTAATCCATATTATTTATACTTAACCCTACCTGACCACATTCAGACATAGAAGCTGCGGTAGGATTTAATGACCATGGGGTATGACGCACCTGTGTACTTGGGGTTGCTATGTTGCTGGGGGTTGGTTTAACAGGTTCAGAGTTAGTCCACTGTACCCAGTGACACCGCACAGGGGGAAGTCCCTACCTAGCTACCGTGTAAGCCCATCTGACCTACGACCTTTGTGAGCTGCAAACATTATTGCTGAATTATATGGCCTGAAGCATGCATGTGTTTTTGCTAAATGTGATTACAGAATGTTTGTAATAGTGAACCTCCTGGTCAGAATGGACGTGGTTTACTTGGATTACTGCTCCAGTAATGGGACAAAATACCTGACTGCAGTTTACATGTTTCCTGTTGCAAGTTTGTCTGGTATTTTATGTATTTTATGTTTCTTATGTATTTTATGTTTCATGCTGAGTGCCAGTGAAGGACTTACCAGAAAGAAATAGGGACTTTGTGAATGTAATTTAGTATAATGCAGATAATCAAAACGAAAATTTTTTATAAACACAAAAAACAAAATCAGCATGCAATTACACAATGTGTGTATTAATTTTAGTATTTTCCAACAAATAATATCAAGACAGCTGTCTTAAGAAATAGTCTTAAGAAATAGCAGTTGTTTGTTTGTTCAATTGAGATCCCACTATGAACACTGTGTAATTTTCCAGGTAAGGCGAAGAAATGTTTATCCTAGTTACTAGAATCACAGTTGACTGGAAATTACTTCAAAATATATCGACTGGTAGTGCCTGTTCACAAAAGTCTTAATTTGATAAAATCTCCAGACGGTTTGGCGATCTTCGTAGTCTGAGACTTGTTTGTGAGAGGTTTGTCTCAGTAAAGCAGCTGTTTTGTACAGACAAAGAAAGTGGTTTTTCTGTTAGCATAATAGTTGACTTATTTTTTAAGATAACACCTGATATACCATTGCAGTCCATTAATTACCTGCATCATGCAGTTTGTGGCAAGTTTGGTATACGTTTGTTGCTAAATACAGAACAATAATTAAACGTGGATGATAGATGTGTGAAATTACAGCTGTAACACACAGACCCACTCACATTTAAATACAACATTCTACGTTGACTACCAACATTGAATACATCATTAGGTAAATCAGAGCTACGAAGGCTGCCAGTGCCAATAGACTGTCTTTTTCTTGAAAGCACCTGTTTGCCTCCTTTGGCCTGTGTTCTGAGTGAGTGAAGCGAAACATTACTTAGTTAGTGGAACAACAAAACTCCTTCCGTGATACACTACAACTCTCAGCCATAGGCAGTTGGTAGTTGTTTTCATACATGTTCACATTTGCAGCAATTTGACGCCATCCGTGATCTGGCTCACCGCAGCATATCTCTGTCTGACTTATCAAGTGCATGTATAAATATCACCTCATTAGCAGGAAATGACAAATGCTTGCAATATTGAAGAGAAATAAGAAAATTGGCAATGCCCGTTATCACATTGGTGCAGATTGGTTCAAGTGAATTACATCACCAGTATGTGTGTTGGAGTTTGTTTTCTACTGGATACAAATGAGAATGCTCAAGGCCTACTCCAATACTGAAGGCTCCAGGCCTGCACCAACACTGAAGACTCCAGGCCTGCACCAATACTGAAGGCTCCAGGCCTGCACCAATACTGAAGGCTCCAGGCCTGCACCAATACTGAAGGCTCCAGGCCTGCGCCAACACTGAAGGCTCCAGGCATGCACCAATACTGAAGGCTCCAGGCCTGCACCAACACTGAAGACTCCAGGCCTGCACCAACACTGAAGACTCCAGGCCTGCACCAACACTGAAGGCTCCAGGCCTGCACCAACACTGAAGGCTCCAGGCCTGCATCAATACTGAAGGCTCCAGGCCTGCACCAATACTGAAGGCTCCAGGCCTGCACCAATACTGAAGGCTCCAAGCCTGCACCTATACTGAAGGCTCCAGGCCTGTACCAATACTGAGGGCTCCAGGCCTGCACCAATACTGAAGGCTACAGGCCTGCACCAACACCGAAGGCTCCATGCCTGAACCAGTACTGAAGGCTCCAGGCCTGCAACAATACTGAAAGCTCCAGGCCTGCACCAACACTGAAGGCCTCAGGTCTGCACCAATACTGAAGGCTCCAGACCTGCACCAATACTGAAGGCTCCAGGCCTTCACCAACACTGAAGGCTCCAGCCTGCACCACCACTGATTGCGTTTGTAACAATTGCACCAGGACCAGCTGGGACAAAGACCTAGTGCACCATCCACTTGACGTGATCACCTCTAATCACACTTCTATCTGATCACTCATCTCTACAGCAAGCTCACTGAAGTAATCTAATC
The DNA here is from genome assembly GCA_963662155.1 of Lamellibrachia columna. Taxonomy (NCBI): domain Eukaryota; kingdom Metazoa; phylum Annelida; class Polychaeta; order Sabellida; family Siboglinidae; genus Lamellibrachia; species Lamellibrachia columna. The sequence continues at coordinate 52,767,083 of OY759270.1, read as the reverse complement.
TTCTTCATGTGCCATTCACATTGATGAAGCTGACATCTCTGGTATCTGTTTCGCAATGGTCCATGTCAGCAGTGGGACACAGTCTTCTGGCTGTTTCTCAGTGGTCCATGTCAGCAGTGGGACATGGTCTTCTGGTTGTATCTCAGTGTGGTCCATGTCAGCAGTGGGACATGGTCTTCTGGCTGTTTCTCAATGGTCCATGTCAGCAGTGGGACATGGTCTTCTGGCTGTTTCTCAGTGGTCCATGTCAGCAGTGGGACATGGTCTTCTGGCTGTTCCTCAGTGGTCCATGTCAGCCGTGGGACATGGTCTTCTGGTTGGTTCTCAGTGGTCCATGTCAGCAGTGGGACATGGTCTTCTGGTTGTTTCTCAGTGGTCCATGTCAGCAGTGGGACATGGTCTTCTGGTTGTTTCTCAGTGGTCCATGTCAGCAGTGGGACATGGTCTTCTGGTTGTATCTCAGTGTGGTCCATGTCAGCAGTGGGACATGGTCTTCTGGCTGTTTCTCAATGGTCCATGTCAGCAGTGGGACATGGTCTTCTGGCTGTTTCTCAGTGGTCCATGTCAGCAGTGGGACATGGTCTTCTGGCTGTTTCTCAGTGGTCCATGTCAGCCGTGGGACATGGTCTTCTGGTTGGTTCACAGTGGTCCATGTCAGCAGTGGGACATGGTCTTCTGGTTGTATCTCGGTGGGTTGGTGGCTGGATAACTTGATAAATGGATACAATGACACACTGTATGATTATAATAGTGTGTGTGTGTGTGTATATATATATATATATATATATATATATATATATATATATATATATATGTATATATAAATGAATAGCTAACACTGTCCACAGCATCCAAGGACCATGCAGTCTATCAGTTGAAGGGTGTTAATTACCATTCCACACTGACACATCTCTGCCACATTAAAAGTAGCAATGATAAACTACAGGCATACATCAAACTTTGGCCACTTCTATCAATTATTGCTTAAAGCCCCTATCAAACAGCCATTAATATACTGTGGTAACCAGTGCTGTGGTCACCAGACCTGACTTGACCTCAGGGTCCTTGGGGACCGTGCCAGAAGTAGAATGCTCCCTCTCTGGGGAGCCCCTCAACTTTGATAAGTTTGACCTGAGGGGACTAGGAATATGACTCCAGTGCTGTTAGCGTATGCAGCTGCTGCCTGGTGGGCTAGCACGCCTATCAATGTCCTCCTGATGACAGCCAGAGCCAGTAAAGATGCTAGGACTTATCATCTCATACAAGCTGGGATTGGCCAGTAAAAGCTTTATTTCATGATGGTCACCATGTCACACATTTATGTTGTCATTTTCAATGGATCATCACAATACATTCTTACATGATATCCATAGTTATATAACCTAAGATAAAATACAAAAACTGCCTGTTTGGTTAAAGGACCCTCAAATTGATTTAGCTCATCACAAAACGGGTTCGATGATGTGGAAATCTTTAGTGTATGAATAGTTTAAGTAATATGTGAAGTGGGTTCAATAAAAGAGTGCGTATTTTGTTAAAATTATCAAAAGAATTTATTTTAATTATTAGATGAGGTAACTAGTGACAGTGTCAATAGCTGTATATTATAGCATATAGAGCTGGAACACTTGCCATTTCTTGCTGAATTTTGACCAGATCTGGTCCAACATAATTCAGTGGTTTTTCCAATGATTTCACCAAAACTAAATAACAAAATATTATTTTGTAGAAACGAGCTAGTGGTGGATACTAGAGGTAGCATGTCATAGTGGATACTAGAGCTAGCATGACATAGTGAATACTAGAGCTAACATGTTGTAATGAATACTAGAGCTAACATGTTATAACGGATACTAGAGCTAACATGCATAGTGGATACTAGAGCTAACATTTCCTAGTGAATACTAGAGCTAACATGTCCTAGTGAATACTAGAGCTAACATGTCATAGTGGATACTAGAGCTAACATGTCATAGTGGATACTAGAGCTAACATGTCGTAGTGGATACTAGAGCTAACATGTCATAGTGGATACTAGAGCTAACATGTCATAGTGGATACTAGAGCTAACATGTCATAGTGGATACTAGAGCTAACATGTCATAGTGGATACTAGAGCTAACATGTCCTAGTGAATACTAGAGCTAACATGTCATAGTGGATACTAGAGCTAACATGTCCTAGTGAATACTAGAGCTAACATGTCGTAGTGGATACTAGAGCTAACATGTCATAGTGGATACTAGAGCTAACATGTCATAGTGGATACTAGAGCTAACATGTCGTAGTGGATACTAGAGCTAACATGTCATAGTGGATACTAGAGCTAACATGTCATAGTGGATACTAGAGCTAACATGTCATAGTGGATACTAGAGCTAACATGTCATAGTGGATACTAGAGCTAACATGTCATAGTGGATACTAGAGCTAACATGTCATAGTGGATACTAGAGCTAACATGTCGTAGTGGATACTAGAGCTAACATGTCATAGTGGATACTAGAGCTAACATGTCATAGGCAATACTGGATATGTTAATGTTAATTAACGTATCCAGTATTTTAATCTGAAACTCTGAGCACTGCATTTCACTGTAGGAGGCGTACATTGGCTATCTCATTGGCTATCTCATTGGCTATCTCATTGGCTATCTCAGCTCCCATTTTGTTTATCTATTTCTGGTGAATGTCCACAGAATGTTTCTGCATTGTCCAATGTGACATTGTGACAACCAGCCATCTGCCACATATTTGCGTGTGTACCAAAGTCCTTCATCTGTTATCACATTCATTACCTAACCAGATAAAAAGCAAATTGCAACAAAAGTACATGAGCAAAATATGCATTTGCTAAAACTATGCGTGTACATTTTGTTAGAAAATATTTTATACTAAAAAATAATAGCATTTATGCTTATAGTTATTTATACTTATAGTTATTTATACTTATTATATTTATTTTTAATCTGTGCTCAGACTGGAAATTTTTTAATAGATAATAATATATATACATATACATATATATATATAATATAAGGATTACTAGAAGAAATAATAGGTACATATTAAAAAATAAATATAATAAGTATAAATGCTATTGGTTAAAAAGGCACAATTTAATAAAACAGTTCTTTGTCCTGTTTGTGTTTACTTTGGGTAGGGGGCAGCGTGTACAACATTGGGTAGGGGGCAGCATGTACAACATTGGGTAAGGGGTAGCAGGTACAACATTGGGTAGGGGGCAGCATGTACAACATTGGGTAAGGGGTAGCAGGTACAATATTGGGTAGGGGGCAGCGTGTACAACATTGGGTAGGGGGCAGCGTGTACAACATTGGGTAGGGGGCAGCATGTACAACATTGGGTAGGGGGCAGCATGTACAACATTGGGTAGGGGGCACCATGTACAACATTGGGTAGGGGGCAGCGTGTACAACATTGGGTAGGGGGCAGCATGTACAACATTGGGTAGGGGGCAGCATGTACAACTTTGGGTAGGGGGCAGCATGTACTACATTGGGTAGGGGGCAGCATGTACAACATTGGGTAGGGGGCAGCATGTACAACATTGGGTAAGGGGTAGCAGGTACAATATTGGGTAGGGGGCAGCGTGTACAACATTGGGTAGGGGGCAGCGTGTACAACATTGGGTAGGGGGCAGCATGTACAACATTGGGTAGGGGGCAGCATGTACAACATTGGGTAGGGGGCAGCATGTACAACATTGGGTAGGGGGCAGCGTGTACAACATTGGGTAGGGGGCAGCATGTACTACATTGGGTAGGGGGCAGCATGTACAACTTTGGGTAGGGGGCAGCATGTACTACATTGGGTAGGGGGCAGCATGTACAACATTGGGTAGGGGGCAGCATGTACAACATTGGGTAGGGGGCAGCATGTACAACATTGGGTAAGGGGTAGCGTGTACAACATTGGATAAGGGGTAGCAGGTACAACATTGGGTAGGGGGCAGCGTGTACAACATTGGATAAGGGGTAGCGTGTACAACATTGGATAAGGGGTAGCAGGTACAACATTGGGTAGGGGGTAGCATGTACAACATTGGGTAAGGGGTAACGTGTTCAACATTGGGTAAGGGGTAACATGTACAACATTGGGTAAGGGGTAACATGTACAACATTGGGTAAGAGGTAACGTGTACAACATTGGGTAGGGGGTAACGTGTACAACATTGGGTAGGGGGTAACATGTACAACATTGGGTAAGGGGTAACGTGTACAACATTGGGTATGGGGTAGCATGTACAACATTGGGTAAGGGATAGCATGTACAAAATTGGGTAAGGGGTAGTGTGTACAACATCACATATTATATGCCGCAACCCTTGCAGTTGGTAGGAGTGTGGGCAGTTTATGCTGCGGTTGTTCAATTTGTTTTAAAAAAGTGTTCACATAACTGTGTACATCTCTCTGTCAGAGTAACCAGCTGTACAAGTGTTCACATAACTGTGTACATCTCTCTGTCAGAGTAACCAGCTGTACAAGTGTTCACATAACTGTGTACATCTCTCTGTCATAGTAACCAGCTGTACAAGTGTTCACATAACTGTGTACATCTCTCTGTCATAGTAACCAGCTGTACAAGTGTTCACATAACTGTGTACATCTCTCTGTCATAGTAACCAGCTGTACAAGTGTTCACATATCTGTGTACATCTCTCTGTCAGAGTACCCAGCTGTACAAGTGTTCACATAATTGTGTACATCTCTCTGTCATAGTAACCAGCTGTACAAGTGTTCACATAACTGTGTACATCTCTCTGTCAGAGTAACCAGCTGTACAAGTGTTCACATAACTGTGTACATCTCTCTGTCAGAGTAACCAGCTGTACAAGTGTTCACATAACTGTGTACATCTCTCTGTCAGAGTAACCAGCTGTACAAGTGTTCACATAACTGTGTACATCTCTCTGTCAGAGTAACCAGCTGTACAAGTGTTCACATAATTGTGTACATCTCTCTGTCAGCTGTACAAGTGTTAGAGCATCGATATAGGCCATGTCTGGGTATATAATGTTCATAGCACGTCTTTGCACTCACTCCAAATCACTTTGCAGACCCAGTGTGAGTGAAGTGGACCATGCAGAGCAAGTGTATTCCAGCGTGAGCCACTGTCATGTATAGCTTTAAAAGATCTTTAATGGGAATACCTGATCGTTTGAGTTGGAGCAGTAGAAACGGCCTCTTGCCTGCTTTTCGAGTGATTTCACCAACGTGTATGTCCCATATCAGATTGTTGATAATAGCATTGCCAAGTACCTTTGCCTCAGTTTCTCTCTCAGTTTCTGTTCCATTGATACATATGGGTTGGAAATCTTTCTTTGTTTTAGAAAAATCAATAATAAGTTCTGTTGTCTTTTTTTTATTATTCTTGCTCAACTTTTTCTCCATTTATTTCTGTCACAGCCAGCAGCTCTGAAAGGCTGCTGTGTTCATCAAGGTTGACAACACGGAACGGTTGATAGTTGATTGGTTTACAGGTTCAGTCAAGCGATCACCATAGAAGTAGAGGTCGTGAAAGATTTAGGAAATATTACTTAAAATGGGGATTGTCAGACACAGGTGAAATTTTGGGTTCAGACACGCGTGTGAAAAAACACGCACACGCACCAGTGACATATATAGGAAGGGCGTAACAAGCTTCTAAAGTGGTTAGGTTACCCTGCTACCATGTAGTGGCGCAGCAGGTTAAAAAATCTAAAGTTTAAGCTAAGGTCCATGGCCCAAGGCCCCCCTAAATACACCACTGACATGCACACAGAATTGTCTTTGTCTTCATCCAGATTGTCTCATATTCACTCTAATTGTCCCATCTTCACCTGTAATGACATACAGGAACACTCTTTGGTTGCCCTAGTCAGGTGACAGGTCATTATGCTTGTTTAATTGCCACAAACTGCCACACAAGTCTTATTATTGCTGGTCAGTGGGTTTTGTCACTGACCTGCCCAGACCACCACTGCCTGGACACGCTCCAGTGATTATTGAAGCAGCTGGGTAAACAGGTGTAATTGAATTCCCAGGACTGCTGTTATGTGATGGTTAGTACAGGTGTGTGGTGAGTGTAATGCTGGCTGCCAGTTTGAGCATTAAGCAATGTGGCCCCGATGTAATAGTTCAGCTGTGATTGGTTACTTCAATGGATGCTGGTTGCAGTGTTGCATTTTTGCAACAGCATCCGTTCTTTCCTTTCTGTTTGTCAGTAAATATACACGTCCGTCCGTCCGTCCGTCCGTCCGTCCGTCCGTCCACATGCCCGCCTGTTCACTGGACTCTATCTAGTATCCACTACGACACAATAGCTTGTTTGTGCAAACATATGTCACATGTTATTTAGTTTTGATGAAACTATTAAATCAATATTCTTTTGATAATTTTTTTTAAATTACGCACTCTTATTATGCTGACTGTACATATATTAGTTAAACTGTTCATACACCACAGATATGAACATCAACAAACTTGGTTCATGATGAGCTGAACCAATTGAGGGTGTTTTACTGAACTCAATGAAGTGAGCTACTCAAGTGCCACCGGATGTGTCCCTCTAGTTCATACCAAGTAAAAAAAGAAGCTGTTCAACATCTTGTCACTCAACTTTCCATTGTATACAGCACTACGCCCGTCATAGTCATTGCCAGCCGACACGCAGAGCTCAGTATGTCACATACTGGGCATTTATTATAGTCATTGCCAGCCGACACGCAGAGCTCAGTATGTCACATACTGGGCATTTATTATAGTCATTGCCAGCCGACACGCAGAGCTCAGTATGTCACATACTGGGCATTTATTATAGTCATTGCCAGCCGACACGCAGAGCTCAGTATGTCACATACTGGGCATTTATTATGCTACTAAGACGATGGGTGGAGAGTTTTATTAAAGACGTCTTCTGATAGTTGTAATCATCTTTTAACTAGAATTCTTGGCACTAATGTTGTTTTTCTTCTTATTATTTGTATAAAACTATTTGAAAATTAATCTTGCTATGGTCAACAGAATGATTAGAATCACATGTTGGAATGTAGTGTTTTATGCTCGCTGTGATTAGGTACATATCTGGCAGGTCGTTAACGCCGCAATGTCCTGTACGGTAACAATAGAAAATAACACTTGGTAAATATTACACGGATGACTAATATTTGTAGAGCGGTGTTAGTTTAGCCTGGGTCCTTAACCAGAGAGTACAGCTGGCTTACATGGCGTAACCTGACACTGGATTAAATATTATACATGTTAATACTGTGTCTCCTGGAGAGCAAACAGTGTGGGTCATTAAACTGACACACAAAGATATCTACAGCATGCCTTGGTTGAAGTACATCATTACCTAATCTTTTTAGTCTTGTCTCAACAGTGCAGATGTACTTTAATCAGGTGTTCTTTAGGATGTACTTTAGTCAGATGTTCTTTAGGATGAGGTCATAAACACATGAAATATTCTACCTATGACAGCAAACAAGGAAAATGTTATGTCTGAAGGTTTAGTTATTGCTGTGTTTAAAAACAAATATACAGTTTTAGATAAATTTTTGGCTAATTCACAATGATGATGATGTCACATGGTATGGATTATGTCAGCTGATTGTTGAAGTCATCCATGACCTTATTCATGTGGTAACTTGTTCCGGTGACATCGTTTAGCAGACATGTTTGAGACTATTTACTATTAGTCACTGAGCCTTCTCTGCATCTTCTCTGCTAAGGGATATCAATAACTGTACATTTCAGCATCTTAATGCTGTGTTTCTTTAAAATGACTTCTGTGATATAGGAAAGTAAAATTATTCCAAGAGGTATGGTATTTAGACATTTTTTATTTTGCACACCAACCTGTCAAAATAAATTTGTTGATAATATTAGTGAAATCGCCTAAATATGCTTTCAACACCACAGAATTAGCACAGTGTCAAATGGGTGCCAGAATGTCAATATTGTTATGCAAAGCAGAGGTTTTTGTAACTTTATTTCATTTTCTGAACATGGGAGTTAAAACATTATATAAAGAGCAATCTAACGTGCACATGTCAGTGCAATTATTTTTAATACTGTATACATTTCATACTCATTAAGTGTAATAATAGTTTTAGTCATGCAAAGTTAGGGGGACCAATATAATCAGATAATTATTAAGCCAGAAAAGACTTATTCAGTTAAACATAGGACTAATACAGAATAAAAGAATTGCTTTGCAAAAGTTGCACTGGATGAACTATACATATTGCCTGCAGTTATATCATCACAGCAATGTCATAATTCAATCACTGTACATTTGGTCACAACCACAATGTCGGTTTGATTGTGGCATTGGCATACAGCACATATGACCCAGCTGGGTTGGATTGCATCAGCCTGACTATTCAATCTCTTCAGGCCACAAACAGTCAAGGGCCTCTCCTCTCTCTGGGGTTTATTGGTGGCAGTTCCCACAAGCCATTCAGCAGACAGTTCTTCACTTTACCATTGAGTCTGAGGCTCCACTAATGGAAGTAAACACACACAACACAACACACGAGAATAGATAACAGACATTTTCCGCTACAGAAACATGGCTCTAACATGAAATAATTAAGGAACCAACATTTACTACTTGTTTCTGTGTTCCTGTATCATTACTGTTTTCTTAATTGTTGGTGTCTTGCAATAATTGTTTATCAGACTGATTTATGGTAGACATTGTTGACATCCAGCAAAGTATTCACAACAAATAACAGAGATAAGTTAAAATTACCATTTGGCAAATAACCTTTTTGTCACGTAAACAAAATTACCAAAAACCTTGAAAACAACGCATGAAAAACAGGTAACAGAGCATCCAGGTGTTCCCTGGAAATAACATATGGGGTGCTATTTATCCAAGCAGGTTTCATTTACCTATCAACATGCCAGGTAGACATTCCTAGTGATGTGAGTCTATCCAAGAATAAAATGATAAATACCTTTGCGAAAACACTTGCTTCTCAACCGTATAGTGCACATTCTGTTTCTAAACATGCCAAGTAAACATTCCACTCTGACAGGATCCCTATGCAAGAACAACTGATAAATACCTTCATAAAACACTTTCTTCTCAGCCGACTATTGGCAAATCCTATTTCTCCAAACCGACAGACTATAACAAATAGCTTGTCATCATCCTGTTACAAAGCTAGCCTTGTCTAAAAGTGTTTCTCATTGTTGGTTTTCCTCTTTCTACCTTTGATTTCCACGCTAAAATTTTTTCTCTTTTCATTGTTTGACCTACTCTATTTTACCATGGTGTGAGGGTACCATATCAATCAAATAAATAGGCCTAGGACGAAAGATGATTGTCTCAGCTAAAATATGGAGTTGAAGCATGCAACCTCAAGAAAGGTAGTACAATGTCAGACTGCCAAAGTTTTTCTTAAAATGATGTCTAATATAATGTGCTCTCACATGCAACAAGATGCTGTATTCAATCAACGTGAATGCGAATCATAACATTTTAATTTGTTTGTTATATTTTAGTTTTCAGCTTGCATGTTTGGTTATACTGTTTCCTGGAATTATGTTAATTCAATTTAGGGGTAAAAGTGAACGGGGTAAAATACATTTGTGTTTCACATAATCATTGTGTGCACAAATAACTATTAATATTATTTGTGATAAAGCGGCAACTACCAACAGCTGACAGGGTGTGGGGTATGTGTGTGTGGGGGGACAACCCTGGTGTGTCATAAAAATCCTAGCATTGACCTTCAGCTGGGGAAAACAACAGAGTAATCAATCACCAAGCCATCTCCTGTCTTCTGCTGGTGGCTTGCCAGGCCAGCTACCTTTGGAGGGGCTCGGGGACCGCATCAAAATTGTTGATACTTTTATTCATTTATTGCTTTTAAAGCGTCGTTCCAGTGATTATGTAATTTCTATTTTGGTGATGAAAATTATTTGTTATTATAATAATATTATATGCACTGGCTGAAAAGACTAATTTAACATTTAAAAAAAAAATTATCAGACCTTAATGTAATAAATATAATTATGTTTGTGGTTGCAGTGAATCCTTTAATTAATAAATTAATTGCACAATGTGGGATATTAAATGGGGCATGAATTAATTCATCAGTTCTGTGCAGCCACTTTCATCTTGTCCAAAGAAGAAACAAGAATCTTCCCTGAACATCTGTTGTTTGTTTTCCTCAAATGTATACAAGTTCCTGATGATTGCACAACTTTGTTCAGACATAGCTTTTGATGACCCTCAGGGAAGTCTTGTTAGAACTTGTTTACTGTGTCAATTTACAAAACCCTACTGAAAATAGCCCATGTATTGCTGTGTTGTTAATATAATTACTCCAGTGCTATTTTTTGTGGAAACAATCATTATGTGAATAATTATCTACAATCGTTTTTCTGTTGGCTTCAATTCCTCATAGAGATTAGTGATCCTGACCTCTGACCTGATATCCTTCCATTGAATTTGTATAATAAATAATTTTTTTTATTCTGATAAAAACCTGCCGATATCAGCATTTTTCATGATCGATCAAGTCACATATTGCTGGCTCATGTTTAATTTTTTACTTTTCGTATTGATTAGCATATTGTGGGGGCATGTAATTTATTTAATACAGACTGTATCAGATTGCCTATCAATCAGTCCCTGGGGCAAAAACCATAAAATAGATAATTTGTTATAGCTGTAGATCATTGACAATCACTGTTCACCCTCGTCCTGTTTTTGTAACACGAGCTGTTCAATTGACAAAAAGAACTTTTAAAGGGCGTGGGAAACCGTGGTGCTGATGTGATGTGGAGCTTTAATGAGACCAGAAGTAGTGCGCAAGTGTCTCATTTCAATTCACAGTTGGACAATATTCTTAAATGTTTGTGTAATTATGAGAAAATTGATAACTAGCAAACGTGATATCAGCACAGCAGTGCAAGTGGAAAGTTGAGCCCTGCGTAAAAGTATTTTCTTAGACTGCTTGTGTTTTTATGTGGCAAAGCAACTGACTTAGCCACCTTTTATGTAAATATTAATTCCTCTCTTGGGTCTCACTTGAAGTTGAGCATTGTCCACTCCAAACCAGCTCACCTCCAAGCATTAGTCATCCTGTTACCATCTTTTGTCAGGGCTCACCTGTTTATCTTAGATGTTGAAGTTGCTGGCTGGGTGTTTGTGAGATATATTAGGAAGATGATACCCTGGAAGAGCTCAAGGGGCAGGTAAATACATGGAGGGAGCTTTGTCATTGTGTAATTATTTTGTGGCATTTCCTCATGTAGCTTGTTCAGTTGCCGGATGGTTTCTTTGCTTTCCTTTTACTCATTGTTTACACAGCCCCCCCCCTGTCAGAGTGCATAGGAGTAATCATTGTTTACACAGCCCCCTGTCAGAGTGCACAGGAGTAATCATGCACAGACACTTGGCTGTGAGGAAGACAGGGAGAGCTGTAAAGATCGTTTTAGTGATTTCACATTTGACATGCACACATTTTCTGGCTGAAAAAAAGATGGCAGTATCATTAAAACGATAAATAAAAAATATACATCAATTTTACAAAATTATATTGCATACATTTGTGTATTGTTAAAATGTCAGATGTTTAATTTACTCCACATTATCTTCATTAATAGTTGCATAAATCTTAACTTTTTCCTATTACTGAACTTACACCAAAATATAACAAGTTAATAAGTTTATTTGATTTGAAACCAAGAAGTTGAATTGAATGAACTTATTAACTTGGTTGTATTATCAATATAGCATAACATAACATCATAATGTAGGTAGATATTTATTGAATACAATTTTCTTTCATTAGTGCATGTAATAAGCTGCCTTTACCTGCCCTTTGTGGTTGGCTAATGTTGGCTTGTATCTTGTTCCTTGTGGCGTCTCATTGTGGTGTGTATTATAATTATAATGAACTGGTGGGCAAGAAAGACTGACTGAACATGAATGACCAGTGGTCAGATGGGTACTAGAGAGGAGAGGGACGCCTAATAAACTGTCATGTCCACAGATTGTCTAATTCAGTTCTGTAAGCAACAAATACAGCCAGTGGTCCAACTTGATGTCTTCATGCTTATGACATCCTCTTGGGTGTAACTACACAGCTTCCTGAAGGTCTGAAGGTCTTGTTTGATGTGTGGCTGAGTGAAGGTCTTGTTTGATATGTGGCTGAATGAAAGTCTTGTTTGATATGTGGTTGAGTGAAGGTCTTGTTAGATATGTGGTTGAGTGAAGGTCTTGTTAGATATGTGGTTGAGTGAAGGTCTTGTTTGATATGTGGTTGAGTGAAGGTCTTGTTTGATATGTGGTTGAGCGAAGGTCTTGTTTGATATGTGGTTGAGTGAAGGTCTTGTTTGATATGTGGTTGAGTGAAGGTCTTGTTAGATATGTGGTTGAGTGAAGGTCTTGTTTGATATGTAGTTGAGTGAAGGTCTTGTTTGATATAGTGAAGGTCTTGTTTGATATGTAGTTGAGTGAAGGTCTTGTTTGATATGTGGCTGAGTGAAGGTCTTGTTTGATATGTGGTTGAGTGAAGGTCTTGTTTGATATGTGGCTGAGAGAAGATCTTGTTTGATATGTGGTTGAGTGAAGGTCTTGTTAGATATGTGGTTGAGTGAAGGTCTTGTTTGATAAGTGGTTGAGTGAAGGTCTTGTTTGATATATGGTTGAGTGAAGGTCTTGTTTGATATGTGGTTGAGTGAAGGTCTTGTTTGATATGTGGTTGAGTGAAGGTCTTGTTTGATATGTGGATGAGTGAAGGTCTTGTTTGATATGTGGATGAGTGAAGGTCTTGTTTGATATGTGGATGAGTGAAGGTCTTGTTTGATATGTGGTTGAGCGAAGGTCTTGTTTGATATGTAGTTGAGTGAAGGTCTTGTTTGATATGTGGTTGAGTGAAGGTCTTGTTAGATATGTGGTTGAGTGAAGGTCTTGTTTGATATGTAGTTGAGTGAAGGTCTTGTTTGATATAGTGAAGGTCTTGTTTGATATGTAGTTGAGTGAAGGTCTTGTTTGATATGTGGCTGAGTGAAGGTCTTGTTTGATATGTGGTTGAGTGAAGGTCTTGTTTGATATGTGGCTGAGAGAAGATCTTGTTTGATATGTGGTTGAGTGAAGGTCTTGTTAGATATGTGGTTGAGTGAAGGTCTTGTTTGATAAGTGGTTGAGTGAAGGTCTTGTTTGATATATGGTTGAGTGAAGGTCTTGTTTGATATGTGGTTGAGTGAAGGTCTTGTTTGATATGTGGTTGAGTGAAGGTCTTGTTTGATATGTGGATGAGTGAAGGTCTTGTTTGATATGTGGATGAGTGAAGGTCTTGTTTGATATGTGGTTGAGCGAAGGTCTTGTTTGATATGTAGTTGAGTGAAGGTCTTGTTTGATATGTAGTTGAGTGAATGTCTTGTTTTATATGTGATTGGTTGAAGTGTACCTAATAACTATCCTCCAACTAGGATTTGGCTGCAGTCATCATGTGTCAGCTCAAGGATATTGCTGGAAAACTCGATTGCTGAAATCTGTGATTACTGTTGATACTATTTTATATACAGTGGTAGTTTGACATGGACAAACACATTTTACCAGTTCCTCCTGTTAATACATTTTATGTTTGCCCTAGTTGAAGGTTTAACAATTTTATTAATCCATGTAGCTCACATTCAAATTGTTATCAACAGAACATGTTTCCTTGATGTCTGCACTTGGGGTGGGTCTTGGTAATCGTGTTAGTGTGGTGCAGGTGGCAGGACCAACCTTGTGGTTTGTCGCCCACATCCAGGTAGGGCAGTGCACTGTTAACTAAGCCTCAAGCCTCAAACCAGTGAAGGCCCAAGGAGTTTGACTTCTTCAAAAACAAGAATTCTATAACTCATTGATTTCTTCTTTGTGTTTTGATACTTATCTTGGTCGGATACTTCACCAGGGTTAGGGTGCTTCACCTGGGTTAGGGTGCTTCACCAGGGTTAGGGTGCTCTACCAGGATTAGGGTGCTTCACCTGGGTTAGGGTGCTTCACCTGGGTTAGGGTGCTCCACCAGGGTTAGGGTGCTTCACCAGGGTTAGGGTGCTTCACCAGGGTTAGGTTGCTTCACCAGGGTTAGGGTGCTTCACCTGGGTTAGAGGGTGCTTCACCTGGGTTAGGGTGCTTCACCAGGGTTTGGGTGCTTCACCTGGGTTAGGGTGCTTCACCTGGGTTAGGGTGCTTCACCAGGGTTAGGGTGCTTCACCTGGTTTAGGGTGCTTCACCAGGGTTAGGGTGCTTCACCAGGGTTAGGGTGCTTCACCAGGGTTAGGGTGCTTCACCAGGGTTAGGGTGCTTCACCTCGGTTAGGGTGCTTCACCTCGGTTAGGGTGCTTCACCTGGGTTAGGGTGCTTCACCTGGGCTAGGGTGCTTCACTTGGGCTAGGGTGCTTCACCTCGGTTAGGGTGATTCACCAGGGTTAGGGTGCTTCACCTGGATTAGGGTGCTTCACCTGGGTTAGGGTGCTTCACCTGGGTTAGGGTGCTTCACCTGGGCTAGGGTGCTTCACCTCGGTTAGGGTGCTTCACCAGGGTTAGGGTGCTTCACCTGGGTTAGGGTGCTTCACCTGGGTTAGGGTGCTTCACCTCGGTTAGGGTGCTTCACAATGTGTTAGGGTGCTTCACCTGGGTTAGGGTGCTTCACCAGGGCTAGGGTGCTTCACCTGGGCTAGGGTGCTTCACCTGGGTTAGTGTGCTTCACCTCGGTTAGGGTGCTTCACCAGGGTTAGGGTGCTTCACCAGGGTTAGGGTGCTTCACCAGGGTTAGGGTGCTTCACCAGGGTTAGGGTGCTTCACCAGGGTTAAGGTGCTTCAGCTGGGTTAGGGTGCTTCACCTGGGTTAAGAGTGCTTCACCTGGTTTAGGGTGCTTCACCAGGGTTAGGGTGCTTCACCTGGTTTAGGGTGCTTCACCAGGGTTAGGGTGCTTCACCAGGGTTAGGGTGTTGTGCTTGTGTCAGGTGATTTCATTTTAACAAGATTTGCCATCCAAGCCAAACGCCCAGATGGCAAGTGGACAAGGAAGCCATTGGCTTATCGAGAGTCTATCAGTGTTCATCTATGTGTAACCCGCCCTCCTGAGATATGTGTCAAACTTTTTTTAACATATTCACGCTGCTAGCAGTTATACAATCCGTAGATAATTTGTTCCATTCATTTGCCGTCCTCTGTGAGAATGAGTGCTTCCTGATGTCCAATCTACACTGATCCTTTACTAACTTTATCTCATGTCCTCTAGCTCTTTCATCTTTCTTGAGAGAGAAAAACATATTTCTATCAATATTTTCATACCCATTCAATATCTTAAAAACTTCAATCTGATCTCCTCTTAACCTCCTTGTCTCTAGAGTTGTTAAACCACATTCTTTCAGGCGTTCTTCATAACTAAGGTCTCTCAGTTCTGGAATCATTTTAGTTGCTCTCCTCTGTATGCGTTCAAGCATATCTATATCCTTTTTACGATATGGTCTCCACGCCTGTATACAGTGTTCTAAATGAGGTCTAACTATTGCTTTATACAGAGGTATAGTTAGCGTTTTATTCTTGTAAGTTATGTTTCTCCTAATCAATCCAAGAATGTGGTTACCCTTTGAAGCTGCAATACCACACTGCTCTGAAACTTTCATATCAGCAATTATTGTAACTCCTAAGTCCTTTTTTTTTACAGTAATACCCAGAACAGTATCTCCCATTTTATAGTTTACATCAAAGTTCCCATGTCCTGTATATAGGCATTTACATTTCCCAAAATTTAACAACATCTGCCATTTCTCAGACCATTTTACTAATCTGTCTAGATCGTTTTGTAAATGTTGTTTATCACCATCAGTATTAACCAGGGTTAGGGTGCTTCACCAGGGTTAGGGTGCTTCACCTGGTTTAGGGTGCTTCACCTGGGTTAGGGTGCTCCACCAGGGTTAGGGTGCTTCACCTGGGTTAGGGTGCTTCACCTGGGTTAGGGTGCTTCACCTCGGTTAGGGTGCTTCACCTGGGTTAGGGTGCTTCACCTGGGTTAGGGTGCTTCACCTGGGTTAGGGTGCTTCACCTGGGTTAGGGTGCTCCACCAGGGTTAGGGTGCTTCACCTGGGTTATGGTGCTTCACCTGGGTTAGGGTGCTTCGCCTCGGTTAGGGTGCTTCACCTGGATTAGGGTGCTTCACCTGGGTTTAGGGTGCTTCACCTGGGTTAGGGTGCTTCACCTGGGTTAGGGTGCTTCACCTGGGTTAGGGTGCTCCACCAGGGTTAGGGTGCTTCACCTGGGTTAGGGTGCTTCAACTGGGTTAGGGTGCTTCACCTGGGTTAGGGTGCTTCACCTGGGTTAGGGTGCTTCACCTCGGTTAGGGTGCTTCACCAGGGTTAGGGTACTTGTGCCAGGTGATTCCAGTTAGAACTCAATGACTCCTAGTTGTGGTTATGTTTAATCAAGTACAAAGATCAGAACCTGATAACTCATTGTAACTATTCAATAGTCCGTTTGAACGTTGCACTTATTATCTCCATAATACTGATTATAATACTGATTATAATACTGATTATAATACTGATTATAATACTGATTATAAAGCACCACAAGGAATGTTTTATGCAATAATTGCCTTATTTCATAACTGGCCATTTACACTAGGATTCTTATATAGTGCTGTGAATTTGAGCTCGCTATGTTTTTGTGGAGATTTCAATTTCATTTCAATTTAAATTAAAAGTTGTGTATACACATGGCTTAGGAAAGGGGCTTGGTCCCTCATTTCATTGTGGGACTTGTTTCTGCAACTTTTTTCATGCCTGAAATACATAATTCAATCATTCTTCAAAATATTCTGGCAGTTCAATTTAAGAAGTTCAAACTAATTTACACTTAGACATGCTACAACCTTTACATGCTGTAATTTACCCATAATTTTCAAGTAACTGTAATTCTCCCACATATTAATTAATTATCATGATATCCATTGGTGTATTTAGGGGGGATTGGACCCCCATTTGGCCCCTCTTTGACTTTGGGATAAGAATTTTTGTGATACCAAATTTTAATGCTGCCCTGAATCTAGACCATCCACATACTCTTGACTCCACTCTCTGAGACTCCCCCTCCGAAACCCTAACTATGCCACTGATGATTATATGTCTACCATGAGAAGATTAGATAATCTAGCAGATGTAAGCAATATGAAGCTGTTATTAATAATATCACAAGATGCATAATAAAGTTATCTTGATAGTAGTTGTCCACACCCCATCTCCACTGTGCCTCCCATGGGTTCTGTGGGAGGGATTGAGGATTCCTCCCACCCTATGTGTTCATTGACCAGGTCAAGGTAGACAGCTGAACAGGGTCAGTTCTGAGAAACCAACCCAAGCAAACTTCACTTGTCCTGGTGTCTTATTGCTGCCCCTGGGAGCTGGACAGTGGTCAGTGATTATGGTCAAGGGGTGGGAATCCTGGGGGAGGGAGGGGATAATGATTGAGGGCAACAGACCAGAAAGACTCCCAACTGGGGTAATGAATCTCTTTACAAATGTCCAGATACCAATGTAAAGTTGTAGGTATACATCCAGCTCGGCAACTTGGGAACAATTTTTATTTCATGGTGGACATGAATTTTCCTAAATAAATGGAACATATTTTATATATCGCTTTCAGGCAATTTCATGTGAAAAGCCAGCAGACTTTGTTTTGAATGTTAAAAAACATATTGACGAAACCAGACTTGCAAAAGCACACATACACACATTAGAAACACTCTCCTAAACACAACCCATGTTTGACCAGTAAGAGAGAAAGCATGTTTAGACACTATTGCAACATGACAAATATTGACAAGTCATCAGCGATAGTTGTTATTGAGTTTATCAGCTGACACGCCCGTGTCTTGTATTGTGGGGTGGCACTTCCTGTCTTCAAACTAAGCTACTGACACCAATGGCAGCACTAGTGTCTTGCCGCAAGCCTCCAAGGCGAAGATAATAATGCTCATTCAAGCAAACACAATCTTTCTTACACCAGAATATTATTATTCAGTGTAAGTGTGCCCCGTAGCTATCAGCTGTAGTCTATATTCATCTGTGGGTGCGTCAGAACTCAGAATTAGGGCAGATCAGCAAGTGCAGCTTCCTACTCACTCATATAGCATACCTGTAGATATAGATCTATATTAGATGGCAAGTGTGCCAAACTTTGCCAATGACATGAGTGTTTTTCCAACGGGACATATGTAAAGATTTGCAAGTCACTGCAGTTTTTTTATGACAGTCCCTGCAGTATTAGGTTGTTTTACAAAGTTTGAAGGTAATTGTTCTGCAATTTTTTATCAGACAAAAAAGAAAATGTTTAAGGTTTTCTATTAAAAGTCCCACCTCAATTTGAATTGTTGCTTGTCTTATTTCAAACTTATCTAGCATCCACTACAACATCCTAGCTCTAGCATCCACTACAACATGCTGGCTCTAGCATCCACTACGATATGCTAGCTCTAGCATCCACTACAACATGCTAGCTCTAGCATCCACTACAACATCCTAGCTCTAGCATCCACTACAACATCCTAGCTCTAGCATCCACTACAACATGCTGGCTCTAGCATCCACTACAACATGCTAGCTCTAGCATCCACTACGACATGCTAGCTCTAGCATCCACTACAACATGCTAGCTCTAGCATCCACTGCAACATGCTAGCTCTAGCAACCACTACAACATGCTAGCTTTAGCATCCACTACAACATGCTAGCTCTAGCATCCAATACGACATGCTAGCTCTAACATCCACTACAACATGCTAGCTCTTGCATCCACTACAGCATGCTAGCTCTAGCATCCACTGCAACATCCTAGCTCTAGCATCCACTACAACATCCTAACTCTAGCATCCACTGCAACATCCTAGCTCTAGCATCCACTACAACATCCTAGCTCTAGCATCCCCTACTACATCCTAGCTCTAACATCCACTACAACATCCTAGCTCTAACATCCACTACAACATCCGAGCTCTAGCATCCACTACAACATCCTAGCTCTAGCATCCACTACAACATCCTAGCTCCAGCATCCACTACAACATCCTAGCTCTAGCATCCACTGCAACATCCTAACTCTAGCATCCACTACAACATCCTAGCTCTAGCATCCACTACAACATGCTGGCTCTAGCATCCACTACAACATGCTGGCTCTAGCATCCACTACAACATGCTTGCTCTAGCATCCACTACAACATGCTGGCTCTAGCATCCACTACAACATGCTAGCTCTAGCATTCACTACAACTTGCTGGCTCTAGCATTCACTACAACTTGCTGGATCTAGCATCCACTACAACATGATAGCTCTAGCATCCACTACAACATGCTAGCTCTAGCATCCACTACAACATGCTAGCTCTAGCATCCACTACAACTTGCTGGCTCTAGCATCCACTACAACATGCTAGCTCTAGCATCCACTACAACATCCTAGCTCTAGCATCCACTACAACATGCTGGCACTAGCATCCACTACAACATCCTAGCTCTATCATCCACTACAACATGCTAGCTATAGCATCCACTACAACATGCTAGCTCTAGCATCCACTACAACATCCTAGCTCTAGCATCCACTACAACTTGCTAGCTCTAGCATCCACTACAACATGCTAGCTCTAGCATCCACTACAGCATGCTAGCTCTAGCATCCACTATGACATGCTAGCTCTAGCATCCACTACAACATGCTGGCTCTAGCATCCACTACAACATGCTAGCTCTAGCATTCACTACAACATGCTAGCTCTAGCATCCACTACAACATGCTAGCTCTAGCATCCACTACAACTTGCTGGCTCTAGCATCCACTACAACATGCTAGCTCTAGCATCCACTACAACATCCTAGCTCTAGCATCCACTACAACATGCTGGCACTAGCATCCACTACAACATCCTAGCTCTATCATCCACTACAACATGCTAGCTATAGCATCCACTACAACATGCTAGCTCTAGCATCCACTACAACATCCTAGCTCTAGCATCCACTACAACTTGCTAGCTCTAGCATCCACTACAACATGCTAGCTCTAGCATCCACTACAGCATGCTAGCTCTAGCATCCACTATGACATGCTAGCTCTAGCATCCACTACAACATGCTGGCTCTAGCATCCACTACAACATGCTAGCTCTAGCATTCACTACAACATGCTAGCTCTAGCATCCACTACAACATGCTAGCTCTAGCATACACTACAACATCCTAGCTCTAGCATCCACTACAACATCCTAGCTCTAGCATCCACTACAACATGCTGGCTCTAGCATCCACTACAACATGCTAGCTCTAGCATCCACTACAACATGCTGGCTCTAGCATCCACTACAACATGCTAGCTCTAGCATCCACTACGACATGCTAGCTCTAGCATCCACTACAACATGCTAGCTCTAGCATCCACTGCAACATGCTAGCTCTAGCAACCACTACAACATGCTAGCTCTAGCATCCACTACAACATGCTAGCTCTAGCATCCAATACGACATGCTAGCTCTAACATCCACTACAACATGCTAGCTCTAGCATCCACTACAACATGCTAGCTCTAGCATACACTACAACATGCTAGCTCTAGCATCCACTACAACTTACTGGCTCTAGCATCCACTACAACATGCTGGCTCTAGCATCCTCTACAACATCCTAGCTCTAGCATCCACTACAACATCCTAGCTCTAGCATCCACTACAACATGCTGGCTCTAGCATCCACTACAACATCCTAGTTCTAGCATCCACTACAACATCCTAGCTCTAGCATCCACTACAACATGCTGGCTCTAGCATCCACTACAACATGCTGGCTCTAGCATCCACTACAACATGCTAGCTCTAGCATCCACTACAACATCCTAGCTCTAGCATACGCTACAACATCCTAGCTCTAGCATCCACTACAACATGCTGGCTCTGGCATCCACTACAACATCCTAGCTCTAGCATCCACTACAACATCCAAGCTCTAGCATCCGCTACAACATGCTGGCTCTTGCATCCACTGCAACATCCTAGCTCTAGCATCCACTACAGCATGCTAGCTCTAGCATCCACTACAACATGCTAGCTCTAACATCCACTGCAACATGCTAGCTCTAGCATCCACTACAACATGCTGGCTCTAGCATCCACTACAACATCCTAGCTCTAGCATCCACTACAACATGCCGTCTCTAACATCCACTACAACATCCTAGCTCTAGCATCCACTACAACATGCTGGCTCTAGCATCCACTACAACATCCTAGCTCTAGCATCCACTACAACATCCAAGCTCTAGCATCCGCTACAACATGCTGGCTCTAGCAGCCACTGCAACATCCTAGCTCTAGCATCCACTACAACATGCTGGCTCTAGCATCCACTGCAACATCCTAGCTCTAGCATCCACTACAACATGCTGGCTCTAGCATCCACTGCAACATGCTAGCTCTAGCATCCACTGCAACATGCTAGCTCTAGCATCCACTACAACATGCTAGCTCTAGCATCTACTACAACATGCTAGCTCTAGCATCCACTACAACATCCTAACTCTAGCATCCACTACAACTTGCTGGCTCTAGCATCCACTACAACATGCTGGCTCTAGCATCCACTACAACATCCTAGCTCTAGCATCCACTACAACTTGCTGGCTCTAGAATCCACTGCAACATCCTAGCTCTAGCATCCACTACAACATGCTGGCTCTAGCATCCACTGCAACATGCTGGCTCTAGCATCCACTACAACATCCTAGCTCTAGCATCCACTACAACATTGTAGCTCTAGCATCCGCTACAACATGCTAGCTCTAGCATCCACTACAACATCCTAGCTCTAGCATCCACTACAACATCCTAGCTCTAGCATCCACTACAACATGCTAGCTCTAGCATCTACTACAACATGCTAGCTCTAGCATCCACTACAACATGCTGGCTCTAGCATCCACTACAACATCCTAGCTCTAGCATCCACTACAACATGCTGGCTCTAGCATCCACTACAACAAACGATCTAGACAGATTAGTGAAATGGTCTGAGAAATGGCAGATGTTGTTCAATTTTGGGAAATGTAAATGCCTACATACAGGACATAGGAACTTGAATGTAAACTATAAAATGGGAGATACTGTTCTGGGTACTACTGTAAAAGAAAAGGACTTAGGAGTTACAATAAGCGCTGATATGAAAGTTTCAGAGCAGTGTGGTATTGCAGCTTCAAAGGGTAATCAAATTCTTGGATTGATTAGAAGAAACATAACATACAAGGGAAAAAAGTTAATTATACCTCTTTATAAAGCAATAGTTAGACCTCATTTAGAACACTGTATACAAGCATGGAGACCATATCGTAAGAAGGATATAGATACGCTTGAACGCATACAAAGGAGAGCAACTAAAATGATTCCAGAACTGAGAGACCTTAGTTATGAAGAACGCCTAAAAGAATGTGGTTTAACAACTCTAGAGACAAGGAGGTTAAGAGGAGATCAGATTGAAGTTTTTAACATATTGAATGGGTATGAAAATATTGATAGAAATATGTTTTTCTCACTCAAGAAGGATAGCAGAACTAGAGGACATGAGGTAAAATTAGTAAAGGATCAATGTAGATTGGACATCAGGAAGCACTCATTCTCACAGAGGACAATAAATGAATGGAACAAATTGTCTACAGATTGTGTAACTGCTAGCAGCGTGAATATGTTTAAAAACAAGGTTGACACATATCTCAGGAGGGCGGGCTATAAGTAGATGAACATTGTTGGACTCTCGATAAGCCAATGGCTTCCTTGTCCACTTGCCATCTGGGCCTTTGGCTTGGATGGCAAATCTTGTTAAACATCCTAGCTCTAGCATCCACTACAACATGCTGGCTCTAGCATCTAACGATCAACGTCAATTCTTTTGATGATTGTAACAAAACTATGCATTTTCTGTTAAGCCGACTGCACACATTACTTAAACCACACACTACAAATTTGAACATCAACAAACCTGATTTACGATGATTCATGACTAAATCGATTGAGGAAGGGTTTTTAAACAGGACGGATAATGATTTTAATATGGCTATGCAGTAAATCTGCCCACCCTGGAGAACATTTGAAGATTTTATTGAAATTGAAAACCACCCCTCTAAATTCTACCTACCTCGCCCCATCCTCCCTCCCAGGCCCCCCCACCCCTCATCCAGGCCCTTCCCATTCATGCTACTTGAGCACCCCCTGGTGTGAGATTGACAGCACTGTTGGTGTCATCAGTATCAACTGGCTATAGTCTTGCTTGGCCTTCTAGTTGCTTTATTTACATAACACAGCTCCTTGTTTGTTGAGGCCCTACAAAGCACCCACTGACCCTAGTGCTGTCTGTTTGACAACCCAGGAACACAATGCAGTGATTGTTTCACGTAAACAATAGAATCAAACAATCTGCATTTACTAGGTCAAAAGATCAGCTGTGATCTTCACAAGTCTGTGCAATCTGTAAATGAAACAGGTGCTCAGAAACCTATGAGAACAATGACTGAGTTATACATTGAATACTGATTAGGGACATAATAATATATGTACTGCAGAACATCAAGTTACTGCTCAAATACCCATTTGTATTGATTTACGGCTTGATTAATGACATTGTTATAATGTTGAAGTCGAGGAACAGGAAATGGTTTGTGCAAAAACCTGTCACTGAAACCCAGGCTAATTATATATGTGCTAAGAGACAGATATTATGAAGATCATACATGAAATATTGTCATGCATTAAACACATTTGTGGTGATTAGTGCTTCTGTTCCTGTTTAGAATATGAGAATGAAGCTGGAAAATGTGACAATAAAAGTGGATATGTCTTCTACTTTAGTATACGTGTTCTAAGGCAGGTAAAACTTCCTGCCCAGCAGGGGCTATAGGTTTGCCCAGTCAAGGTTAAACAGCTTCAGAGGGAGAACAGTACTGACATTGTGAGAGACATATACCAGAAGGGAAGGAACAGTAAGGGCAGAGTTCTATTCTATAGAGGCAGGTATGTGTAAGGAAGATCTGGGACTTGGATGACTTTCTAAGAATGTTTTCTTTCATGTGTTTATGAATACTGACCTTGCCATTCAGTACACTTGTCATTCAGTACACTTGTCATTCAGTACACTTGCCATTCAGTACACTTGCCATTCAGTACACTTGTCATTCAGTACACTTGCCATTCAGTATACTTGCCATTCAGTACACTTGCCATTCAGTACACTTGTCATTCAGTACACTTGCCATTCAGTACACTTGTCATTCAGTACACTTGTCATTCAGTACACTTGCCATTCAGTACACTTGCCATTCAGTACACTTGCCATTCAGTACACTTGCCATTCAGTACACTTGCCATTCAGTACACTTGCCATTCAGTACACTTGCCATTCAGTACACTTGCCATTCAGTACACTTGCCATTCAGTACACTTGTCATTCAGTACACTTGTCATTCAGTACACTTGCCATTCAGTACACTTGTCATTCAGTACACTTGCCATTCAGTACACTTGCCATTCAGTACACTTGTCATTCAGTACACTTGTCATTCAGTACACTTGCCATTCAGTATACTTGCCATTCAGTACACTTGCCATTCAGTACACTTGTCATTCAGTACACTTGCCATTCAGTACACTTGTCATTCAGTACACTTGTCATTCAGTACACTTGCCATTCAGTACACTTGCCATTCAGTACACTTGTCATTCGGTACACTTGCCATTCGGTACACTTGCCATTCGGTACACTTGCCATTCAGTACACTTGCCATTCAGTACACTTGCCATTCAGTACACTTGCCATTCAGTACACTTGTCATTCAGTACACTTGCCATTCAGTACACTTGCCATTCAGTACACTTGCCATTCAGTACACTTGCCATTCAGTACACTTGTCATTCAGTACACTTGCCATTCAGTACACTTGCCATTCAGTACACTTGTCATTCAGTACACTTGCCATTCAGTACACTTGCCATTCAGTACACTTGTCATTCAGTACACTTGTCATTCAGTACACTTGCCATTCAGTACACTTGTCATTCAGTACACTTGTCATTCAGTACACTTGTCATTCAGTACACTTGCCATTCAGTACACTTGTCATTCAGTACACTTGTCATTCAGTACACTTGCCATTCAGTACACTTTCCATTCAGTAAACTTGTCATTCAGTACACTTGCCATTCAGTACACTTGCCATTCAGTACACTTGCCATTCAGTACACTTGTCATTCAGTACACTTGTCATTCAGTACACTTGCCATTCAGTACACTTGCCATTCAGTACACTTGCCATTCAGTACCTATGAGAATAGCTGTAGAAAACTTCCTATACTTGTGGATAAAGTTTATCATGGTCAGACATCTACAACATCACAACTTGGGCTTATCATTAACACCCATAAAATTCCATTCCATTCAGCATGCAGTGTACACATAATATTCAGACCAAATCAGTCAAGTTAATCAGATAACCGGTCACATTATATTAAACAAATTATGGTTCGTTGAATGGTTTTACATTCCAGCTTCTCCGAATGTGATATTCGACATGATTAAAAAACTATGGTTCATGTAGGTGGTTAAGATGTTAAAATAGATTTTTAAGATGATTTAATGATAAAAATTACCAAAAGTTGTACCATTATGTAGTGGGCCATACAACTGGTCACAGTGATTAGTAATTTAAGTAGTGGGCCATGCAACTGGTCACAGTGATTAGTAAATTAAGTAGTGGGCCATGCAACTGGTCACAGTGATTAGTAATTTAAGTAGTGGGCCATGCAACTGGTCACAGTGATTAGTAATTTAAGTAGTGGGCCATGCAACTGGTCACAGTGATTAGTAAATTAAGTAGTGGGCCATGCAACTGGTCACAGTGATTAGTAAATTAAGTAGTGGGCCATGCAACTGGTCACAGTGATTAGTAAATTAAGTAGTGGGCCATGCAACTGGTCACAGTGATTAGTAATTTAAGTAGTGGGCCATGCAACTGGTCACAGTGATTAGTAAATTAAGTAGTGGGCCATGCAACTGGTCACAGTGATTAGTAGATTAAGTAGTGGGCCATGCAACTGGTCACAGTGATTAGTAATTTAAGTAGTGGGCCATGCAACTGGTCACAGTGATTAGTAGATTAAGTAGTGGGCCATGCAACTGGTCACAGTGATTAGTAATTTAAGTAGTGGGCCATGCAACTGGTCACAGTGATTAGTAATTTAAGTAGTGGGCCATGCAACTGGTCACAGTGATTAGTAAATTAAGTAGTGGGCCATGCAACTGGTCACAGTGATTAGTCATTTAAGTCTTGGGCCATGCAACTGGTCACAGTGATTAGTAATTTAAGTAGTGGGCCATACAACTGGTCACAGTGATTAGTAGATTAAGTAGTGGGCCATGCAATTGGTTACAGTGATTAGTAAATTAAGTAGTGGCCATGCATCTGGTCACGGTGATTGGTAAATTAAGTAGTCGGCCATGCAACTGGTCACAGTGATTAGTAGATTAAGTAGTGGGCCATGCAACTGGTCACAGTGATTAGTAGATTAAGTAGTGGGCCATGCAACTAGTAACAGTGATTAGTAAATTAAGTAGTGGGCCATGCAACTGGTCACAGTGATTAGTAAATTAAGTAGTGGGCCATGCATCTGGTAACAGTGATTAGTAAATTAAGTAGTGGGCCATGCAACTGGTAACAGTGATTAGTAAATTAAGTAGTGGGCCATGCAACTGGTCACAGTGATTAGTAAATTAAGTAGTGGGCCATGCATCTGGTAACAGTGATTAGTAAATTAAGTAGTGGGCCATGCAACTGGTAACAGTGATTAGTAAATTAAGTAGTGGGCCATGCAACTGGTCACAGTGATTAGTAAATTAAGTAGTGGGCCATGCAACTGGTCACAGTGATTAGTAAATTAAGTAGTGGGCCATGCAACTGGTAACAGTGATTAGTAAATTAAGTAGTGGGCCATGCAACAGGTCACAGTGATTAGTAGATTATGTAGTGGGCCATGCAACTAGTCACAGTGATTAGTAAATTAAGTAGTGGGCCATGCATATGGTCATGGTGTTTGGTAAATTATGTTGTGGGCCATGCAACTGGTCAAGGTGATTGGTAGATTAAGTAGTGGGCCATGCAACTGGTCACAGTGATTAGTAAATTAAGTAGTGGCCATGCATCTGGTCACGGTGATTGGTAAATTATGTAGTGGGCCATGCATCTGGTCACAGTGATTAGTAAATTATGTAGTGGGCCATGCAACTGGTCAAGGTGATTGGTAAATTATGTAGTGGGCCATGCAACTGGTCATAGTGTTTTGTAGATTAAGTAGTGGGTCATGCAATTGGTCAAGGTGGTTAGTAAATTAAGTAGTGGGCCATGCATCTGGTCACAGTGATTAGTAAGTCATGTAGTGGGCCATGCAACTGGTCAAGGTACTTGTGTAGTAACAGCTGGTGATTACTGGTGTCAGTTCTGACAGGAAAATAGTATTTGCAATGTTTATCAGGAAAGAAGCCAAGGTGCCATGGAAATAAACCATGTATTGAGTCTGCAGGTCACACTGACATGCACTGTCAGGAAGAAAGTAATTATACAAACCCAAGAGAGCTGGTGTAATCTAAATGTGGCATCATTGGAGTAGAGTTATTAAAAATATTTTTTACACAGTTTAACCCACGTAATACTACGAAAGGAATAGATAATATTTACATATAAGCATACAGGATTCATAATTAAAGTGATCTGTTAATCAACTGTGATGCAGGGTCAGCGTTGATAGTATATCTAGGAGTAAATCAGGAATATCTTAATCAGCGATAAAACTATGATGTATATTTTGATTAAGCATGACAAATGTGATTGCTTAATATTGATACTATCTATTGCCCATATCTCAGTTGTTATATGCATGTTGGTGTAGTGGAACATCATGAATTTTGCTTTTTAAATTCTTGTTTACGCATGTCCAATGCATGATTAGCACGCACAGCTAAGATACATGAAGCTAAATTTTACACAGCTGGATGGAAACTGTCAGTACGATTGTTTGTGCCACTTGTAGGAATATTATTATTATTAATAACAGTCCATATTAATCCATATTCAGGCCACAGTAACAATGCATCAGTTACAGCACTCAAGGCCATGCAGCCTAGAAGTACAACTCAGTGTCATATTGTGTTTATACGAGGATTGTGTTTACACGAGGATTGTGTTTACACATGGTAGTAGTGATAGTGGTTAGAACGTGGGGCTCTCAATCGAGAGAACCTGAGTTCCATTCCTCTTGCTGCCATTTCAAAGCTTGGGCAATTTCATTCATCCACCATTGCCACAGTTCACTCAGCTGTATAAATGAGTATCTGGCTATAGAGAGAGATGGATTTCGGAACAAATAGTCTTCGTGCAGTAATTGCAGCATGGCTGAATGCTTCCCAGAGAAGTCAAAATGGCATTAGAATGAACAGATCTGCCAGGGGGTGAAGTGTAAAGTGCTTTGAACAGTCCCAAGGACTGGATACTGCTCTATATAAGAACATACCTTTAACTTTACCTTTTTTTATCCAGACCATAGAAAGGTCAAATATCAAAAATGCTGTACGTGTTATGACCTGACCTTTCGTTGTCACAACTATTGTCACTTGTTGATAACATAACATGATGGCTAAACCATTTAAGAAATTAAATAATTTAATAATGAGTACATTAATAATAATATTTTATATAGATGCTAAAATAATTAAGTAAATTATAATAAATTGGTTAAAACAGATGCATATATATATATATATATATATATATATATATATATATATATATATATATATATATATATATATCACTACCATGTCACATCATCCAATAGCTAACTAATTTATTTAGCCAAAATATTTTATATTTATATATTTTACTATAATTATATATATATATATATATATAAAATTATAGTAAAATATATAAATATAAAATGTATTGTATAAATATAAAATGTATTGGCTAAATAAATATTAATAAATTAATTAGCTATTGGATGATGTGACATGGTAGTGACACATGCACAATTGTGTCTGTTGACAATGACATGTATATCACAAAGACTGACGTGTCTGTTTGTGGTGACACTGAGAGAAGTTAGTGACAAGTTTTTTGAGACGGGTCTATGTTTAGGGCAATACAGACAGTATACAGAATATGTGTACCCCATTCAATTCTGACTAAAATCCAGCAGACATATTAGATATCAGGGTAAACCACACCCTAGTCATAATGAAATGGATGGATATATATAAGAGGCACTTAACCTAGCTACAACTGAAATTAGAAAATCTAAAAGAACCTTTGAAAAAAAATTGGCAGGTAATATAAAAAATTACAGCAAGAGTTTCTATGCTTATGTAAGGAGTAAACAGAAAGTTCCAGATAAGGTCGGACCACTGGAAAACAACAAACGGGTTTCAAATGGCAGAGGTCCTGAATGAGTATTTCAGCTCAGTATTTACCACAGAAGATATAAGCTCACTTCCAGTTCCATTTACTAAATTTGAGGGCATCAGAACATTTAGGACAGTTATTTGTATCTCCTGTAATGATAGCAAACAAAATTAAGAAGATGGGATACCACCAAAACTGCTTAAGGAAATCACTTGCAAAATTGTTTAACTTGTCACTAGAAGAAGGAATAGTTCCTTCGAGGAACAAGCCAGAAAATTACAGACCAGTGAGTTTAACATCAGTTGTATGTAAATTACTTGAAACATTAATTAGAGACCACATGGTGGAATTCCTTGTAAAACATAATTTAATAAATACATCTCAACATGGGTTCCTAAAAGCAAGGTCATGTCTAACCAATCTCTTATGTTTTTTTGAAGAAATTGCAAAGTGGGTAGATGACGGGTTACCAGTGGATGTTGTCTACTTAGATTTTCAGAAAGCTTTCGATAAATTGCCACACCAAAGATTGATACTTAAACTAAAAGCCCATGGTATAGGTAATGATGTAATCAACTGGATAGAAAAGTGGCTTACACACAGAAGACAGAGAGTAATAGTAGATGGTGAGATTTCCAACTGGAAATATTTTTTTGAGTGGGGTACCACAGGGATCAGTATTAGGCCGTATACTGTTTTTAATATATATATATATATATATATATATATATATATATATATATATATATATATATATATATATAAATGATTTAGAAGATGACATATCTAGCAAAGTACTAAAATTTGCAGATGACACAAAAGTATTCAGAAAGGTTACAAATTATACAGATAAACAAAGTTTATAGGATGATCTAGATAAATTAGTTAAATGGTCAGAAAAATTAAAAATATTATTAAATTTTGGGAAGTGTAAATGTATACACATAGGACATGGAAACATGGACAAAGAATATAAAATGGAGGATGCTGTACTAGGTAGAACCACACAAAAAAAGGACTTAGGAGTAACATTTAGTGCTGACATGAAAGTTTCAGAGCAATGTGGGATTACTGCTTCAAAAGGAAATCAAATTCTAGGGCTAATTTGGAGAACTATCATGTATAAGGAGAAACAGCTAATTGCACCCCTGTACAAAGCAATAGTTAGCCCACATTTGGAATATTGTATTCAAGCATGGAGGCCATATCGTAAAAAGGACATAGACAAGTTAGAAAGAATACAACGAAGAGCAACTAAAATGATTTCAGAATTGAGAGACCTTAGTTACGAAAGTCGCTTATTACAATGTGGTTTGACAACACTAGAGACCAGGAGACTAAGAGGAGACCAAATAGAAGTGTTTAAAATAGTGAATGGTTATGAGGATGTTGATAGGAATATATTCTTCAAACTTAAAGAAGACAGTAGAACCAGAGGACACAAAGCAGCATTAGTTAAGGAACAGTGTAGGTTGGACATGAGAAAGTACTCTTTCTCACAGAGGGTGATAAATGAATGGAACAAACTGCCAAATGATTGTGTTAATGCTAGTAGTGTGAATATGTTTAAAAATAGAATTGACAGATATTTGATAAGGGCGGGCTACACATAGATGAGAAAATTGTTTGACACTCGATAAGCCAATGGCTTCTTTGTCCACTTGCCATAAGGAACTTGTTGTTTGGGATGGCAATCTTGTTAAATCTTGTTATATGTATATTATATATATATATATATATTATGTTATAATTTATATAATTATTGTAATATTGTATAATTATACATAATATACATACCTTTAATAACAGGGTAAACTAATGCCATCAGTTAATGAGGCAAGTAAATTGGCCGTGTCCACCTGACCACTTTCATTCATTCAAGCCCAGCGGCTGTTGTCAAATGGCAACATGATATGTTTGTTTGTGCAAGTTGGTGTGCTAATCATGATTCATATTTTGGACAGTATCTCGCCCCAGGCGGTGCCTGTGCCACACAGTGCTTGTACCACAGGGCACCCTGTTAGCAGTGGTCAACACAGTGCAGAAACCCGCACCTTTCAACAGTACTTTCCCATTACTTAACACTCCAGGAGTTCTCAGGTAACAAGCGCAGGTATTTTACCATAGCTCCATGGGTCTCCATAGCTCCTCATGAGAATCATACAGGGTTGTATAAGGAGGGATCTCTGAATGTGAGAGGGGCTGGACAGGGGGTGACAGACACGGTGTCAGGGCAGTTGACATGGCTGTCAATCTGTCACCAAAACTGTCACATCTACTTTAGCTGCTGTGCTAGTTGAGTTGCCTTCATATGCCTGTCCTGCAGCCACTATGTCTAACTTGTTTGAATATCTCCAGACATGACATTGATGAAATTTGACCTGAAGACATGATTGAGATAAAAGAGTGTTTATCAAGTGGATGTATATTTTCATCTTGTCTGCCCATAGTATTTAAATTAAGTTGACTGTATTAAATTTTATACTTTGTTTACAATAGTTATCCAAATCTGTTTACAATATGAACAGTATGCATAGGTAAAAATAGACACTTACGTACAATAGTATTTATGTTCGTTACTAAACCCTGTATGTAGAATCAGTTTTATATATATTTATAATAACAGTAAGTCTATCAAGAATAGAAACTAAAATCAAGCCTAATGAAATGACATCTGAATAGCCACTAACATTTTTACTTACTTGTTTGGTAATTATTTTTTAATAAATTGTAAATTTATTAGTAACAGCAAATATGACTTTTGATGATAAATTGCTAAATGCATGGACAGCAGTTGACAGCAGACAAAAATTAACATCAGTTGTGTGAATTATTGAGGGAAAATGTGAACCCAAAAAAGCTGCATGGTTGCTGAATTTTGGACAATCATGCATGACTTGTGACGTCATTAACTGCCCCAGTAATCATTACTAAAAATAGATTTAATGACAAAAATACTATCAAATGTAAAGAGGTTATTATCTGGCATTTTCTGCTGCTTTGGTGATGACATTAGCCTTAGTTGCACGTCAGGCATATGATCTAAATGTGTTATTCAAAGCCTTTCATAATTGTTTACCACACTGTAAATAAAACCGGAAATGTGCATTTAACATGTGCCTGTTCACATCAACGTTAAAGGGTTTTACTCACATGCGCGTGCGCGTGCGTGTGTGTGTGTGTGTGTGGCGTCCTTTTGTAAATTGTTCCATAGCCATTAATTTTAATCCACCTTTTGTCCCTCCAGAGAGGATGCTATAGATGCATGGCCTTCATGTTATCTGAGCCTAATACAGCCAGTTTAACCTAAGGCAATGGTCTCAGTAGTCCCGGTCTCAACGGTCCAGATCTCATCATCGGTCCTGGTCTCCGCATTTGATGTTTACTCCACATTTCAAATACCGCATGCATTCAACTAATACTGCATGCATTCAACTAATAATGCATGCATTCAACTAATACTGCATGCATTCAACTAATACCGCATGCATTCAAATAATACTGCGTGCATTCAACTAATACTGCATGCATTCAACTAATACCACATGCATTCAACTAATACTGCATGAATTCAACTAATACCACTTGCATTAAACTAATACTGCATGCATTAAACTAATACCACATGCATTAAACTAATACAGCATGCATTCAACTAATACCACATGCATTCAACTAACACTGCATGTATTCAACTAATGCCACTTGCATTAAACTAATACCGCATGCATTAAACTAATACCACATGCATTCAACTAACACTGCATGTATTCAACTAATGCCACTTGCATTAAACTAATACCGCATGCATTAAACTAAAACCGCATGCATTCAACTAATACTGCATGCATTCAACTAATACAGCATGTATTCCACTAATTGACTATTCTTGTCATGTTAGTCTACAGAAAATAATGCTTGGTGGTTAATTAACCATTATGTTTTACACTAATTCATTGTACTGTGGTTGATTTTCTGGTTGGGAACCGATTCTTTCAGCATCAAAGAAGAACAGTCTCAAAATTGTTGCTCATTTCATGACAAAATTATATTGCTGAACTGGAACTCGATCTGTGCTCTAATCCTGCCACACCAGCGGTGAGGGTCCTCTGATGGATGGGTCCTCCAGGGCATAGGACAGACCCATGGACCCATTGTTTGGTCCACCCTTCAGAGAGCCCAGTCAATCAGATAGCCATCTTTTCTGATGTTGCAAGCAGGATTAAACTCCCCCATCCTTGATATGACACATCACTCATCTCATTTGTTGATGTTTGTGTCTGCAGTGCATGAATATTTTAAGTAATGTGTGCAGTCGGTTTAATAAAAGACTGCATCGTTTTGTTAAAAATCATCAAAAGAACTCACTTTGATCGTGGAATCAGGTAGCATCTTGCAAAAGTGTGAATTTAGCCTTGTCATAGTGTATAGTGCCAGACCACTTTTTTCCCTTTTTCTGCTGGTCAGAAATATAAAGAATGTGGTCAACAGGCCAGGAATGATGTCATGGCTGTTTGCGAAAAATTTATTATTTGTGGACACGTTGTGTGGTAAAAATTGCAATAAACATGAGGTTTAATACTATTTTTACATATTACTCAACACTCAAAGGCACTTGGTGATATCTTTTCCATCAAACAAATGGCCAAATATAAACTTCTGAGGGTCGTGATTACTTCCAAAATAATAACAATAATTATGTTATTAATTTTATATTAACATTTCAGTTAAATTATGTTTTATTAAAGATCAAAATATCTTCATTCCAACACATCATTCACACTTGGGAAAATGTAGTACTCCCCTTTTTAGGGGTGCACTTCCACCAGAAGTCCAGTGCTTGTGGTAAATAGACATGTTGTTGAATACAATGAATTGTGGCATTGACTGCTGCGTTGTTTACACATCCCGAATTACACAGCGGTGATCCTAAATCATGCATTACTCCTAAGATGGATGACACAGGGAACATTCGAGAAAGTGTAAAACATGACCCACTTTGTCGGTGAAAACAACTTCATACAGGTATGACTACAATGCTGCCGGATGGACTGTTTACATGTGGCGTATATGGACATGGTGTGATGAGTTAAAGGCTTGAGTAACTCTCTATAGTGAGTCATCTACTGCCAGATGTACTGGACATGCTGAGACACTGCTAAAACTGCTGCTTCAGGGGGGTCTTTTTTGCCTTTCATCTTTGCTGTTCAGGGTGGGTGCTCCAGGCCCCCTCCCCCCACTCCGTCCAGGCATGATGTGCAGTAGACCCATTATCTAAAAAGACAATAAAATATTTGCACAGGCATAACATTTCATTCTGACTTATTACTAAGCATGGACTGATAAGTGGTTTATCTAATACTTTTCAGTTTCCTTATTTTACATTGAATTTAAATTATGTTTTTCAAGAGTTTTTAATTTACAAATGTGCTAAAAATATTACTTCACCAAAGTCATCCCACTGGAAATGAACATCAGGGAAATACCTTAAAATAAACAATATTATGATAAACCTACATCACAAAGCTTTGTCAGCTTTTCTCATGACTTCTCTCAGTTGTACCCTGATTAAAAGGCAACCGATTAAAATCCCCTGAATTGAGAAACAAATTTCATTGAATATGGCTTCAGCGATTAACATGAATTGAAGATGCCAATGCATCAGTTCGGTCTAAAGGGGGCTGACAGGTTTAACTAGTTATAGTTTCTCAGCGGCACACAATGGCTGACATATGGCTTCTCAGCTTATAAAAACAAGTACACTCTGACATCATTCAGTCTGCACAGCCTTCTGTCTTCTGCAATCAGTTCTTCTTGGAAAGCTTTGTCACAACACAACAGAGACAAATATGTCAAGTTTAATTCAGATGAGGAGGATGTTTTTGTCTATTTGTCAAGCTAGAAGTACCAAAGTAACGTTATACCTCACAAGAGAAATGGTGGTGCTTGGTAACATGTTGGGCTCAAGAAAGGTAAGATTTATATTCAATGGATAACAATGCTATAAGGTGTGTCACCACCTTTTTATAACCTTTGTACAGTTTGCATTTAGAGTTGCAAATAAGGAGTAAGTGTGCACATTTTATTTAAATGTTTATGCTATTAATTTTATATTGTTTATACATTTTATATATATATATATATATATATATATATATATATATATATATATATATATATATATATATATATATATTGAACTGAGGTTTCCAATGATTAAGCGGGTTAGATATATTGGATTTTTTTATCATTGTTATTATATACATAATTATATACACTAATGTCACTAAAAATTTCTTTATTTGGGAATGGATGTGGAAGATTTCTTGGTGGGGAGAGAGACATTCAGGACACTATCCTTTCTCACTTGCATTTTGTGCAACTTCTTTGCACTTTGCATGATTTGCTTGGTTGAACCAACATTCCTGCTTTGTAGTTATAACTGAGACACCCCCCACAAGATATAAGAGGGTGACTGTTAGCAATTTAAAACCAATTTTGATGTTTTACATAATTCAGCTATGGCCATGGAAATATTTGAGCAGCGCAAAATATTTACTATCATGACATCAGATTGCAGTTGCAATGTTGCAATGAATGACTCATTGAACTATTTCCACTGCTGCTTACCAACTGAGTGATATATATATATATAACCTGACATCCGGATGAGAAACTTTCCATGAAGACCCTTGTATGTCCTCTAATGTCAATGCATGTTTGCCAATGTCAACCTGATATATGCATGCCGTCATGCATGCCGTCATGCATGGCTGCACATGGTGTTGTATTGGGGATGACACAGCCAGGAGGCATGACTATCATTGGTGCTAAGATGAAAGAGGCTAATATCCTATAACAATGGCTTGTGGCAGAAGTAACCATCTGGCAATGTTTAAATCTTCATAAATGTTTCATTGTGATCTCGCACAGATTGTGAAATGTTTAGTAAATCCTTATCCTTCCTCAGTCGCATGAACTGGTCATACCAAAGTGTGATTCATATGTTTGTAATATAATTTGCATTAAAGTTTCAGTTTTCGTTGGGTGATATTTCTTTTATTAATCCAAGAAATTACTGATAAAATTTAAGGTCGGTCATAGTGAAATGTTTGTTTCTATGCTATAAAGTAGTTTGTCTGTCCCCTCACATCTCTGTCAGTTTGTCTGTCCCCTCACATCTCTGTCAGTTTGTCTGTCCCCTCACATCTCTGTCAGTTTGTCTGTCCCCTCACATCTCTGTCAGTTTGTCTGTCCCCTCACATCTCTGTCAGTTTGTCTGTCCCCTCACATCTCTGTCAGTTTGTCTGTCCCCTCACATCTCTGTCAGTTTGTCTGTCCCCTCACATCTCTGTCAGTTTGTCTGTCCCCTCACATCTCTGTCAGTTTGTCTGTCCCCTCACATCTCTGTCAGTTTGTCTGTCCCCTCACATCTCTGTCAGTTTGTCTGTCCCCTCACATCTCTGTCAGTTTGTCTGTCCCCTCACATCTCTGTCAGTTTCGCATGTATGGGACTGAAATTTTGTAGGTGCGCCATGCCATGTTCATGCGTTAAACTCATTAAAAAATTCCCCTGGTTTTCTGGGGGGGGGATTATGAAGGAACATTGTGTGGACGTTTGACATACAGATTACGTAACTCAGAAAAACAGAAGTTTATAGTTATGTACAATAGTTGGCACTGCTATGCACGTTTTCCACGATTGTTACGTGGTCTACATCAAATGTCCATAGAAGTTCCTTTATGCGGTATGAACGCTTCGTGACACTGGCAGTTGTACATGATTTTGGGGGCGTGAAGTCATCAATGCCATTGGCCTAACCAAAGCTTGACTGGGAGTAAGTGCAGGGGGACATAAACTCTTGACTGGGAGTAAGTGCAGGGAGACATAAACTCTTGACTGGGAGTAAGTGCAGGGAGACATAAACTCTTGACTGGGAGTAAGTGCAGGGGGACATAAACTCTTGACTGGGAGTAAGTGCAGGGAGACATAAACTCTTGACTGGGAGTAAGTGCAGGGACACATAAACTCTTGACTGGGAGTAAGTGCAGGGAGACATAAACTCTTGACTGGGAGTAAGTGCAGGGAGACATAAACTCTTGACTGGGAGTAAGTGCAGGGACACATAAACTCTTGACTGGGAGTAAGTGCAGGGAGACATAAACTCTTGACTGGGAGTAAGTGCAGGGAGACATAAACTCTTGACTGGGAGTAAGTGCAGGGACACATAAACTCTTGACTGGGAGTAAGTGCAGGGAGACATAAACTCTTGACTGGGAGTAAGTGCAGGGAGACATAAACTCTTGACTGGGAGTAAGTGCAGGGAGACATAAACTCTTGACTGGGAGTAAGTGCAGGGAGACATAAACTCTTGACTAGGAGTAAGTGCAGGGAGACATAACCTCTTGACTGGGAGTAAGTGCAGGGAGACATAACCTCTTGACTGGGAGTAAGTGCAGGGAGACATAAACTCTTGACTGGGAGTAAGTGCAGGGGGACATAAACTCTTGACTGGGAGTAAGTGCAGGGAGACATAAACTCTTGACTGGGAGTAAGTGCAGGGACACATAAACTCTTGACTGGGAGTAAGTGCAGGGAGACATAAACTCTTGACTGGGAGTAAGTGCAGGGAGACATAAACTCTTGACTGGGAGTAAGTGCAGGGACACATAAACTCTTGACTGGGAGTAAGTGCAGGGGGACATAAACTCTTGACTGGGAGTAAGTGCAGGGAGACATAACCTCTCGACTGGGAGTAAGTGCAGGGAGACATAACCTCTTGACTGGGAGTAAGTGCAGGGAGACATAAACTCTTGACTGGGAGTAAGTGCAGGGAGACATAAACTCTTGACTGGGAGTAAGTGCAGGGAGACATAACCTCTTGACTGGGAGTAAGTGCAGGGAGACATAAACTCTTGACTGGGAGTAAGTGCAGGGAGACATAAACTCTTGACTGGGAGTAAGTGCAGGGAGACATAAACTCTTGACTGGGAGTAAGTGCAGGGACACATAAACTCTTGACTGGGAGTAAGTGCAGGGAGACATAAACTCTTGACTGGGAGTAAGTGCAGGGAGACATAAACTCTTGACTGGGAGTAAGTGCAGGGACACATAAACTCTTGACTGGGAGTAAGTGCAGGGAGACATAAACTCTTGACTGGGAGTAAGTGCAGGGAGACATAAACTCTTGACTGGGAGTAAGTGCAGGGAGACATAAACTCTTGACTGGGAGTAAGTGCAGGGAGACATAAACTCTTGACTAGGAGTAAGTGCAGGGAGACATAACCTCTTGACTGGGAGTAAGTGCAGGGAGACATAACCTCTTGACTGGGAGTAAGTGCAGGGAGACATAAACTCTTGACTGGGAGTAAGTGCAGGGAGACATAAACTCTTGACTGGGAGTAAGTGCAGGGACACATAACCTCTTGACTAGGAGTAAGTGCAGGGAGACATAAACTCTTGACTGGGAGTAAGTGCAGGGAGACATAAACTCTTGACTGGGAGTAAGTGCAGGGAGACATAAACTCTTGACTGGGAGTAAGTGCAGGGAGACATAAACTCTTGACTGGGAGTAAGTGCAGGGACACATAACCTCTTGACTGGGAGTAAGTGCAGGGAGACATAAACTCTTGACTGGGAGTAAGTGCAGGGAGACATAAACTCTTGACTGGGAGTAAGTGCAGGGACACATAACCTCTTGACTGGGAGTAAGTGCAGGGAGACATAACCTCTTGACTGGGAGTAAGTGCAGGGAGACATAAACTCTTGACTGGGAGTAAGTGCAGGGAGACATAAACTCTTGACTGGGAGTAAGTGCAGGGACA
Source organism: Lamellibrachia columna (assembly GCA_963662155.1). Lineage (NCBI taxonomy): Eukaryota > Metazoa > Annelida > Polychaeta > Sabellida > Siboglinidae > Lamellibrachia > Lamellibrachia columna. The sequence continues at coordinate 52,727,764 of OY759270.1, read as the reverse complement.
CATAACCTCTTGACTAGGAGTAAGTGCAGGGAGACATAACCTCTTGACTGGGAGTAAGTGCAGGGAGACATAACCTCTTGACTGGGAGTAAGTGCAGGGAGACATAAACTCTTGACTGGGAGTAAGTGCAGGGAGACATAAACTCTTGACTGGGAGTAAGTGCAGGGACACATAACCTCTTGACTAGGAGTAAGTGCAGGGAGACATAAACTCTTGACTGGGAGTAAGTGCAGGGAGACATAAACTCTTGACTGGGAGTAAGTGCAGGGAGACATAAACTCTTGACTGGGAGTAAGTGCAGGGAGACATAAACTCTTGACTGGGAGTAAGTGCAGGGACACATAACCTCTTGACTGGGAGTAAGTGCAGGGAGACATAAACTCTTGACTGGGAGTAAGTGCAGGGAGACATAAACTCTTGACTGGGAGTAAGTGCAGGGAGACATAAACTCTTGACTGGGAGTAAGTGCAGGGACACATAACCTCTTGACTGGGAGTAAGTGCAGGGAGACATAAACTCTTGACTGGGAGTAAGTGCAGGGAGACATAAACTCTTGACTGGGAGTAAGTGCAGGGACACATAACCTCTTGACTGGGAGTAAGTGCAGGGAGACATAAACTCTTGACTGGGAGTAAGTGCAGGGACACATAAACTCTTGACTGGGAGTAAGTGCAGGGAGACATAAACTCTTGACTGGGAGTAAGTGCAGGGAGACATAACCTCTTGACTGGGAGTAAGTGCAGGGAGACATAACCTCTTGCAATGGCTGCCCTTCTCCCGTGCAATGCCTGGCAACTCAGCTAGTTGCTGATCAAATGTTGCATAAAAGTAGTAATATTTGAAACAGATAACGGTTGTTTTCTAAGAAGTGTCATACGATATAGCAAAAAAAATGTGTTAGGGTAAACAGTTTGTCATTTGATTTGACAAAGTGATTTGACCTTCACTTCATTAGCACTCTCAGGGAGACCTTCTTGGGGTAGCACACTCGAGGGAGACCTTCTTGATGTAGCACTCTCGAGGGAGACCTTCTTGAGGTAGCACTCTCCAGCGAGACCTTCTTGGGGTAGCACTCTCGAGCGAGACCTTCTTGGAGTAGCACTCTCGGGGGAGTTTATCATTTATACTTGAGTGCTAGGTCATTCATACAAATTCATTCCTACAATTTCAGACAACAGCTGGAGACCTTCAAATAATTATGTGTGGCTAAGGTGCAGTCCTCAGGAGCCAAGAGCAATTAACAGTCAGCTCCAGAATAAATACATATCAAGCTGTAATGAACATTTGGTGCCAGTTTCATTTTAGGCGAACAAATTACGTTTTTCTGAAGCCTATAATGGTCTTACTAAACTGATTCAGTTGATACCGTTATCTCAGGTTGCATGATTTTTTTCTGAATGAACGGTTTTATTATTGCTAAATCTAAAATGAAAAACATTCATATTTGTTTGGCATAAATAAAATTCAACCTATTTTTTTAGCACTTTGATTTTTTATCTTAGTTTTAATCTTTATTATTTGTTGTAGTACCAGGGCCACATAGTTCCCCCTCCCAACATTTTAAAAATATAGCTTTTCTTTTATTATTTTACATTCTTAATATTTTTAGGTATGTATTAATGAATCTATTATGTACCTGGTTCATTTCAAAGTATGGCAGGAGTAGGTTTACTATAGCCTCTTCAGGATACCACTCTTCACCACTCTTCACCACTCTTCACCACTCTTCACCATTCTTCACCACTCTTCACCACTCTTCACCATTCTTCACCACTCTTCACCATTCTTCACCACTCTTCACCACACTTTATCGCTGCAATTTTGCCATGTTTATTTCGTTCAGTAACGTTTGGAAACAATGTTTTATTTGGAATAGATTGTTTCATAACTTTTAATATGTTACCACTTTTATTGTTAATCAGCCGTGGTGGAAGTTAAAATTTCATATAATTTGTCATTTAAGCATGTTCATTAATGGGTTCATTAATGGGTACCTAAAAATATTAAGAATGTAAAATAATAAGAGAAAAGCTATTTTTTTCTAATTTTGGTAGGAGAACTAAGTGTGCCCTAACACCTATACAATCATGCTTGATCATTTGATCACTGGCCTCTCCGTGTAGTTTAAGCATGTGAAGCAGCATTTAATATACTGTAAGATACAGTATTCTAGATAAGGTATATAATGGTGGGAGGATCTCATTATGAAGGGGTCGGTGGTTATTTCTTGTATGTGCAAGGACGCCATACGGCACAGAAACCATTTGAACTTTTATAATGACATTATGTCATTACTTGAACTACACACATTGTACAGACAATAACTTTGTCCTTAACAAATCAAGGTAAAACTAGATTTAACCAAATAAAATTATTATTTATACAATAAAACATGCTGTATATAACTAGTATATATAACACTTTTAATTTATTGCTAAACAAAGCAAGCAATAACTCCACTCCAGTACTGATTATCAAGTTTTATTGGATTAGTTGATTGGATTAGTTAATTGTTTTAGTTACCTATTTACAGAACTCTTTATTGGGCAATAATTGCTACAACCAGCACTGCCTCTGTCTTTCACTTTCTCTTGTCATGCGATGGTCTCCAACAATATGGTGTGTGCATGCTGGCCATCTCTCAGTGTGTTGTCCACTACAATTAGTCATTGGGTCACCACCTGTAAGTTGATTAACTGCCCACATGACAACCTTTTAGGAAGCAGGTATGTGGCCAGATGTCCAGCAAACAGGGGATGACCAGCTGATGACCAGCTGGGGCCAGTTTGTGGTGATGTTCTGTGTGATTGATATGACAGCCCAAGGTTACTGTTGCCACTAACCGTTGTGTTATCCCTGGCCCTCTTACCATACTTTATTGGCTTCTGTTCTCGCAAATCAAGCCAGCTACATTCTGCTAGATGCTGACTTTATACTTGAATAATGTCTGTGTTATTGGAAAAGTTTTTTCTTATGAGTTCAGTGTCCATTCATTTGAGGAGAAAGATATGTTGATCATCTGTGTACAGCCACAGAAGAAACACACCTAAATTGTTCCTGCAGTTTTAGTTTACCATCTACCAACTTACAGGTTTTTGTACCTATTAACATGACACATGTATTCATATAGTTGTCATTAAATTCATTGCCAGCATCAACAGTCGAGTTACAGTAGTTTCCAATCAAAACACTGTATAGATATTAATGAGGCAAACATATAAAGCACCTAGTCAGACCAATAACTTCACATATGAAGCAAGATGATTACAAACATTCCTGTAAAGATGACATTTTTTCACACTTTAATATCATTTTGTGTTGTGCCAATTCGTATCTCACAGTGCCCTGTGAGATATATTGGGAAATATGTCAGGTTTTGCACCGTTGAATGCGCTAATAAAAGCACCATCAGGCTTTGTGAGCACAGGTCAAGTTGGCAACTGTTGAAAAGTGTTTGCCTGAAAACTTAACTCATCTGATGAATACAATGTTCTGCAAAAACAGTTTAGGATACATCAGTGGCACAGGTTTTGTACTAGCTGCTTGTGCATCTCGGTCAATTCTGAGGCTCCTGAAATAGCGCATCTGCATTGCAAGATCAATACCCGTGTATTGCTGGATATTTGTGTAATATTTGTTTTTCACTAAATGTGATTATGCATTGTTCATGAATGCACCTCATAGTTGCATGTTCATGAATGCACCTCATAGTTGCATGTTCATGAATGCACCTCATAGTTGCATGTTCATGAATGCACCTCATAGTTGCATGTTCATGAATGCACCTCATACTTGCATGTTCATGAATGCACCTCATAGTTGCATGTTCATGAATGCACCTCATAGTTGCATGTTCATGAATGCACCTCATAGTTGCATGTTCATGAATGCACCTCATAGTTGCATGTTTTTGCAGCATAACTCGGGTAATATAATTACATTTTATATGTTAAATATATTTCACAGAACAATATTTATACACAATAACCTGGAATTTTTTATTAATTTACATAGTTCTATTATTGTTTAAAATGTATTTTACAAAATAATATTGAAACAGTTAAGAGCTTAATTAAATTGGTCAGAAAATTTAGTACAGCAGTATTATACACGAATAATTCAGAGCATGTATAAAAACAAGTTATCAACAAAATAAGCAATTGGCAGCTGGTATGGCTGCTATTGTTTTTATTTTATTAGTTTTTATTTGTATTGTTTACACTTGTTTGCCTTGGAGATTACAAAAAGTCATGCTCTTGACCTTGAAGGCTGAGAGATGTTTGTAGAACTTTATAAATACAACTTGTTTGTGTTACATTGACCATCAAGTCATAAACAGAAGTACATATTGTTACCTGATATACAGGGTTTAGACCAAGGCTGGTGGACAATTTCTCCAAGGTCAGTGAAGTTAGCAGGTGAATGCTGTAAACATGTTGTCACATAATGAGTCCAACATTCTGGCTTTGTCCACCTTTGCTGTGCGTGCTGCCACCATTAGCCAACTATGACATTAGCTAGGGAAATGTCATCATTGCTAAGCTGGTGTGCAAACAGTTATGAAGTGCAAATATCTTAAGAGATGAATTATTGTCTTACTTCATTGTGTGTGGTTTTTGAAATAGGAACTATACATTATATGAGTAATTATTAAAGTGGAATTATGGTTAAATTAGGGAAAAAAAGGCAAATGAAAGCGTGTTAGATTTAAATTACTTGCCCATAGTTTCAGTTACAACAATATTTTTTTCAAGAATGTATAAATAAAATTAAAGCACATCGGGCAAATAAAATTATGTTAGATGGGGTAAGACCAGACTTATGAATTATGTTAGATGGGGTAAGACCAGACTTATGACTTATGTTAGATGGGGTAAGACCAGACTTATGACTTATGTTAGATGGGGTAAGACCAGACTTATGACTTATGTTTATTTTACAAGATACTCAACAAATGTGTACACCCTTATTTTGTCTTTTAAAAATATGGACATTCTTCTCCTAGGACTGTCACATGCCACATTCTTCTCCTAAGACTGTTACATGCCACATTCTTCTCCTAGGACTGTACATGCCACATTCTTCTCCTAAGACTGTTACATGCCACATTCTTCTCCTAGGACTGTACATGCCACATTCTTCTAGGACTGTACATGCCACATTCTTCTCCTAAGACTGTCACATGCCACATTCTTCTCCTAGGACTGTCACATGCCACATTCTTCTCCTAAGACTGTCACATGCCACATTCTTCTCCTAGGACTGTACATGCCACATTCTTCTCCTAAGACTGTTACATGCCACATTCTTCTCCTAGGACTGTACATGCCACATTCTTCTCCTAAGACTGTTACATGCCACATTCTTCTCCTAGGACTGTACATGCCACATTCTTCTCCTAAGACTGTTACATGCCACATTCTTCTAGGACTGTACATGCCACATTCTTCTAGGACTGTACATGCCACATTCTTCTCCTAAGACTGTTACATGCCACATTCTTCTCCTAAGACTGTTACATGCCACATTCTTCTCCTAGGACTGTACATGCCACATTCAGACACCATTGACTCCCCAGATAGTTATTGCAGCAAGCTTGCGCTGAGGCACTATTTTGGTACTTAATTTTCACAACTTGTATTCTTGTTTCCTATGTATGGTCCTCACACATCACAGCTTAGCAATGTAGCAAGATGCCTACACGTTATGCTGTGTCATTTGTCACTTTACCCAAAAGAGGGCGACATAAAAAGCTCTTCAGAAGCCGTGGCGCCACGACTTCAACTTGTGTTTTTATCTTCAGGTGTGCCCGAGTTATATTAAATTGGCAAAAACAATAACGATGACAGATCTGGGCCATGTATGGATCGATAATCAGGCTTGGGTATGACATGACGTACAATTTTATTCTAACAAGATCATTCTGGGATTCAGTTGGGGTAGAAGAAAACTACATTCAATTCAATTGAAGATGATTTATTATAGTTATCGTGATTACTGAATAACGTATTCGAACTATTAAGCATGCATGCCCTAATTAGTATACACCCCCTTTTTTAATCAGCAGGATCCATAATTATTGTAATTTGACTAGTGTGGAAAACTGAAGAGTGTTGCCACTTGGTGTTGAACAGTCGGCACCACTTTTCCGTTGTTATACACTAGTCACCAAATGACACCACTAGTGTTAAACAGTTACCTTATTGTCTAGAGAAACAAACATTTTTGTACGCTTATAAGAATAGATTCCTTGACATTTTCCTATGGCCCTATTTTTTTCCAAGAGTACTCTATGCTTATCAGGTGGAATACAGTATATAGAAAATAGTATACATTAAATATTACAATTACTGTAGTGAGGGTGCACAACCACATGTGGCCGTGTTTCCCTCCACCGTGCATGTGTATTGCATTTTATTCTGTTGGTGTGAGAGATAACTGGAGAGTAGGGTGTGCATTTGTAGATGGATGTTAGCTGGGTGAACAAGGGTATAGATTGATGCAGTCAGCACATTTGTAGATGGATGTTAGCTGGGTGAACAAGGGTATAGATTGATGCAGTCAGCACATTTGTAGATGGATGTTAGCTGGGTGAACAAGGGTATAGATTGATGCAGTCAGCACATTCAAGTTGCTCTCATATCTAATGCAATGCAGATGATGCCCTTGATTGAGCTGTTTTACCGGATATCTAGAGTGATGGGTAAGATGAAAAACACATGTTGAATAAACAACTGTGTGTTTTTGTGGTGATAAAAACCTCAACATATTACCATTAAACAGACATATATAATCTACCTGTTAATATTGCTGGTAAGCAAAAGTTTTTTGGCTCTTTTAAGTTTAAAATGTGTTTGTGCAGTTGTATTTGAAACTGAAATGTTTCATCCGTCAACCATTGCATCTTTCTTTAAAAGATGTGTGTTGAATAGTTAAAAAGTGAATGACAAGAAATTAAGTGGGGCCACAATGGTGACCAATAAACATATTGTAATTTGTCATGACTGTCATATGATAGAACTGTAAAAGACTTCTGGAAATGTGCATTCTGCTCTGTCGTGCTGACCAATGCAACAAAATTGTTCCAAAGGAGAAAGTATTTTTAATCAGCTTATTGATTATTTTTTCTTCTCTTTGTTAAAACCTTACAATTACATTAATTATGTTTGAATGTTTTCAATCTGTGCTGAGATTCGCTGTACCATCCTTCATAAGTAAATAATTAACTGGTATATAACCAGTTAGGATGTTACATGACACACGTTTTGCAGTGTTTCTGGAAAGTACTATAGAAGGTGTGTCTAATGTGGTGTGGCCATACGCAGCCAATCAACAGCCTTATCACAACACACCTACATTTCATCCAATTGCTGCAGCCTATTTATCATTGAAAGGTCGATATGCGGAGTTGTTTACCAGTTTTGCAGTTATGATAATGATTCTAGCCTAGCTTCGGTACAATGGGCATAAATTACTGACCTTGGTTGAGCTAAATGAGGCTAAGCAAAACATTATTGAGCTATTGTCGTGTTTCTATATTAGTCTCATACTTTTTCTAATTGTCAATACAAGTAAATGCTGTATCATGAGCGATATATCTCTGGTGTCACCAAAATAGTTCCATGGTCAGTTTTAATGGTGAAACAAAAATATTTTATCTTGAGCAAACTGTATTTATCTATGAAGCATGTCTGACACTGACAGCGATATAAGATCTTAATTGATGCCAGTATAGCTAACATAGCTTCAGCTCGGAGATGATCCAGGTAATGTGTTTAGAAGTAGAACTATACACGATGCAGGTCATTTAGACATTAGACAATCTTAATTGTTATTATTCAGCTGTTTTATTATTATAATATTAATATAATAATGTTTTCATTATCACTGTTTATTGAAAATTATAAGAAGGCAGTTGATAAAAAGTCAGATTGAAAGAAATAGTCATCACAGAAAGGGAAATTGAAGGTCATAAAGCAACAGGGAAAGACTAAATGCATTAATAATTTAAAGAAATGGTTCATAAGAAAAACAAATGACAACGAGCCACTGACATATATGATCTACCAAGGACATAATTGTACCGAGGCCACCCATGGTCACCTGACAGGCTGACACAGCACCTGTAGAATAAAAAGAAAATCATATAAAACACTATACAATGTTAGATAACATCAATGACAAAATCGGCTTATCAGTAAACAAACTGGGTTTTGCTGTTTAAGATTTTGTCTCTATCCTTGCATATATCTGGGTTACGTGGTACATTGTACAAACATAACTGACCTTGCCAGAGACAGTAAAATATGCAGCAATAATATAGCTGTATAGCCTTATCCAGAGTCAGTAAACATTACTATTTCTGGCTTCTGCTGACTTGGAAATATATCAGGACAGCATTTTGGCAGTTGTAATCCGTCATGGCTTCGTGTGGTGTCAATAAGGGTAGGCCCCTGGCCACAGAGCCCTCACCAGGCATACAAAACTGGAGTGACTGCCTGACTGGGCCTGCTGGAGGAACATGTTAAATAGCACATCATATCCCCTGGTTTACATGCCTACATCACTACAGCAGATGGAATAATGCATCAGGGCACTTGATCAATGTCAACCCGCGCCACTTGCTACAAGACTTCAAGGCTGTTCCCACGCAGAACCCACTGTTGTCAAGAGTGATATCATATTTACATATGGCAGAAATGCTGTAATTTAATCATTTGTCCCCAGTTGTTGGTAGTTCAAAGTGTCCAAAAGAACCAATATGCACCAACATCCATAACATGTGTAAAGTAACTGGGAAAATGTCTTCACTTATCATTATTATAATTATTAAATAAGTTGTAGATGTTAAATCAAATGTTAATGTATTGCTATGTGTCTAGGACACGTTTTCCTAATATAACATGCATTATACAGTGCTAGATTATACAAGCAATATGTACTCGCATACAAGTTGGTACCAGACTCTGTTATATTCATATTGAAGGAAGTATAAATACACTAGAGGCTCTGAGAGCAATATGTATACCCTCTATGCAGTTTTTCTATGGTCCCTTATGACGATATATTAAATGTTGCATGTGTAGTATTTTGACATAAATATACATGTTTCTGACAGGTTCAAGTGTTTGAAATAGCAACGTCCTTTTTGCAGTCGTTGAACAGATGTAAGCACAATTAGCACATATAGATGCACCATTGACCTATGGCATACTGCCTGATAGTGCATACTGCCCGATAGTGCATAGCTTTCTCAGCTGGACATTGTGAGGTTGGTTGACTGCTGAACTGTCTAGGCAGGAGCAACTTGTCCATCAGATACTGATGGCGATTGATGCACTGATCCTAACCAGACAGATCGTTGATGGCGATTGATGCACCGATCCTAACCAGACAGAGACTGAGGGCTTCTCCTGTCAGTCTTCCCTCTATTGTCCATCAGTTTGAGCTGTGTAAGTCTCCATGTGATCAGGTTAGATTCTGGATCTGTCATGCAACTGGCAAAGTAACGTGCTCTGGAACCACCACGTCAGTGCACATGGCGGTTATTCTTAGATGTAGAAAGAGACTGTTCTTGAAAGTGTCCAATGAGTTACATGGGATAATGCTTGGCAGTAGAGCATTCCAGTCTTTCACTGCAGAAACTATTTCCATGTGTTCACTTAATGTCCAATTTGATTAAACTGATTATGTTTCACGAGCACCCTGTAGTGTGTTTAGTATATTAGTCTAGTGGGGTATCTAGCAAGTTGTGTTCCATCTTATAAGTCCAGAATCTTTTATCTTCTTCTTGTCTATCAACACTGCCAAGTGGTGGGGGGATTTCAGTGGTACACCAAATGTGTTTTTCATAGGAGATAGTCGTGGAAGTGGAAGGGGTAACTTAGGCAAAAGTGAGCTAGGGAGATATCCAGGGCACACTTCAGGCAGGAGAAGTGAAAGCACCTGAGATTATGGTCATGAAGGACAAGAGATAACAGATTGACAGTCAGTGACAGGTAACATGTGAGAGAGGCCTAATGACTTGGCATTCATGGAGTTGATGGCACCAGGCCTGTGGGGTGTTTAGCTCCTTGGTTGATTGCACCCTGCCTGTAGGGTTTTTAACTCCACTCCCCCAGATCAAAGTAGTAATCCCTATTAAAGAGGCTGTGTTGTCCAAGTGATTGATTGTAAATTGATTGCAGTAAATTACTTATGTAGAACATCTCAGTCTGAGAAGTTTTGGAGGAGTATCTTATGCTCTGAAGGACAATGTGATGATTGACTGGACCATTGTGGACATGACAGTTTGGATCATCAGAACACAGGAATGTTTGGCTGAGCTTAGTATATCATATCCTTGTTGCCTATACAGGATTGGAACTGGACATGACAGGATAAAAACTAGTGTAGTTTCCCGGCTAACAAAGCTTATGTGGGTGTTTTTAGATGAGATATAAAACAAATATCGACATATCTTAGTGTCCAGCACTTGTACTTGTCATGACGTTTTCAGAAGTTCAATATTCTAATATTATGCTCACTTGGAGGTAATGTTAATAAAATGTAAAAATCAACACCATTGTGCAAGTACTGCCCAGTGACTGCAAGTTATAAATGAGGTATGGAGTACTATGGACTCGTGACCCCCCAGGTACGCTGCAGGGGTCTTGATCCCTCACCCCAGTGGCATTGTTAATGAGCATGTATAGCAATGATTAAAAGCCTATAACCTGACATATGGTAGCTCTGACTTGGTCCAGGGGTTCTCCGATCCAGGGGGAGTCCTATGTGGCAAATTACTGGTTCATTTACCACCTGGCATATAGGATACGAGTTTTTGGATAAGAAACTAAGCCATACGACCCATCTGACTAGTGTATTTGCCAGGGGAAGTAATAGATCCAAAATAGGGCACTTACATAGTGGTCTCATTCTCTAACCCATCAAAATACGGGTTACTACAGAGTCAGAGGTGCCTGGGTGGGGCCGGTCAGATGATTCCAATTAACCATTTTGTTTAATACGGACGTGATTGAAATATAAACTTTATTTGCACTTGATTTACGTAGCTTCCTTAGCCTGTAAGAATGACCATTGCGGGTAAGCAATTATCTATGTATATTCGAAGAACGTATTTAAGACAATTAAGTTCTGGCGTTTTTTAATCATATAGCCAGTGGCAGTGCCAGAGGCGATCTTCAAGATGATCTACACACGAGTTTAATCTCATTATATATTATTGCGAAACGTGCGCCTACGATTTTCTGCTGGCTATTTTCATAACGTATATCCGGTTCTGTGGTTTCATCAAATGATATTCAGCAAATGTGTCCGTAAGTTTGACCACACGAATTATCGTAGACATTGACCGTAGGGCCCACGAGCGACATACGGCCGTTCCGCTGTGAGCGTTGCAGGGATCACGATTGCCGCCGGATACTTGCACTGCACGCGTCGGCTTTCAACTACACTCTTTTGCATAAACAGCTATTTTATTTCGGTCAGCCTTTCAGAGCGGCCGTCCACTTGACGATGTGTCAAGCTGTCGGAACTATTGTGCTTAGACTTTCCTCTACTCGGCGCTCTTAAGTCGAAACCCATAATCAAAATTAGGAAAATGTAATTGGCACACATCTTCTGATGAGCCAGTTTATTGCGTTAAAAATACGCCGAGGGTGATGTATGCCAGCATATTGTCATCGTAAAAGAAAAGATAATGGGCTGAAATTAATTAATTATCCGTTTCAGTACATACACAACGACAACGTGTGTACTGTAATTCGTACAAAGGGGGATTACGACAACACGTTCCATGAAATAGTAGTATTCATACATGAGCTCTACAAAACCGCTTTGCGATGAAGTCGTAGAGCATTTCAAGGGAAATTTGAAGATCTGACCACCGAGGCCATCGCCTACGACCAGGGAGAATCTAAGTATGTTGTGCTCGCCGACAGACACATGGTGAAAGGGCTATAGAAATTTTCCAAACTATTCGATTGCACCACGGCAAGCTACGTTTAGCATTTCCGCGCATAATCATGTGCTAGTTATAAACGAAAGTTGCTCGCAGATTGTCGTCAGCACAGCAATGTCGATATCATCAGCAACGATGGTGTCAAAAAGAAAACTGACGCGAAAAAAACTCCCACAAAGTTTACGGGCAAACAAAATCTGCCGTCACTCCGCGCGTTCATTACTCACGACCTTGACATTGCATCATCCACTACGCGGCGCTGATTGGCGGATATAAATAGTTCTTTCCCGTGGCACTAGGCTTCTTTGTGCGATCGAGAACGAGGCTCCTGTCAGCTGGTTATAGAGGCCGGACTTTCGCCAGCCTAGCTTATTAACCGGCTAACCGGCGAAAGTGCTGTCTAGGAAAAGTAGTGACAAAGACCGAAAAGCGTTACAGAGAACCGGTGCAAACCAGCGGCACACTAACTTTGTGTTGCCAAAGCGAAGTATTCGACAGAGACATCCGCCGGTAGATTCGGCCTGGACGATCCCGAGCGATGTCAGTCAGCTGATTGCGTGCCTACTAGCGTACTATCAGCTGTTTGCGGTGAGAGAGCCGGGTGCGCCCGTCGAAGTGACAACGCGTTGACGGCGTCCGCCGGTTGCTTGCTGTCCATGTTCGCTGAATTCTACTGGGGACATAGTCCGGTTGACTGTCTGCACACAGGCACGGAGACGCACGGGGAAGTAGCGTATGTAGGTGACGACGACTTCGATCTAGATCCGTTTTGTATGAATGTTTCCTACTCGTGCCAACTCCTCCTGGATCGTTTACTGACCGGCGACGGCTTCGCCCCCGCTCTCATCCCGTGGGGCAAGCCGGAGAAGGATCTGTCCGGGATGTGTCAGTGGTGTCGAGAGAGGGGGGTTGCCGGTACGATGTCGTGTGAACACCGCGCACGGGAAGCCCCGAGGGAGAGCAGTCACCACGGCTGGGACCTGTTCATGGCTCCAGCCATCGACAACGACATCGTCGACAATGACGGGGTAGGAACCTTTGTGGCTCGAGTCAATTAAACCGTTCAACAACCATCCAACTAGCATGACAGTTATCTGGTAGTATATGCAGATGTGGGATACTTTACAATTATGGGTCCATGTTCTTAATAATGGCCATCGTTAAATTGTGAAATTCTACTACGGTCTAATTAGTGGATTACCTAGTTAGCAGTTACCTTGATTGCAATTGTCATGTTTTATGTCAAGTTGTGGTCACCCGTGTATTACTGTATATGTGCTTCTGGTATTAATCGCAAAATCGAATACCTGTTTTCCAAAGCAAATCGTTTACTTTATATCCCACACGCTTTATGCCCTCTGACATTTGTTGCTCTGAACATGCTACACTTTGCCCACAGCAGAGTGAGACGTGTAATCAAACACAATTTCAGCTTCTATTGAAGCATTCAGTCATACTGCTGTTGCTGCACAAAAGCTCACATAATTCCATGAATATCTATGTCCGAAGTCAAGTATGCGTAACATTACACTACCAAGTAGTGAAGTGAACAGTTGAAGGTACTGTTTATAACAGACATGAGTCAGGACAGTGACTTCCTCTAACTTCAGTTATAGTCAGGTATCAGATGCTTGCTGAACAGATGTACTCGAAATGTTTGCCAGTATTGTTGGTGTTTGTCCATTAAGAGCTGTGTCTACATATAAGGAAGACTGTGTCATCACAGTTGGCTTGTTGTCACCATAATGCAAAGTTCATGTTATAATATTGTCATTCAGATTGCCCGTCAGCATGTTGTTCAAAGTCAGCAACACATAGTGAACATCTACACTAAACAAATTGTTACACTAACAAACAACCTGTATCCATAGGCAGCAATCTCTTGGCCAATAACTGACAGTCATTCTAGGTTTAGATTATATAGTCACTTAACTGTGGTGTAATTCCTATGTACAGTGTATTTACATATCAGTGTGTGGCTTAAAACAAGTCGCAAATGGCCGTTTCCACAACCTCTCACACATGGCCACTTCTACAATCTGTAATAATACTGACTGTTTTGAAATCTGAGGCACCTACTTGAAACTTTGAATTGCATCACCATCATCAGCATCCTGGCTGGTCGTATGCTTCATTACACATCTATGAGCGCCTGATTTCATCATCTAGTTCCGTTTACTATTCTGACACAGGCCATTCGTCCATGTTGATGTTTCACATTATTGACTGGTTGGTTGGAACTTACTTATGTGTGTCTGTTTGTAACAGCAGGTGAAGATTGTTGACCCTTTTGACTATTGCTGACATATAATTAAGCCCAGAACTTTGTTGTTATTATCTGGGCTATATAGTTAACATTTCAGAATCATTTGGATTGCCAGGAAGACATAATACATGTGTTGCATTTATTACTTTCAAAATCTTGCATCCACAAACTGCGTGAAAATGTTCTACATGCAGCGATAGTGATTGACAGATCAGTGTATGTGACACTTGTCTTCTGTGTGTCTTTCTAGGAGTGGCCAAAGTAGCTTACAGACCTATGTGTACGTGTGCTGTTACTGATTGATGATCCACCTTTTCTTTTGGTTCAAGTTATCAATCTCTTCACTGCTGGTGCTAGGTCATACTTTTCAGAACCCCCCTTGCTCCAGCCTCTTTTGTAATACATTTATAAGCACCAGGCCATCAGCCCATGTCTTTTATGACATAATCATGTATATCTGTGAGTGCCCGTATAACTATAAGTCACAATCTATTCTGGGGATTTTCCATTTGCAAGCAGCAGGCCCAAATGGTTTACTGTATTCTGTAGATCTTCTGTCCATTGAAGCGTATCGCCATGTATGGAAACATTGATTTTTGACACATTGTTCTGTTGTGTGCACCTTAAATCATGCCAGCTTTTTAATATCTTGCTGTTGTTCCACAATAGCGGAAGTCAGCCAAAAAAAATATTTGCAGCTGCATAGTTACTTGTCCCCGAATTTTTACAGTTGACAGCTGAATTATTGTGTCACTGAGGATTATGCCCTGGGACTGGGTCAGTTAGAAAGGCATGTCACCTCAGAAGTTATATGAGATGTTCACAGTGTAGATAAGAGAGGTAAGTTGATGATCCCACCTAGTTTTTTGGTCCTGATTAGGATCTACTCTATTGGGAAATGCAGTGTCATTTATTTGATCACTGCTATTTTTGGTTCTGCCATCAGACAGGATGGGATGTTTTCTGCTCAAAGTGCAGTGCCCAGGACTATCACATCTGGTCTGCTTTGTTTGGTTCAGTGTTTTTAGTCAAAGAACTGCATTGTAGAATCAGATTACTTTGGAGCTTTCAACCCAATTTCTGTACAGAAATATTGCATAATGCTGGCAGTAATTTTACCCGTGGCATAGTAGTTTAATTCATCAAAACATTTTATTTGCTGGAGTAGTTAGTACTAGCAGTGTGGACTATGAATGGGTGTTTGCTAGCATCGTGGGATATACTGCGTTTTCCAGGAATCAAGATTGGACAAATCTGCCAGTGTTTAACATTAGCAAACATGACATGTTTAGAGAAGCCAACGAATATATAATGTTGTTTGTGTGGTGGGTAAATCAGTGCTAGTTCTGGCACTGTCCTTGCCATAAGTAGCACCATTAACAACAGCTGGTCCCTGTTCCCATTTCCAGCCAATGGGAATGGGCTAGCTACCGGTACAGATGGACAGATGGATTATTTATGGCCGGATCATCTATAATGTCTCCCTGATATTTTTTTCCCTGTCCTAACAGGATATTGATTTGTACTTTTGAGATAAACAGCTTTTTTTGTTTTATTAAATGACTACACTGATAAGGCAATCTTTACTGATAGATTTGTATTTTGTTGTTGATTTAACATACTGAACACTCTCCATTGTTGTAAGGTGTCTGCTAGTTAGGCCAGCATGTTATTCACAGGTATTTAAACAGCACCAATTGCGTTCACGCCACAAGTTGTGGCCTGGATTGACTTCCATACGAGTGGTTTTAACAAATATGTTTACGATGAAATTATGTTTGCTATTGGATGTTGTATTTCACAATCAGCTTTTTAATTGCCCTGTTTAAATTGGGAACATGTATTAATAATATTTTGTCTTTTGTTACAGATCGTGCCAGTCGACACAGAAGATGATGAGGTGAGATTTAATTTATTCTTTTATTTTATGCTTAGGGCTGAGTGTCAAGAATCCACTTGGATTGTCACAGCAAAATTAGAATGATATATTTTTTTAGTTTTTGAAATGTTGCATCAAGTTTTCCTTTGTTGTGATTGGGTAGGTGTGGTTAGTGGTTAGGTAAAGGTAGGTAAAGTCATCCCCCAGGCATTACGCCTTAGGAAGCCATGAAGGCTTATATGGCCAGTGCTTAAACCTGGATTCTGTAGTGCTAAGCAACTTAGAGTGCAGTTATACTGACTCTCCTGGACGGGACACTAGTCCATCGCAGGTACCTTCCAAACAGTGTTTGTACTCATTTACAGCTGAGTAGACTGAGGCAAAGTAGGGTAAACGAAATTGCCTAAGCTTCGAAAACGAACCGTGACCAGTGTGGGTCTTGAACTCATAACCCTTGAATTTAGAGTCCAACACCTTAACCACTAGGCCACGGCTGCTCCCCTTTATGCTTAGGGCTGAGTGTCAAGAATCCACTTGGATTGTCACAGCAAAATTAGAATGATATATTTTTTTAGTTTTTGAAATGTTGCATCAAGTTTTCCTTTGTTGTGATTGGGTAGGTGTGGTTAGTGGTTAATTCTATATAAATTATTTCTGAATTATTGGAATGTTTTATATTTACAAAGCCCCTTTGTACTGGAACAGAGATCTGGTGAGTCCCGGGTAGTATTTCGCTACACCTTGCACTCTGGCTGTCATGTGACTGAAGCATGTGCGGATGACAACATGTCAACTATCATGTCAGCCATGAGAAGTATGGCACAGGGGACAGCTGCCTTGTGTTGTTGTGGGGAATTGGGAACTTCGGGTGCCTGATGTCAGGCTCGTGTCTAATGGTGTCTGATGTCAGGCTCATGTCTACTGGTGTCTGATGTTGGGACTATCTGAACAGCTGCCACTGTCACAGATACTACTGTGACTACAGCCTGATACCGGTTGTTTAGTTTCTCGCTTGAGTGTCGCAACTGCCAGACTGGAAATAACAGCAACTGCCAGACTGGAAATAACACCGTGATGATACAGTATGGATACTGTGATGATACAGTATGGATACTGGTGACAGGGATGTTCAGTGAATGAAGCAGTGATTATGGTTGTATTCCGAGAGTGGAATTAAAGGATTTTGTAGCTCCTGAATAGACTGATACAGAGTTATAAGTCATACTGACAAGTTCAGCTTGATTTATTATAATTAAAAACATTTTATGTATTGCTAGCTTGATAACTAGCTTCACTAAAGCCAACAATGTACTGTGGCCTGTTGAACTGAACACTGGGTCTTGACCGGTTATTGATAAGGTCACTATAAAAACTGACCCCTGTCCAGTGGTGTGATGTTGTTTGACATTGTCAAGAGCAGGTAGCATGCACCTGTCAGCCTTTCCAATTGACGAGCCTTGAGACATACACCCACTTGTCCTTCTTCCCCCTTCCTGGAATCCCCCACCCTCCCTGTTCTCCCCCCTTCCTGGAATCCCCCACCCTCCCTGTTCTCCCCCAACCTGTCTTCCCTCACCTACCACCGCTGGAGCCCTGTCATCATTGTAGGCGGATCTTAGATAATCAAGCTTTGATTAACCACAGTAGACCACAATGACATCACTAGATGCCACTGTGTCACATTACAGTCAATTAGTCTCTCTGTCAGGTGTTGGGTTGTGGTCAAACAGCTGATTACAGTTCCGTTCAATGGCACCTGTAGATATAGATCATTGGTCGCGCGCCACCGGAGCATGATATCATCGCATGATGTCATCGCAGCTGGTTTCATCCGGCAGTGACATCAGTGCGTGACGATTGGCTGTCAACCCAACATGTGATGTTGTATGTGACACTGGCCTGAGGTGCCCGCGAACCTCCCACCCAGACAGAGCTGTCTACCTGCTGCTGGCCAGGTTCACCCGTGGCCTGTGCCCTTTGTATTCACACTGCACATTTCAAGTGTTGTGGTTACATAGGGACTTAAGGCATGTCATACCTGTATAGACGATGTCTCTTTCAACTGTTGTTGCCTCCCTGTTGTCTGATGGTTGAGGAGTGGAGTAGAAAGTGAATTGGAGATAATTGTTGAAAATGTTTCCCAAACTCATTTCACGGTCTTTCCACTTTCAAGTTTTCCAGTTTGTTAATACAGTCATGTCTCGTTTATCCTTACTTCCGTAATCCTTTTTCTTCGATAATCTGTAAGCATTTTTGTGGGAACAATATTAATACACTATCCACACACTTCATTAATCCACCCAAAATCATATAATAATAGAATCTACTGTCTGTGTGAGTGCATGCTTTGATGTATTTGTGCATGTGCACACACACACACGTGTGTGCGTGCGCACAGACGCAGCAACGGCTACAGTCAATCATTCCTACAAAAGAATCGATCATAATATCAACAAAAGGTTACATCTCGGACAGTAAAGTTGCAGTGCAGTATGCAATAAATTGCTACAGTCGTTGCAACAGTCACATGTATTCACCTAAAATAGTCTTCAATAACTTGATTTGTAGCTCTGTCTTGTTTACACATCCATGGCTTTTTATTTATGATATGTGACACACCTATGATCATTCACGCTATTAATGACATAGTAACACAATGGTGTAAAATTAGCTCGCTATAATCAAGGCTCCTATATCTTGTTTTTATGGCTATCTTGTCACGTTTGGTAGGCTGCAAAAATTAGTCATATCTAATTGATTATTACCACGTATTTGTTGTTAGTGGTATTTTATGTTATCAGTTAATGTTTTCTGGTAATATTTGTACTTAACAAGTTAAAATTTTTAGCTAGAAAGTAAAGAAATCAGTAATTCAGCTGGATGACATAACATTGTGCACAGGTTTATATTATGAACAAATATTTCAAACTTAATGTAAGTTGGTCTTAAGAAATTACTTTATTATGTGTGGGTGTCTGTTGGAAGTAATTGATTAAACTAGTGAATCAGTATTTAAAGATGACATCATCTTAAAGGAAAAGTTTTTTATTAGTTTCTCTGTGATCTTGTGTTAGTTGATAATGGCTGTGATTCCCACATGGACCCACAAGGGGACCGTCCAGTGGATGCTGGCACGTCAAAAAGATAAATATAAATCCACTGGAAATAACTTTCTTGCACGTCATTTGGCGCACCTACAATTGTCTACAGTTGTGCTATTTCAGGCTGTTTTTAAATCTTCACGCATGTCAGAACAATGGGAGATTTATAAACGGTGAACTGATGACTCCCAGTCACCCGTGCAGATGTATGTGGGTAGACAAGCTGTTGACGGTGGGGGGCAGAGTGGCATGGCTGTCAACTGTCAAACACTCACTGTTTCTTGCTAAATAAATTAGACAACAAAGATGCAAATAAATGGCCAGATGATGTATTGGCAACAAATCAACTGCGCACAGCTGACAGACAAGGAAAATTATTTTAAGTCTTTGACTTTGTTGCATAAATGAAGATTTCTGGCAGTTCAAATGTGGCGGGATGTTTTGTGGTATTTGAATAAGGGTAAAATAACTATTTTACCAACGGGTTGGTTTAATCGCCCTATAAGCTTTGGTTATATGGGTTATTTTGTGTGGTTTCAGACACAAAATCTCTTTGTCGATGCATTCCTACACAACAATAGACTAGAGAATCTAATCCAGATGATGGGGTACCACCCCCGGTACCTCGACTGCTTCCTCAAGACCCAGCAGTACATCCTGAGGGGTGATGGTCCACTGCCCTTTGACTACAGGCACTACATTGCTATAATGGTGAGTAACTCACTTCGCTTACCTTTTTTTCCCAAGAAAGATTCATAATAAAATATTTTTTTATTTCATAATGTTTAACTAGACGCCATGTGTGTTTTAAGAGCGCATAAAATTGCCTGGGCTTGTAAATCTCAAGGGCGAATAAATATGCCATTTATCAACCTGGATGTGCCAGGCCCCTGACAAGTTTGTAGCCCCCCCCCACTTGCACCCTTTTGCCCTCATGAGATGGCTACTTCCGTAGACCTCAGAAGTCCAAACAAACATTGTGGGCTTCCATTAAGCTTGTTTATGTTCATCTGTCATGTCGGCTTGTCATAACGTAAATGCGATAAATATAAGTCTTGTTCCGAGCTGTCGTTAGTGTTGTTGCTTGCTGGAAAATTCCATGGCGGCATTGGCACTGGGAGGCAGAGGGTTAACTCCTCACAGCTGAGCGGCTAGGACGTTACAGCCAGCACAGTGGATATGTCCTATTTACTAAGTGCTCCTGTGTCCATCGCTGTTATTTAATTAATGCCTTTGTAATACAGGGGAATTTGGGCTCTCTATATTTGTTGATATAAGGTTGACCAGTCCCATACATATCTGATTATCTGGTAAATTTCACCAGGAGTGAAAACTATTAAATTCTCCACTTACACCAGGAGTGAAAACTATTAAATTCTCCGCTTTCACTAGGAGTGAAAACTATTAAAGTCTCCACGGCCTGGGGTATAATCATTCATCCAGGGTAGTTGAAATACATCTAGTAATGAACTCCTGCAAGTCCAGGGTTTGGTCTGTTATATTTAACCAGTGGTACACCCTGGAGGAATTAATTTTAGGGTAAAATATTTCTTGATTTTTGCAAACCTTGGCATAGATATGTCAGATATGACGTCACAGCTGTTCAGACTTAAAGTCCTTGAAGCTAGTTTCAAGGCTACACAATGAATGTCAATTGAAATTTTTTTTTTAAATGCATTAACAGACTGGATTGTCAAAGCAAGGTTGCTAACACTTCAGTCCATTTGGTAACAAAACGTCTTGGTGGGCATTGTGTCCCCTGGTAGTTGTAGGGTCCTCATGGTGGACGTTGTGTCCCCTGGTAGTTGTTGGGTCCTCATGGTGGACGTTGTGTCACCTAGTAGTTGTTGGGTCCTCATGGTGGACACTGTGTCCCCTGGTAGTTGTAGGGTCCTCATGGTGGACACTGTGTCCCCTGGTAGTTGTAGGGTCCTCATGGTGGACATTGTGTCCCCTGGTAGTTGTTGGGTCCTCATGGTGGACACTGTCCCCTGGTAGTTGTTGGGTCCTCATGGTGGACGTTGTGTCCCCTGGTAGTTGTAGGGTCCTCATGGTGGGCATTGTGTCCCCTGGTAGTTGTTGGGTCCTCATGGTGGGCATTGTGTCACCTAGTAGTTGTTGGGTCCTCATGGTGGGCATTGTGTCCCCTGGTAGTTGTTGGGTCCTCATGGTGGACATTGTGTCCCCTGGTAGTTGTTTGCTCCTCATGGTGGACGTTGTGTCCCCTGGTAGTTGTTGGGTCCTCATGGTGGACACTGTGTCCCCTGGTAGTTGTAGGGTCCTCATGGTGGACGTTGTGTCCCCTGATAGTTGTTGGGTCCTCATGGAGACTCCCCTCTGACTCTCCCCACATCTCAGCCAAGGTTTCTCTGTTTTTTTCCACCGGATATGAATCGCATGCTAAATGTGTAGTGTTCCATGTTGTCATTTGTCTCGTCACTGCGCCAAATCAATTCCCAGTGAAGACAAAGCCAGATGCTCAACACCCCAGCTGATACAACGGACTACACCCGGCTGGGTCTTGTTATACCTCTACTCAACACCCCAGCTCATACAACAGACTACACCCGGCTGGGTCTTGTTATACCTCTACTCAACACCCCAGCTCATACAACGGACTACACCCAGCTGGGTCTTGTTATACCTCTACTCAACACCCCAGCTCATACAACGGACTACACCCGGCTGGGTCTTGTTATACCTCTACTCAACACCCCAGCTCATACAACAGACTACACCCTGCTGGGTCTTGTTATACCTCTACTCAACACCCCAGCTCATACAACGGACTACACCTGGCTGGGTCTTGTTATACCTCTACTCAACACCCCAGCTCAAACAACAGACTACACCCTGCTGGGTCTTGTTATACCTCTACTCAACACCCCAGCTGATACAACGGACTACACCCGGCTGGGTCTTGTTATACCTCTACTCAACACCCCAGCTGATACAACGGACTACACCCAGCTGGGTCTTGTTATACCTCTACTCAACACCCCAGCTCATACAACAGACTACACCCGGCTGGGTCTTGTTATACCTCTACTCAACACCCCAGCTCATACAACAGACTACACCCTGCTGGGTCTTGTTATACCTCTACTCAACACCCCAGCTGATACAACGGACTACACCTGGCTGGGTCTTGTTATACCTCTACTCAACACCCCAGCTCATACAACGGACTACACCCAGCTGGGTCTTGTTATACCTCTACTGAACACCCCTGCTGATACAACGGACTACACCCTGCTGGGTCTTGTTATACCTCTACTGAACACCCCAGCTGATACAACGGACTACACCCTGCTGGGTCTTGTTATACCTCTACTCAACACCCCAGCTGATACAACGGACTACACCCTGCTGGGTCTTGTTATACCTCTACTCAACACCCCAGCTGATACAACGGACTACACCCGGCTGGGTCTAGTTATACCTCTACTGAACACCCCAGCTCATACAACGGACTACACCCGGCTGGGTCTAGTTATACCTCTACTCAACACCCCAGCTGATACAACGGACTACACCTGGCTGGGTCTTGTTATACCTCTACTGAACACCCCAGCTCATACAACGGACTACACCCGGCTGGGTCTTGTTATACCTCTACTCAACACCCCAGCTCATACAACGGACTACACCCGGCTGGGTCTAGTTATACCTCTACTCAACACCCCAGCTCATACAACGGACTACACCCGGCTGGGTCTTGTTATACCTCTACTCAACACCCCAGCTCATACAACGGACTACACCCTGCTGGGTCTTGTTATACCTCTACTCAACACCCCAGCTCATACAACGGACTACACCTGGCTGGGTCTAGTTATACCTCTACTCAACACCCCAGCTCATACAACGGACTACACCTTGTTATACCTCTGGAGAATTAATTACAGTGGATAAATATTACTGTGGCTATCCATGAAACCATCAACCTAAGTTTTTCTAGGACATAGCAGCTTTATGTTGGTGGTGTTACACAAGATTGCTCTAATGGGGGGCCCGTCTTCCAAGAATGATCTAATTGGTAATGGGTGTCTTCTAAGAATTATGTCAAAGATCTAAATGGTTGTGCTGGCTTAGGTAGGTAGGATCTGTCATGTTTATTGTTGCTCTTATGCAACAAGCAACGTTATGCACACACCATTTTGATTATGCTTTACATGGATGTTAAATGGTTGCTGTTTGGAATAATAATATTACTTATGGCATTTGTGTTACGATATATTGGTCTGCGGTTTCACTCTTTACGGGTGTTTTATTAGCTGTTTGAATATTGATTCCTTGGCATCATGTCCGGACGGCAAGTGGGCCAGGCTAATTTACATGTGGCCAATAAAGCTGGCTCAGGGGTGACGTGACGTGGTATTTGTGTCTTCTATTTAATGTCTCATTGTGAGCGTTGATGCATTTATCTCCTCGTGCTTTATGAAGCAATCCAAGTGGGCTTGAAATAGTGCAGTTGTTTGCGAGCTCGGATGCTTTTATTTCCACATGATGTGTGTTGTGTGAATCCCTCACAGCACGGGGCCAAGCCAATCCACTTGTTTAAGAGTTAGGACACTTGGTCCTCAAGGTCAAGGTATTGTCACCTTGAATCTGATGCCTGTATTTGACTTTGATGCTTTTCTGATGCTATTTTAAGATGCCGTGTGAAAGGGTTATTTTAGGAAACACGGCACATTACCTCCAAATTAGGCATAAGTCATAGCAGAGAGGAAATGTAGCAGACATTAATGCCCAGTGTTCTAAGGAAAATGTGTTTCTGAATCATTTTGAAACATAGCTCCTGTTTCCAGCTAGACTAGTTGATGTAGCTCCTGTAGTGGACAAAGCGCTTGTTATGTCTGATCAGTATAATTACTCCTTTCACTGAGGCAGTGTACAATTGTAAGCTGTATGTCAGACTTTATCAATACTTACAGCTAGAGTTTTGAGTAAATAAAAGGTGTTTTGGCACAGATAACACTTGTCTTGTTGGATATACTTAGATGCTTTACACTTTACCCGTTGCAGACAGATTTTTCACCAGCTCAATCACTGGAAAGCTGAATCAGATGAGTGTTACCCCTAGATGGATGATTGTATTCCACCCCCCACCCACCCACCCCCACCCCCATACATAGGTGATATCACCCGAGGTCATGCTATTTGACAGTGTTGAAACAGTCATTACCAACTTGACCTGTTAACATTATCAGTAACTCAACTGCAAACATAACCTTTGTGAAGCTGTGTAAACTTGTCTGAGTTCTAACTACACCGTGTGTGCCAGAATCATGCACTTGTTCTCTTTGCTCTCGCTCTACCATTTAAAACTACATCCTCAGTCGCTTTTAGTCCATCACGAATCAGGTTTGTTGATGTTAAAATTTGTAGTGTGTAAATAGTTTATGTAACGTGTGTAAATAGTTTAAGTAACACGTTTAAATAGTTTAAGTAGCGTGTTTAAATAGTTTAAGTAGCGTGTTTAAATAGTTTAAGTAACGTGTGTAAATAGTTTAAGTAACGTGTGTAAATAGTTTAATAAAAGAGTGTGTACTTTTGTTAAAATCATTGAAAGAATTGACCTTGATCATTTGATCGGCAAAGTGTGAATAGCTTTATGTCGTAGCATATTGAGGCAGACCACTTTTTTGTCGTTTGTTTCTCAATTTTTACCAGATCCAGTCAAAATAATTTAATAGTTTGTCTGATGATTTCATCAGAACTAAATTAAATAACACACTTGCACAAGCAAGCCAGCATGCCGTAGAGGACACTAGATCAGTTAAGATTTTATCCTGAAATTAGACGTGAAACAAATGTAACTGAGGATCAGTATGCAACAGAGATTTGTATTTCCCCATAAATTGTCCCAGTGGGTCCACAGATGGGAAGGGAATGGTCTTGGGGTGCAAATAGAATGGGAAACACTTGTTGAATTTGTGTCGAGTGGAGTTAAAATAAAAGTGCGCAGAGTGCAAGTTGGAAGAGATGTGCTCAGTGTCAAGAGCTGGCTCAAGTGACGTCCAGGGCAGAGTGCTTTGGTTGGCAGGACACAGGCACAGTTGTCTCTTTAGAGTCTAACCAGTGACACCATTGGTTAAGTGTAACTTTGATGTGGGCAGTGTTGACACCAACACAAGGATAAATAAGTTGATTGTCAACAGGCCTTGTTCAACAGCACTGAAAAGACTGCACTTTGGACAAGTTGCGTTTTGCACAGAAAACTGGACCAGACTTTGAAGAGCCGTTGAGTAGTTGTTGTCAAAGAAAAGATTGTGGACAAATCCTGGCCATTAGTAGGAGGTCTTGCTACTGTTGTTCATTGCCCAAGTAAAGCTGTGTGTATATATAGCACCTTGGTGTCCAGTGCACCAGAATGTGTCCAGTGAGGTCATCTTGCACCCATGCAGCACCACATGGCTATTGATGTTAGATTTATTAAGTCGTCTTCACCACAATGGTGCTGAATAAGGACCCAGGAGTTTGACAGGTAGACAGACCATTCAGTCGGAGTGCTACCAGATCCTACCAGACCTTGCATGGTATTGTAGGTCAGTCTGGATGCTGGTGAAAGACTGACCTACCAGACCTTGCATGGTATTGTAGGTCAGTCTGGGTGCTGGTGAAAGACTGGCCTACAAGTGGTAAATCTCCTGTGAAACCAGCTCCTGGGAATCTGAGGTACAGGGTTCATTATCACTGACAGCTTCATGCATGCAGCTAATTCTCATATCCCGTTTTACATCAGTGAAAGATGAATATACTCCCTGGCTTATTGTCTCTCAGCAGTGTTTACACAATGATATTTTGTAAGTAGGTCATCAAAACATAGATTGGACACACTACAAGACTAGTGGTCTGAACTGTGTTGGTTGTGTACATTTAAAGCCACACTTGTGATTGAGACGTTGTTTGTTAGCTCGTGGTTCAGAGTTCTCTTCTGTTTCTATTTCGGCAGAAACTCTGCACGAATCAGTCAACAGACATGTCAAAGAGGTTTTATTTGCAGGTTTTACGCAGTAGAATTGTGTTTCTTGTGCAGTGAAACCTTCCCTTGAAGCATATGAAATAGATAGCAAACAGCCTGGTTAATTCAGAGCCATCACTACTTGAAAGTGTTGTTTTCAACATTGAGTGTGATTTTAAAATGTGTGCATACAATTATTGTGTTGAATGATGCTTTAAAACAACTTGCTTGGTGCAGGAGACCTAGTAGCCCCTTTAGTAAGATACTGTGGATCTGTCAGGAAAATTAAAATAATAAAATATTGCATCTGTGTTTTGTTGAGTTGTTGTTAAAGGTTGTGCGGTATTACTACTTCCAGCAATACAATGTTATAAGAATGAATGTTTTGTTGGCAGGCTGCTGGACGGCATCACTGTTATAAGAATGAATGTTTTGTTGGCAGGCTGCTGGACGGCATCACTGTTATAAGAATGAATGTTTTGTTGGCAGGCTGATGGACGGCATCACTATTATAAGAATGAATGTTTTGTTGGCAGGCTGCTGGACGGCATCAATGTTATAAGAAGGAATGTTTTGTTGGCAGGCTGCTGGACGGCATCAATGTTATAAGAATGAATGTTTTGTTGGCAGGCTGCTGGACGGCATCAATGTTCATATCTGATCAACATTCAATGCACGGAGTTCCTGCTCCAAGGAGGAGACGAGCGCTGGCTCAACGGCTTACAATACATCCCTGCGAAACTTAGGAATCTGTATGAAATTAACAAATTGATGGCGCATCGACCATGGTTAATAAACAAGTCACACATTGATGTGAGTGCTAGTAATTAATGATATATTTGTTTGTCAGTTAAACAATCTTTGTTTGCAAGGTTTTAAAAACAAGTGTGTAATCATAATTTCCTGTACAAAAATTACAATAATTGCTCCACCTCTGTATACTATATTAAGACAAGTTGCTCCACCTCTGTATACTATATTAAGATAAGTTGCTCCACCTCTGTATACTATATTAAGATAAGTTGCTCCACCTCTGTATACTATAAGACAAGGTTTGCAAGTTACACAATTTAACAAGCAAAGTTAATTCTTCTGATGATTTTAACAAAAGTTTATGTTCTCATTAAACCGATTGCAAATAATATTAACTATTCACACACTACAGATTTGGATGTCAATGAATCTGATTTGTAATGGGCTAAATTCCTTCAACTGATTTGTAATGGGCTAAATCAGTTGATGAAGGAATTTTTGCCGTGACCATTTCAGAAGACTCTGAGTTGTCTTATCTTTTAATGTAGCAGAATTATAAATTGTCTTCACTCATTTCAGAGGTTGACCATAGGCGAAGACAACTGGTCACTGTCTGAACTCATGCAGGCAGTTGTCATACTTGCACAGTTCCACGCTCTATGTAGCTTTGTCTACGGTTGTGGCCTCAACCCGGAGATTGACCAAGAAGACGGTCACTCATCTCATCCAATGTCCGACTCAGATGCGAGTGTCATAGAGAACTCGAGCACGACGGTGCTTTCCATGCCTGGCCTCTCACAAAACAGCAGCCAGTCGTGCACGCCAAACTCGGTGAGTCTTTGTTTTAGCAAAGCGACTCAGGCTGCATTTAATTTTTACTTTTATACTATGAATGCTTTTTATACTAATCCTGTCTGTTGCTACTTCTCAACTTATCCATAGTCAGCTTTGTTGTAGCCCTCGTCTCATCCATCTGAAATAGTAGGCTAGATGGTTTATAACTTGAGCCATGATAACTGTGTTTCTGCACACAATGTGGCAATGCATCTGCATCTCCTGTACCTGGTTCATTGACTCGTGGAGCACCTCTGAGCAGGATCACAACATTAACATCATAGTGCAGAAAGTTGAGCAGGAAGTTGTGAGAGAGATTTTCAAAAAGTTTTTTCTTAACTCGGATGACAAGTTTGCTGACTTTGTTTGCACTTGTTGAGTGATGCGGCGGTCCTCTTTTTGGCTGAGCACAGCATTTTTATGAAAGAATGTTAGAAAAGGTGAAAATAAAACTCACACTTTCTGATATCCTGTACCATTGTGACTTGTGTGCACCAGATGCGTCATGACACCTGTGGTCCAGAATAAAAGAACCAGAGAAACTCGGTGACCAGGGCAGGTTAAATAAGCACCAATAGTTTGCTGAGAACTAGTTTTGTCTGCCTTAGTGAGTGCTGTCTGACACTGAAGTGCCATTGAATATTTTTAATGGGTAGATGTTTGCCAGCAGTATTAGTGTCATTTGTCTGAGTGTGGTTTCTTGATCATACAAAGGACAGCCATTTCTAAAGCAGGAAGCTTTGGTGGTTTTTGCCAATTAAGAAAGTTTAATACAGTTTTTTTCAATACACTGCATTATGGCAATCAGTAGTTACAGGTCACTTGTATGTTTTCAGTTATTTAATTCTACACGTGCAGGGTTAAGCCATCGTCAAAAATATATTTGTCTATTTTCTAGTATCAATATCGTTTTGTGTATTGTTATTATTAGTTTTTGGCTATTTAATTCCACACATGCAGGGTCATTGCCATTAAACAAAATATTCTTTATAAACTTTTCTAGTGCTCATCGAGGCCCCTTGGACTCCTAATCGAGAGAACTCGGGTTTGAATCCTTGCTGCCATTTCAAAGCTCTGGCAATTTTGGTCACACCCCATTGCCTCAGTTCAGTCAGCTGTATAAATGAGTACCTGGCTACAGACAGAGGTGGATATATGTAAACGACTAACCTTTGTGCCATAATTGCAGCATGGCTGGATACTTCCCAGAGAAGTCGAACTGGCACTGGAAGGAACAGGTGCCAAAAGTGTGAAGCGCTTTGAGTGATCCTACAAACTGGATATAAGAATTTACCTTTACACTGTGTGTGTTGTAGCTGCCTGAGGGAGAGAGCTGTATTGAACAGCTGCTGCAACGGATGCGGAAGCTGACAGAGGAGGCCCAGGTGGAGATGACTCAGGAGGAGTTACTCAAGAGGTTCCAGAGAGTGGAAGACCAGAATGCTGAATGTGAGTGCTTCTTATTATTAATAATAATTAATAATAATATTACAAACATGTCTATCGTGCCCAAATCTTTGAGAACCAGAACTCAGAGGCTCTCAAAATCAGTGTGCACTGTTAAAGTTGTCAGCAGATGGACGAATACACTGGGCAACTAAGGAGGGAAAGCACAGTTAAAATTATCAAATAAAGGAGATATGTAATTTCATTTTTCACAATATACCTGGTAACATAGTGAATGTGCCAGATTGTCCATCCTGTCATCCTTGAAGGACGTCACACTGACCTTCATTTGTCATTGTTCCAGTGGTCCCTGTTGCCAAGAAACCGTCCCCGCAGGCTGACATCCTGCGCTACGTGGATGATGCCAACTTTGTCTACCAGGACTTTGCGAAGCGTGGACACACAACTGAAATACCTACTTTCAGAGCACTGGTAAGTGGGTGCTTTATAACACTGATTTAACATAGTTTTCATTTTAATAACGATGGCCTTTCTGTTCTAAATTCATATCAGGGACACGGAAAACAAAATGTTGGAAATGGGTACTCGCCTTAGTGATACTAAATCTTCTGCTGCTAATAAAGTACTCCTTTGCTTGAGGAGGAGAACGAACCTGGATAAAAAAAAATTATTTGCCTTCGGCAGCTCTTGATAGTGTTAGGATATGGTCTAGATTTCCTCTCTGTGTCCTAGTTGGAAGACTGAGGTTAAGTGGTCTGTTAGGCACTAAAGAAAGATTTATGAGCCTGCATGGAGGATGCTGGTGGTGTTATCCATCACAGCATCCCGGCAGCTGATGACTGCAGTATGGCCTACATGACATTGTGCTTATGTGTGTTTGCCTACGTGTAACCCGTTTGTGTGTGTTTGCCTACGTGTAAACGTTTGTGTGTGTTTGCCTACGTGTAAACATTTGTGTGTGTTTGCCTACGTGTGTGTGTGCGTGCGTGCGTGCGTGTGTGTGTAAACGTTTGTGTGTGTTTGCCTACGTGTGTAAACGTTTGTGTGTGTGTGTGTGTGTGAGGTGTGTGTGAGGTGTGTGTGTGTGTGTGTGTGTGTGAGGTGTGTGTTTGCCTCGTGTAAACGTTTGTGTGTTTGCCTACGTGTAAACGTTTGTGTGTGTTTGCCTACGTGTAAACGTTTGTGTGTGTTTGCCTACGTGTAAACGTTTGTCCGTGTGTTTGCCTACGTGTAAACGTTTGTCCGTGTGTTTGCCTACGTGTAAACGTTTGTGTGTGTGTTTGCCTACGTGTAAACGTTTGTGTGTGTGTTTGCCTACGTGTAAACGTTTGTGTGTGTTTTCATGCAGGATTATTCATGGGAAGACCATGGCTTTTCCTTGGCCAATCGGCTCTACTCGGAAATAGGAAAGCTGTTGGATGATAAGTTCACAATGACGTACAACCTGACATACAACACGTAAGATGCTTCTTTGTCACATTTCCATGCCTAACACTTGACTTCTATTGATCTGATCTCAGTCTTTATCTTGGGCATAAAGCTTGTAAAATTTTCTAGCTGTGATTCTGGTGAAATTAGCATACATTACATTTTGTAAATTTGTCTTTTTGACAGCTGTGGCATAAATATGCTTTGTAAAAAAATACATTATCAGGTGCCGAATTAATGTCCTATTTGTAGTTATGATTCTGGTGGATCCATTGTATTTAGTAAAATTTGTTATGGATGTCATATGTCCTTGTCTAGTAATCTGGAGGACTGGTCCCATAGAAGTTGTTTACAATATTTATCAATTGATGTCTGTCCTGCATAGTTTTAACAAAAGGAAATATATATCTATAATTATTGAATTTATTAAAGAAATTATAACATAGGTGTAATATTTGTTTAAACAAACCTGTTGTACGATGTTAAAATGTCTGTCTCCTTATTGCTTCCAGTATGGGTCAGAAGGCGAACGTGGACACGTCCGCATTCCGCCATGCCATATGGAACTACATCCACTGTCTGTTTGGGATCCGCCACGACGATTACAACTATAGCGAGGTAAACCAGCTGCTCGAGCGGCCGCTCAAGAACTACATCAAGATCGTCACCTGCTTCCCCGAGCGTGTCAGCAAGAAGGACTACGACAGCTACATGCGCGAGTTCGAGCACTCCGAGAAGGTGCGTCATCGAGGGCGTTCTTTCTTGTCATCTCTTGTGAAGTAGAAATCTCTTGTAAAGTAGATATCACAGGATTAGATGTTGTAGCAAGTCTACTTGTTTGCGTCCAAATTCTTCAAGTAGGAACTTGAAGAGTAAGGTGGTTTGGTTTACAAGTGGATTTTATAAAGCTTTACTTGACTAATTGCACCAACTCTAAGGTAGACTATGGTACTTATTTGTTTAACTTGAACAAGTTGATTCCATAAAAGTATTGTTTGCATTATAGTGTATTCCATGGTAAAGGTGTATAATTAGTGAAGAAAGTAATTTAGACAGATTGAGGTCTGTTTGGTCTGACTGTGTAACTTGATTGCAGCTATTGACAAGTGATTGTATTCTCTGCACTGTTCAGGTCCACATTAACCTGATGTTGCTGGAGGCGCGTGTACAAGGGGAGTTGTTGTATGCGCTTCGAGCCATCATGAAGTCCATGACATAGGATGACGGATGACGTCGTGCATGGCTGCTCTTTGTGATTGCTCTGCTATGGTGCTGTGGTTCAGTTCGGTCCAACATGAGAGCCATCAGGACCTGATGGCTGTCACAGGGGACTACTGGCTTCAATGGAGAGCCCGGCTATCATCCTGCAGATATAAAAATTGGTTATTTGACCGTGACCATGGCTATTTGCGTTGGGCGTCGCTGCTCATGACAGCACGGACTCTGCATAAGACTCATGCTATGACTTGCTGAAGGTTGCGGACTCGGATCAGCAGTGGCTGCATTTTGTGCCATGTTTTGTCATTCAATGCCTGTCATCAGGCGTTTGTGACACGGCCACTGAAAAACAACGACAGTGCAATTTTGCCATGGAACGACAGAGAACACTGCACGAGGAAAGGTGACTTCAGTGTTTATCTTCATGAAACTGTGATATGTTTTGTACAGCGAAAAGAGAAAAGTGTGTTTGTATAAAGTGCTATAACTCTTGTATGTGTACCTGTCAAAGTATGTACGTGTACCTGTCAAAGTATGTACGTGTACCTGTCAAAGTATGTATGTGTACCTGTCAAAGTATGTACGTGTACATGTATGTTTATATACATGCCCACACACATACTGCCATATATATCATTGTTACTACTAATATGTGTGTGCGTGTGAACATTTTATACCAGCTGTGTGTGAAGTGTGCTTGGCGACTCGGTTCGTCAGGTCACCATGGTAACAATGGAGATAACGAAAAGTGTTGGGCAAGAATATTCTGGAGCGATCAATGTGTCTGGGTCTAGTCAGTCTGAGAGGGGGTGAGGATGCTTTTTACTTCAGTTAATGGATAATTCGATGTGCCACAACTGCATCTTTCACGTTATTTTGTGGTTGTTTGCGCTCGGCCACTGGCCAAAGTGATTCAAACTGAGCTCTCCAGTGCTCGTTCATTCATTACTGGTTAGTTAGCTAGTTAGTTGATGTTTGCTGTTGTTAAATTTTTGCGAAATCCTTATTAAGCCTGTTTATTTTGAGGTTTTATAGCCCAGAATATTGCGATGACAGGGGATATGTAATCAGTATTCCTTCGTTGTTATTAATATCAGATACGACAATCTCTTTTCACCGTTACGAAGAACAGATACTAAGCGTGCAGTGTGAACTGTTGTTGCTTGTAGTTGAGACATTTTGTCACGTTTCCAGCCAGTTGCATTTCACAGTGTACGCAAGAGCGTTAATTAAGTAGTAACCAGTTGTTATATAGTTATAATGTAGATTTACTGTGGTAATGCTGTTGGATTTAGCAACATTATTATGCTATATCATGTCCCGTCCCAATACTATGAACCCCGCATATTACATCTTACTTCATCCTGTTCGGAGATTTCATCAGATTAGTGTAACATTAATACTAAATAATTAAGTATTTTAAGTACCTATTTAAACTTTTCTATGATACTTGCTGTACAGATGTTAAAAATCAATGTATATTTTAAATTGTTGTGTAATATTATGTGCCCTGTTGTATGGTATGTATGAGAAGAGGAAGAGTTTGAGTGTAATGTGCACGCATCCCACTTCTGGCACCAGAAACTGTAGGAGCGGGGATGAAGTAGGAAGCAAACCTGTGTATCTCGCCAACATATTGCATGGGCCATTTTGTGTTACAACTATCTTGTTCATATTCAAGTTTGGCTCACATTAGCATTGTTAAGTTCAGCAACTATTACAGATTGTTGCCATTACTATGTAGACGACCATGCATGGTCTAAAATCCATTTGGCTAAAACAACGATGGCCTCGTTGTTGAACATTAGGAACTTTGTGCCAATTAGACAGTTTTAATTAGGCCATTTCTAGTACTGCTGTTTTTGCTAATTTATTTTCGCATAAACTGGCTGCCTACTTTGTTAATGTATTGGCGACATGTCCACGGTGACTGTCGCCGGAGCCCCCAGTGGGCACTGGTCACGTCCAAAGACATTGATCTCACTCTTAATGACGTCACTGTGACGTCATGGCCACTCTCTTTCTAGACTCGTAGACCAGTTCGCTGTTTTGCTAAACCGGGTATTAATTTAAATAATTTAATTTACTATCTGCAAATGGAATGTATAATACATTATTGTCAAAGCTGTTTGTCGCGCCAGTCTATCACATCTGTAGTGTTGTTGTTGTAGTGTCGTTGATTTGAATTGCTACTGCAGAATGCTTGCTAGTGTGTTCGATAGCTCGACGAACCAGGTGGCTGTCCTAACAAACTGTGGCGTTACGTATCATCGACGGAACGAGAGATACTTTAGAAACGTTATTTAATTACACTAGTTGTTCACCGGAAGTGGTCATCAGAAGATAATCGTGCGTCGTCGTGACGACGGAACGTACCGGCATTTAAGCGTGCTTGCATGCGTGCGTGAGTGTGTTATACTAACCTGGCTTGTTGCTCCGTCGCACGGATTCACCATGAGACAGGCTCTCATTTCTATGCAAGTGAGATTCGATGGTTGTTGGTCTTGATTTTGACGCAAATCCTGCACTTCACTGACATTGCCATCATTGAACTGAAGACGTGTATAGGTCTGCTATGATGGGGAAGACGTGGTCACATTGACCGGTTGCAGTATTACTACAGATGCCACGGTGGTCGTTATTCGGCAACATTCTCAAAAGTGTCCAATTATATTCACTGTGGCAAATAATTTTCTTCGTAAATCCACGAAAGTAGAAGCTTTGTTCATAACAAGCGTTCGAAGTTTTCTACCTTTCCGGCGTTCTGCTTGCAAAAAGCGCTTCCCCAAATTTTAGTTTACCGTCATCAGTATTTCTAGACCACCCGGTCTGCTATTTGCCCGCCGACCTGGGAGAGGAATGG
Source organism: Lamellibrachia columna (assembly GCA_963662155.1). NCBI lineage: Eukaryota > Metazoa > Annelida > Polychaeta > Sabellida > Siboglinidae > Lamellibrachia > Lamellibrachia columna. The sequence goes on along the minus strand of OY759270.1, from coordinate 52,693,086 downwards.
AGGGAGAGTGCAGTTGGAGGTGGACACTGTCGTCTGCCGCCACAAGTCTAGTCATTGTTAGCCAAGACGCGCGATTTGTCATCGCCACACTCCCTAACGCAGCGGCGCAGGCGACAGAGGAACTTGTTGCGCTAGTTATCACCACCGCATCCAACTGGCACTGAGATCGTCGTAGACCTCTCTGCCCCGTGGTCGACTACGTCACGACATCGGGCGTTATCGTGCTGATGGGAGTGTCTGGGGCGAGTTTTATGTGAGATAGACTGAAAGTTACAGAAGTCGTTTCAAATATGCATTCCGCCGTAGCTTTAGTTTAAATTATACTGTTTGCATAATTGATTATCGGTACGCCCTGTTCAAGACTGCGACGCCCTTGCCGACGCGACGACGGAAGTCTGTTGTAAATACAACTACATGTATTTTGTACGATTGTTTATTGTTTTAAGGGTTTCACAGCCTGTTGTCGCGGACGTGTCGTCGCGCCGGTTATGGTGTATGTGATAGCAACTGACTCAGTCTTGTGGCCAGCAACTGTTGTAGCTCAGTGAACGTCTTGGTTGTGACCATCTAGTCTCACGCCAGGTGGGCTGACACTGTTCGTTGGCCGTTGAGGCGATGTTTCGCGAGCTTTCAACCAGTGTTGGTATGAGTTATATTAATGTCTAGCGGCGTGATGGCGACGACCATAGCGTGATGGCGGCGTGATGGATGATGATGGTGAATGTTGTATGCGAAATGGAAAATAAAGGTGTTAACAGAACCTTCAACAAAACGTACGCGGTGTCCTGTTCGTTCTCTGTGTTGTCTACATGAACGCGCACGTTCGTGGCCCTCTCTACAAGGAAGTTACCGGAGTAAAGACCGGGTTCGGGCTACATTAATGGGTTCCGCTTGTGTTTGGTGGGGCTGGAGTCAAGGGAAAGGACGGGGAAGAAATCCTGGAAATTTGGGGAAGTATCAATGAGAAGAGGAGGCACGGGGAATCTTGAACTGACTGCCTTCAAATTACTGAACCGTGGAATGTCATATCATGATATCATGTACACTAGTACAAGATATTATATCATAATATCTTGTACTAGTGTGACCTTAGTAGTATAGCAGTACACTTCCTCACCCCTACACCGGGTTGTAAGGTTAATGTTAACAGACTTGCAATTATTATGAAACTCCCAACTCTGGCGATTTTCTTCAATTATCAAAACTTATCACAGCGTTATTCGGTTAATCAGGGCATCTCCATAGCAAAGCCTTAAATACCATCCACAACAGCAAGAATTCTCCTATATTCCCCGGACAATAACGTAACATTGGAACCCACAGCCAGACACAATAACCAGCACAACAGAACCCCAACGACGTAAGCTCTAACCCACTCAGTTCCAAGCAAACACGACTAAGCAGCACTTCGCTTCGCACACAACCCTGGCAGTTTGAATCGTTGGGAGCGTTGGCCAGTATTCCACACAATATAAGACATGTTACTAAACTCCCAATTCTGTGGCGATTTACTACCATTACCAACAGTTACTACTTACATTACACACTAAACGAGTGTTGCGTTTGAATTGATGGACTTGTCTAGAGACGGATGGTACAGGGGCCTATGTCTACGTGCACCGCTCCCCTCACACTGGCTGCCATTCCGCGCGGCTGTTCCACATGACAACCGAAGGTCACAGCACAGAGGTTGTTAGCGAACGGGGGCACTCCGTCCGTTATTACTTACCCTTACCATTGACCACATCAACATTGACACCTGTATTTACTGGCAGCGCGGGGTACTCAGTGATTCACGCTGTCGTCGCGTCCCGGAACGACGCTACCCTCACGCGCTGGCTCGTACAAGTCGACCTTACACTTCTTGCCACACTGACACTCCCTGATTTAAAGGTACGTTCTTATATAGCGCGGAATCCAGTCCTTGGGACTGTTCAAAGCGCTTTATACTTCACCCCCTGACAGACCTGTTCATTCAGACGCCTACTCGACTTCTCTGCGAAGAATTCAGCCACGCTGTAATTATTGCGCGAAGACTATTCGTTCCGATATCCATCTCTGTCTGTAGCCAGGTACTCATTTCTTACAGCTGAGTGAACTGTGGAAAATTTAGTGTATATAGTTTAAAAAAAAATTAAAATGGGCTTCGTTCGAATCTCGTGGGGACGGGCATGAGTCTGTAAGGGCTATGGCGTTCCACTGTTGTTCCAGACAGTTTCTGCACACCGCCGGACCGAGTCTTTAGCTGAAGAAATTAATCCGGTTGAACTTTATCGCTAAACTTCAACGCGCCCGTAGCGGATACTGACGGAAATGTTCTAATTATGGACCTTCGTGTGCCCCCCCCCATCCGGCCGCTCCTGTGTCGCTTTTTATTTCACTGCGGGTCAATCCTGATCCTAGATGTCGTCAACAACAGATGGCCACGCCGTTAAATTAATTAACCCAGGTTACTACAACAACGGCGAAGCCGAAGGGGCAACTCTTACCATTTACCCGTAAGTCGTGCGGACTTTTTTAAATGAGCGTTCGAGACATACCGTACGATTCTGTGCGTTCTGAAACGGCAAACTAGTGGACGTAGATAACCAAACGGGTTCGTTTGCGGTTTTATGGTATTTCTGGTAGCAGTCGTACATAGCTCATGGTTAACACGTATGCAACAGGACGGGCTTGTTATCAACTTGTGATATAAAACACAGCACGTCGACATGACATTGTTGCTTGTAGGCTACAGTAACTACACATTTTACAAGTTACAACAAAATTCGAATTGTTCCCCCAAAAACACCCCCCAAATTTTAGCACACACGCATACAAATTTCAATACAGAAAACACACATTCTGGAACGGACTCGAACATTTACCGTAAACACGTTGCCGCTGACTACTGTCGTAAACAACATTTGACGAGTTCAAGGCCATGCAGCGGCGCGACTGTTGTTATTTTTAACACTGCGTGACATAACACTAGACATGTTGATTTTGCTGTCCTTTCCATAATTTTAACACATGAGTTGCAGTAGTGTAGTGGTCAGAACGTAGAGCCGTCAGTCGAATAACCTCGCTGACGTTTCAAGTCTGAGCAATTTCGTTCACCCCAGTTACTAGTTAGCATAAACATGTTTGTCAAGGCCAGGCATGGTGAAAAGCGCTTTGAACGGCCGCAAGGACTTGATACCGCGCTGAATAAAACATACATAATATAGTAGGGGAGATCTTGGGCAAAGTCAACGACCTTGGAAGTGAAATTCGCTTTCTTTAGACTACAGGATGGAGCCACCTACTTGTGTGGTGGCTTTAAAGTAGCCGATGTGATCCGACATTGAATGAAGTGGAGGCCATTACCAATCAACAAATGTGTACAATTGCATTAATAAAAAAAAAATTAAACTTTGTTTTGATTTTTAGCACTGAAATGGAACTGAAATTATGTGGCAACAATAGATAATATGTATAAGATTGTCGATGTTAGTGTGGTTGATACATCTATATGCTTCGTTCCTGTTCATGGTGTGATTTGGGATATATGTCCATGTTTGTACTAATATGAAAAATAGATTGTCGGGGCAAAGCGGAAGGGACATGGTGGAACGGCTTGGTCAATACATTTATTGTTTGGTTAAAACATTCAAATGCAAAAGCTACCAACAAAAGGATAACATGAGAAGGAAAGCAACAACAAAAGTATTAGTTTAGACACAGCAGCCATACTGTTCAAAACACCACCATATTAGTTGTTGTTACTGAGTTAAAAACACTTTGCCCCGCAGTCTTGTGGCAATGTGGAATTTTCATGATTTTGTTTTCGCCAAAAAATCAAATATATCGTTTATTTGCATAAACCAGATTTGTAGATATGTCAACAATTTGTCCTATGTCGTGAAACAAACATAACATTTAGGACCTACTTAGAATATGTTAGTCCTCAGCGCACACGACATTTTAACGTTCCACTTTGCCCTGGTCCCCCCCCCCATACGTACCATTGTACATCACCCAATTGTACTACATTTCAACACACCACGAATCTTGAACCATCTTTGTGCATGCACTTAAATACAAAACAAATTAAATAAAAAATATCTTGTCACAAAAACAGGCTAATTTTTAATTATATGACACCGTTTCTTGATTTAAATATTGCCCGAAATGTAACCCTACCGAGGTGTTGTAGAGGCGTCGACTGTAATCTTAAGCCCCAATCTGGATTCCAACGCCACGGGGCATACTCCAACTGTGTAATGCACGCGTAGAGTTACATCATTAATCATCCCCCTATAAACTAACATTTTACTGACGGGTGTTCTATTAATGTCTGTGAATGCACGTCATTAAAAAGACAATACTACAAATATGTCATATTTTAACGGCGCGCCCACGTAACCGAGGCATTTGATGTTTCGATGTGATTTAACATGTAAGTTTGCAACGTCGCTGTGTGTGTGGACGGGTCTACACACCAAGGAAAATAAGATTTTTTAAGAAATCAAAAGTCTTTTTTTCAAACGAACACTGAACTTGATCAACTTATTTTACACGTCCCACAACCACAATAAATGTAATTCTAGTTCTAATGGCACATGAGAACATTTCCTGCACTTATCTGAATTGAGGCTTCAACCGAAGAATCAAAGCCAGTAGAAGTTTCTAGCGAACCATTCACGGAGCCCCGAACGGACATTGAAATGACCTAGTTATCGTTCGTCGTAGCCCCGCCCCGCCCGGTCATTCGAGATGTCGCTCATTGTTTGCATTCAGGGTCAACAGGGAGTGATGTTGTCGTCAACAAGCGAAGGAGAGTCCATTAGACGAACTTCAGGCCAACAGCGGCCGTAGTTTCGCAATGTGTACACCCCAACGTCGATGTGGTGTAAGTGTGAGCGTGTTGACATGTTCGCTTTGTTGTCCTTTACACAACAACAACAACGACAACAACCACAACAACATAACCATAAACAACAACGACACAAACACCAACAATAACAACTGTTTACAACTGGAACTACTTATCGATTATGAACTGCTTAACCTCTTTTGTTTTGGTGTGCTGCCGAGCTTTGGGTCTTCCGAGGATTTTAGCGCAATAAAAGTATTTTTATTATTATTATTATAACGCCGTTTCTTTAAAAGCTCCGCGTGCTTTGCAAGTTGTTGTTCTCCTCTTTATCTTGAAGTCCGGGTAGATACTGATCGTCGATCGATTCTGTGTCCCTACTTCTTCATTGATCCCGTTTCATTGCCGTCTCCACATCCCGTCTCTCATCCCTCGCTCTCATTCTCCATTCCCCTCCCACTCCCGCCAAACCTCTTTTCACGTAGTCCTCCCACCTCAGCCTCGGTCTTCCCTTTCTCCTTCTTCCATCCACTCCAAGCGCATCCGCTGTCTTCGTCAGCCGTTCCCCTTCCATTCTTTCCACGTGTCTAACCCAGTTTAGCCGGCTCCTCACCAGTTTCCCCCTTCCACCCTCGTTCACACCCACCTCCTCCCTCAGCTCCTACATTCTTCGCTTGTCTTTTCGTTTAACACCCGCAATTCTTCTCACCCAGTTATTTTCGCAGTCTTGGGAGGTTGGTCCTAAAAACAGTCGGGATATGTTAGATTGAGACCCCTGCCACCCCAACCTCCACAGTATTGGTCAGTTCTCACCTACAACACTTTGCCTAATTACTCCTCGAGGTACCGTAAACGATTGTTTTTCGGATGACGTTTCACCTTAAACTACCCGACAAGAGGATGACAAGAACCTACGTCCTATATCTTCGGACATAGACATTTAACTCGAGGTAACAAGTGCATTCCCAGTTAAGTTTGCGCCATACTACAAGAGCGCTCGAACCCTACTAAATACACACGACAAGCCAATGCAATGATTGAACGTCTCCACCGCAGCGGTTCAGTCAAGTCTAACGCGCGGTAATAGTTTCGGTAACAAATAGCTGTTATTCCAATTTTACTTAGTTTGTTTATAAAAGGGAACAGGTTGGCACTTGACCAAACTTTCCATATACTCGTTGTTCTGAGAAACCCAGTCAAGAAGTTGTTCGTTACATCGGGAGTCCACAGGGAGAAGCGTCTGTAGTTTGTTTCTGTATATTCCACTAAATCACCTAATTACTGAGTGGAATAAAACATATAAATGTGGGGGATCTAAGAATCGCTTAACGGCCATCCCTAATATGAGAGCCCCACAGAGTGGTAGTTCGCTTAATGACTGTTACCCCCCCCCGATCCGCAGAACTTATTTCTTTCTGTCAAACTCAATTCCCGCGCAATTACAACGCATCCGCTTATGCAACACAGTTCTATCCCTATACATGATTTACCAAAGGTAAATTGTAAAACTGGCGCGGAATTAGTCCTGGTATATGTCACAGTCGCATGCATTTATGGTTAACATAATCCACCACGTATGATGGTTTTATGGTATTATTCTTTACTAGTCTACCGTTTTCCCTTAATCGAGAATCCCTACTCCATTGAAGTACCGCCTGTTTACCACTGGCAGATTTATGACGAAGGTCAAAATCAACCAAATTCCGCATCAACGATTTCGACACAAACAACATCTGTCGCATGACATTGAACCCTTGTAAGGTGACGTTTGTAATTCGACATCCTGATATAATGACGTTGATTAAAATTTCACGGTGACTTCACACAGTGCACAAACAGACGACAGTTTGCGCCTCCGAATAGAACGCCAAATCGAGAAGACCAATGGAAAACATGATGAAGACATTAGAGTGGGCTGCCAGCAGATGTTCAGTTCGCGCCATACAAGCAGGTCCGGGATAACACCAGTTTTATTTATATGTTTTGGCTCCCGCATTGACGCGGGTATAAAACAATAAGCTATTGCGTTTCTGTGACATTGCATATATATGGATTTGTTTTGTTCACCGTGCACCGAGTTTGATCATAATACACGAAGAAAAGGGCAACTCAGCCTGAGGTGCACATATATCCCCTTAAACTAAGGTCACGCGCACTTTGTTTATCAAACTCACAGAAAACATATTATTTTCTTCATGCAAATATTAAACGCTAGTAGAAGAAGGCAACACTCGTGTGAAGATGTTTACCTCTTTAATAAAGTGAGTATTATTGAAATGAATTTGGAGAGCTTCCCTCTCCGAACATACCCCCCTCCCCCCGGACATATGTCATGGATTCGTTGTTAAGACATGATTTATTGAGACTGTCTTTGATTTGTCACTGAAGTTGGACCACAACCATATTAGGTCCCCTCACTAACACGTGTGTGTGAGGGGTGGGTGGGGGGGTTGCACTTCCTGTGACGCAGGCACACATCGTCACCTATCGTCACGTTGCTGTGGTTATGTCCATTCATGAGTGCTCCTGCCTGGTTATACCCCGCTCGTGGGCGACAAAACCTCGGTGATTCACCGGCACACGTTGACTTACCACGAGGGACTTTCCCACATTAGATTTAACAAATAAAAGATTTAACAAGATTGTCATCCAAGGCAAAGGCCCAGATGGCAAGTGGGCAAGGAAGCCATTGGCTTATCGAGAGTCCAACAATTTTCATCTATGTGTAGCCCGCCCTCCTGTGTCAACCTTGTTTTTAAAAATATTCATGCTGCTAGCAGTTACACAATCTGTAGATAATTTGTTCCATTCATTGATTGTCTTCTGTGAGAACAAGTACTTCTTGATATCCAATCTACACTGATCCTTTACTAATGTTACCTCATGTCCTCTAGTTCTATTATCTTTCTTGAGTGAGAAAAACATTTCTATCAATATTTTCATACCCATTCAATATCTTAAAAACTTAAATATGATATCCTCTTAACCGCCTTGTCTCTGGGGTTGTTAAACCACATTCTTTCAGTCGTTCTTCATAACTAAGGTCTCTCAGTTTTGAAATAATTGTATTGTTCTCCTCTCTATTCATTCACGCGTATCTATATCCTTCTTATGATAATATTTTATGGTCTTCAAGTTTGCGTACGTTCTTCATAATTAAGGCATCTCAGTTCTGGAATTATTTTAGTTGCTATTCTCTGTATTCATTCAAGCGTACCTATATCCGTCTTACGACATGGTCTCCAAGTTTGCATACAGTATTCTAAATGAGGCCAAATTATTGCTTTATATAAATAGCTTTGTTTCAATGTATGTTATATTTAACTAAATAGCTTTGTTTCAATGTATGTTATATTTAACTAAATAGCTTTGTTTCAATGTATGTTATATTTAACTAAATAGCTTTGTTTCAATGTATGTTATATTTAACTAAATAGCTTTGTTTCAATGTATGTTATATTTAACTAAATAGCTTTGTTTCAATGTATGTTATATTTAACTATTTATATTTCTCCTTTTGTAAATGTTGCTTATCACCATCATTGTTAACATTTTTAAACACTTTAGTGTCATCGACAGTACGTTGCTTGTTATGTTATCGTCCAAGTCATTGATATAAAGGTTCTAATACTGATCCTTGAGGTACCCCACTCAAAACTGATTTCCAGTTTGAAACCTCCCCTTCTGCTACAACACGTTGTCTTCTGTCAGTCGGCCATTGTTCTATCCAGTCGATTATGCCATCCTCGATACCATGGGCGTTTAATTTAAGCAGTAATCTTTGATGTGGCACTTTGTCGAAAGCTTTCTGACAATCTAAGTAAATATCTACTGGTGATCCACCTAGTCCACCATATGGTCTTTAATTAACCTTTCTAATATTTTCCAAATCACTGATGTTAAACTCACTGGTCTGTAATTGTCTGCCTTATCTCTCAAACCCTTTTTAAATAATGGTATGATGTTTGCTTCTTTCCATTCAAAAGGAACCACTCCCTATTTTAATGACAAGTTGAACACTCTTGTATACTAATTTGTTGTACTGTTTCCATTAGTAGTTTTGGCGGAACTCCATCCATTCCAGGTGATTTATTATCCTTCATTGCTTTTATTTTCTTAGCAAAATAGTCCGATTTAGCCTCCTGCAATTTAGCATCTGGAACTGGTAATGTACTAATATCCTCTCTGGTAAACACTCAACTGAAGTATCCATTCTAGTTTTTCGCCATTAAAAACCCCTGTGATATTGTATTTCCAGCACTGTCTTCTAGAGGTCCAACCTTGTCTTATACGTTTTGTTTACTCCTGATATGTGCATAAAAACTCGTGCTGTAATTGGTTATGTTACATGCTAATTTTCTGCTCATAGCTTCTTTTATATTGTCTAATTTAAGTCGTAGCTGCATTAAGTGCCTCTTTGTAATTTGTGTAGACTTCGTCCTTTCTGGTTCGCATATAAACACTCCAAATAGGTTGCTTGTACCTTATTTATCTAATAGCTTCTTTTGATAAGTGTTTCTTTCTAGACCGTTTTCCTTGTTTTTTCAAGGGAACAAATTGATCAATGATACTCTCAATTACATATTTTAGAAGGTTCCAAAATTCAATTGTTTTATTCCTCAGCATGTTATTCCAATCTAGCTTTGCTAAGTATTTTCTCATATCTTTATATTTACCTTTGTAGAAGTTTCTCGTGTATTTTTTATTTTTACTTTCTGATTTTACATTGATGTCAAAATGTATTTGAATATGATCATTGTTACCCATGGTTCATGTATTTTTACATTGTCCACTAATTAATTTTTGTGAAAACAAAACTATATATCTAATACACCCCCCTCCCCCACCCCACCCCACCCCCCGATTGTTTCTAGCACGTGTTGAGTAATGAAGCTATCCTGCATTAAAAGTTGAAACTGTTGGTCCTCACCCCCTGTACTCTCTAGAGATTTCCATTCTATGTATCTGTGGTTAAAATCTCCCATTATAATACATTCCCCTTTACTTACTTCTTTTATAGCATTTTGTATTTTTGTGTTATCCTCTTTACTTATGTTTGGACTTCGGTAAACTAATCCAATGGTTATGTTGAGTCTCCTGTAACTACATTGCACCAAACAGCTTCATCGCAAGATAATTTCTAATTTTATTCCTTAAGCCTATTCTTTAATATATATATATATATATATATATATATATATATATATATATATATATATATATATATATATATATATATATATATATATATATATATATATATATATATATATATATATATATATATATATATGTATATATATATATATATATAATAACTCCCCATCCCCTTCTTCCTATTCGATCTCACCTAAACATTACGTATCCTATCAGTCCTAATTCAGCATCTGTCTATGTCTTTGTCGGGCGATGATTCATTTATGCCTATATCAGGCTGACGTCGGTTTAATATATAGGCAAGCTAATAGTGCAGTTTTCGTTTTCAGCTCTATACTAACTGCTGATGTGATACTCTTTGGCAAGAACGTGTTCCAGCATGTTCTGTGGCATGATACAGCTGTGTGACAGCCAGTCAACATAGCGTCATTGTTCACCGGTAATGTGGCAGTCACAGCAGAGACAGAGAGACGCATACAAGCATTTGAAATAAAATTATTCAGGAGACTCCGTATTTCCAACACCGAACACAAAACGACGAATATGCGAGGCAAGTGGGTTCCCTTGCTGGAAAGCATGAGCCCTTGTTGTCACAGGTGAAACAACGAAAGCTCTCCTGGTTTAGCCACATCAGCCGACACAACACTATTTCAAAGACCATCATGCTAGGCACCCTGGAGGGAAAGACAAGACGGGGCTGTCAGAGAAAAATCTTACTGAATAATATACAGGCCCAACTAAAGCCAACCGACCCTGTTATGCACAGCAGAAGAAATATCGAGTGGGCGAAGACCAGATTATTCATCTGCCGAGAACAATGAATATGCCTGCCGTTTTCTATTCTCTTCTTATGCCTACATCTATACTTAAATCCGTAGGACACATGCGTTACAGCCGTTGCTTCACTGCTTTAGCCGCGTGCCTGGACGAATACGCCTGACTGGTGTTGGTTTTCATGCCTGACCGAACGGAAAGAGATCACGTTCCTTGACAGCCCGACACTGCGTACCGCTGATGCAGGCGACGTTTGCGCTGTCCAGTTTATTGATCATGTGTTGTTAAACTGCAATGGCAATGCACTATAAATCTGAGGAAATGTACCACGATTGTAACATGAGTGTAACATGAGTGTAACACATGTGTCAACATCTGTTCATTGTATAGCGGGAAAGTGTTCATGAAAAAGCAGGAAACTCCCTCCTCCACACAACTTTCGTCGTCCTTTTTTCAACGTGTTGTTTTATGAATCGCCATGTAGCCTCGATTATCCAGGCTCCGTGCTGCGGCGCCACCGTTTGTGGCACACATCATCTCCTCGATGCAGAGTGTACTTTTCGGAAATTATGTATGCGTCCGGATTCTGGTCGCATACGGTCAGGCGAGCGAGAGTCGGATAAGCGAGACCAGGCCTGGGTGAGACTAGCCGCCATGTTGATGTGCCGTTCTCCTTTCCTTTTTTGCGGTGAACGCACGCACGCACGCACGCACGCACGCACGCACGCACGCACGCAATGTGAAATCACTTGACACCAAAGGAATACAATGTGCCTAGAATAGCCTCATGTGCAACAGATTGATCGATTTTAACGTGATTTTTTTTCTTAGAAAACTACAAAAATGCGGGACATTTTGTCCAAAAAAGGGAGAGCGGGACCTAGGGAAAAGCGGTATTTCCCGCCCGAAAGCGATAATGTTGACATCTATGGTGTAACGCCTTCTATTTGGCTGTTTACTTTGAATCGAGGGTTACTTCTCTTCATTGTTACGCCTACGCCTGATCGACAGACCAAAGAAAAGCGGTTTTCTTTACCACATATTGTCATTATGCTAGCAATTTTATTATAGCCGCAAGCGACAACATTAGCGTAGGACATCGGAGGACAGTTGAGACTGACATTGACGAAGGAACCCGTCGTCGGCAGGGGCGGATCTAGGATTTGACCAACGGGGGGGGGGGGCAGCCATCCATGTAAGTGGGTCCGGGGGATGTATTTACTGTTCTTGAAATGGTCTATTCCAGGGCATTACGTAGTAAACGTGTGTTCAGACCTGTGATGGATGATTTGTGAACCACAATGAATAATTGTATCATCATATTAATAATTGTATCATCATATTAATGAAATGAACAAAACATTAGATTAGATGGAGGAACACGTTGAAACATTTAATGCATTAGTGTGTTGTACGTACAGCTAGTGTGTTGTACGTACAGCTAGTGTGTTGTACGTACAGCTAGTGTGTTGTACGTACATCTAGTGTGTTGTACGTACAGCTAGTGTGTTGTGCGTACAGCTAGTGTGTTGTACGTACAGCTAGTGTGTTGTACGTACAGCTAGTGTGTTGTGCGTACAGCTAGTGTGTTGTACGTACAGCTAGTGTGTTGTACGTACAGCTAGTGTATGTGTTGTACGTATAGCTAGTGTGTTGTGCGTACAGCTAGTGTGTTGTACGTACAGCTAGTGTGTTGTACGTACAGCTAGTGTGTTGTACGTACAGCTAGTATGTTGTACGTACAGCTAGTGTGTTGTACGTACAGCTAGTGTGTTGTACGTACAGCTAGTGTGTTGTACGTACAGCTAGTGTGCATCAGTCAGGAGCAGCTCAATGAGAGCTCAGAGCATTTATTAAAAACATTATCCTTGGGTGCTTCCTGCTGTACCTGTCAATACTGTCTTGGATGTCGAGTTTGATGTCCGTGTGTACATGAAGTAGCACCAACGCTTCGAGGCGATCCTGGTGTACGATGCTTCGCATTACGATATTCACGCTCTTGTGACCAGCACTTGTGACCGATATTAGCATCAACGAGTGATAAATGCAGACCAGATTTGGGAACACGGAGCTGGGTGTTGCACTCATTGTTTTCTGTAGATTATGGGGCTTTGTTTCTTCTGGCGAATCCCATTTCTTCTTCCACGTTCTGACTTCAGCTGGCATGGACGCTGTGGATGACAGGTCATGGACGCTGGGGATGACAGGTCATGACAACAGCATTCTTGGAGGTTGGTTATATTGGCATATGTCAGCTTGGCCACGTTATTTGGTAGAAGCTCTAGGCCGAGCACATCTTTCCATATGATAGCACTGAATCTCGTGTCCAATTCCTGGAGAAGATGGTCTACAAATTGTAGGAATATTAAACGTCACCAGTAAGCTTCTAAAGTGTTATGTCTCGGGGTCTGCCTCCAGGTGATTTCTCGGGGTCTGCCTCCCACAACGCCATGGGATCACTGCCCCAACAATGTTGGCCATCTCTTCAGTCATCTTGTAGATCTCACATTACTCAAACAATCAAGGATGACTTCATACATTTCACGAAACTTCTCCAGTGTAGTTCCATCCACCTTGTTTCACACAGTAGTTTCACCTATCCAGCACCCCCTTCCTTCAATCCTTCACGCTTCCTCTGGGTGTTGATGTCTTACGTAGATTGCTCAAGTCGTCGTCGTCTCGTTGGTGAGTATTTGAACACTATAGCAAGGGTCTGTGGCACGATTTTAATGAAATTGGCAGCACAACCATTGATGACACCAGCCATGTTGCCAGCTCCATCATAAGTCTGGGTTCTGCGATGCGCTTGATCCAGCTTGAGACCCTGAAGACAGCCACTAATCTTCTGGCATACAGCCTCCCTGTGACTCCTGGACATTCGATTATCTCTGTCAGCTTCTCTACTGGTTCACATTCTGTTATGTACCTGATGATAATTCAGAGCTACTCCACGCTACTGACATCACGAACCTTCAGTCTAGATACCGCAGAATGCAGCACCGTTCACTGAAGACTGTCTCACGATGTCTTTATGTACTTGCATGTACTCTTTCATGTACTCTTTGATGTACTCTTTCATGTACTCTTTCATGTACTCTTTCGTGTACTCTTTCATGTACTCTTTCATGTACTCTTTCATGTACTCTTTCGTGTACTCTTTCGTGTACTCTTTCGTGTACTCTTTCGTGTACTCTTTCATGCGCGTGATCAGATCGTCCTGTGCAGTTTTTGCGACGTACAGCGCGTTTTTTGGCCCCGATCTTCAAATGCTGGTCAAATACAGAATCCCCGGACACGACACAGGGGTCTATGAGAGCTTTGAAGTTCCCGTGATTGACATTGTCCGATGTTCTCACTTGTTGCTAGAAAACGTTCCATCTTGAATCGTGTTTCCGGCTTTCGATAAAACACATACTTTGGCTCTCAGACTAAATTAGTTATCAGATAAGAGTAAAAAATTACATTCAAGCAAAACGGAGGTTGTGCGCCCCCCCCCCCCCCACGCCGCCCTGGATCCGCGCCTAGTCGGGCTACAATCGACACTCTGAAAGGTAGCTTAACCATACGTCCTTCAACACAAATGTACTTTTTCCAAGACTGGCTAGAAATGACATTTTATACACTGAAGGATGCAGGAATAAGACTAGAACGAAACGGTATCAATATCATGTCCCGGGCTTCATACGTAACTTCAATAGCATTAGATGAATTCACATATGGTGTCTGTTATATTATTATAAACTATATAAATGCCACGGCTGGTGCGTTCAAATAGGGATGTTTAATTAAATGTTAATTAATGTTTTATTAAAACCTCACCAAGTTTGCCAATGCATAACCCACACGGGGATCTATAGTTGTAACCTGCTCGGTACAAATGTGATAGCCGTCAATAGGTGACGTCAAAGCCGAAAACGAACTTCAATTACTGGTCAATGTACGGATGTCAGTTGACAACACAACAGCGCGACGTCTAACAGATTAGCACCACGATGACAAATAGACTATTTTTTAAATAATAATAAGTTTATTTCGATTCGCAACTATAGACGTTGAATAGCACAAAGCATGACATAAAGTACAAAACATGAAATAAAGTATAAAACATGAAATACAATAAAATAATACAGCATTACCAAACTTCTTATAAAACACGCACGCACGCACGCACGCACGCACGCACGCACGCACGCACGCACGCACGCACGCACGCACGCACGCGCACGCACGCACGCGCACGCACGCGCGCGCACGCGCGCGCACACACACACATATATTATATACATCAGTGATACTCCCGCTATTAGTGTAGTTTACCTGGCTGTGTGGTATGGCAAGGCACGTCAGCGCGGCGAGCATAAGTTGATTTATGTAGCCACTAGATGTCACCACAAGTGTCCGTTAGCATTAATAGGAACATAACCACAAGATGGCAGCAGCAGGCACTTACGTGTAGTTCATTGTTTAGTCACTCAGTGTCACCACATTAGATCCGGGTTATGCGTGGTTCGCTTCGATTACGTTTTTATTTCTAGCCTCGATTATTCATGTTCCGTGCTGTGGCGCCACCGTTTGTCTCACACACCATCGCCTGGATCCAAACCGTACTCATTGTAACGGAATTAATTAGGCTCCTATCCGATAATTTGGCTAAACTCATGAAATAAGAATGAACCTTTATCAGTTTATAGGATGCAATTCGAATCAACTTTGACTACATTGCAAAATATTTACAAAAACTATCTTCATTGCTAACATAGTATAACAGTTTTACTACGCATAGTCACAATTGAAAACATAGTGTTCTATTTTAATACTTTCAATTAGTCAAGAGAAGAAATGTAAAGCACAGTTGATAACCGGGGAGGTTTACGGGGTTATTTTTGATCGTCATTAAAATAATGCTACTCAGAGGCAGCGTCAACATGATGAAACTATGAAGACATTCGTTTGGATCAGTGTTTGGATGCATAATATAAAGCGTAGCATGCACGAACGACGCACGCACGTACGCACACAAGCACGTACGCACGCACGCACGCACGCACGCATGCACGCACGCACGGACGGACGTTATGTTAGGCAAATTAGTTTATTACCGTAGACTGATAACGCATTTAATTTGGATTGTTTCGGTTGTGACAACTTCACACATTATATGATGAAAGGAACAAGTCGTAATATAAAAAAACCAGCATTACATAGAGGAACATGCGAATACGATGATATTATGTCATTGACGGCATTAAGCCCTACAAGCTTTAAATCGGCATATTTGAAAGACGAGTGAGAAATCAGCTGCATCCGAGTTCGCACTTCGACAATACGGATTTTGTTATGCGCCAAATGTTTATCGGATTTTAATCGGCCCGCCCGCTCGGCAGAACTGTCGTGAGTGCCGCCACTTTCTTTTGAAGTGTTGATAAATATCGTGTCCTGTCTCGAGAAGCCGGTCTATTTGTAAAAACTACAATGACGAATTAGGTGCACATTATTTCGAATCGCACCCTGGCAGGGCGAGGCGGCGTCGTGCGTATGTGCTTAGCATACACCGACCGTATTGCAGGCCGGGTAATCACACCCCAAGCGGGCATCCGCCCATTCGGACGACATATTTCACCCGGGCGTCGTGTGAACGCCGCGGAGAGCGCGTGCGCGTCGACGCCGACCGCAGCAGACGACAAACGCCGGCCGCAGACGTGTCGCGTTTCGCGCCAAATTTTCGCGCGCGCGTCTCGCGCATTCTTCCGATTGTATTTCGCGTGGCCCGCCGTTGAAATTATGCGCGGCGGGAAGCGGCGGTGTATTTACGGAAATCATTGGAATGTTTTGCGAACATATTGTCGCGTCAAAGGACACCGGCTGTGCGAAATTGTGATGGATGCCCGCCATGTGTGAATTGGCAGCCTTTAATGTTTTTCTCTTGTTTCGCTTCGCCTCCGTTAGACGTCATTATTTTGTGGGAATATTTATTATTGAGAATAATACTTTAGAAGGGATGGCGTTGGTTATTAATTTCAGTCTTTTTCATGTAAACATTTGGACTAAGCCAAGAGAAAGGCGTCAAGTTACGATCGGGCAGAGACATTGTAAGACTCAGAGAGATGGCGACTGACCGGACAAGATAACGCAGACTATGGGGGGGGGGGACTGATTGCGACATTAAGATGTCCCCAGATTATTTCTTTCGCAGGAATAGTTTGATGTTGTTGTTGTTGATGATGATGATGCATCGCTAAAAGATCCACTTCAAGTTAATTTACGCGGCGTTAATAGCTGACGTCATTCTACACGTGACTGCCCATTGTTACTAATGACGCGGAACTTCGCAAGAAAGAAACTATACATTTAAGATATTTTCGCTTATATAAAAAGGTAATGGTAAATTCTTATATAGCGCGGTATCCTGTGCATAGGACGCTTTACACTTCACCCCCTGGCAGACCTGCTCATTCAAACGGCATCTGGAATGCTGTTGTGCTCCAGGAAGATCTGGAATGCTGTTGTGCTCCAGGAAGATCTGGAATGCTGTTGTGCTCCAGGAAGATCTGGATAAACTTGTAACCTCAAAAATGTCATGTAGTACCAATAACCAGAAACAGAAACATCATTAATGATCTAGTCTAAACAGTCTGGACGTATTGAAGAGTAACATTCAGACACTTCATTATTCAATATTTTAGATGTAAAAAAAACCCAACTGAGATGGGAGGACTGCGTGGGGAGGGACATGAAAAGATCGGGGGAGGATGAAAGATGGAGAGAGGGGGCGGCCGATAGAAAACTATGGAAAGAAAGAACAGAAAGGGTGGCTCGACAATACTTTACCTGACCTTCACCCCTGTACAGCAGGGAACAAGGTGAAAGAGCACACAAAAATGAACTGTATATAAGTTATTATTTTTATGTTCGCCTACTGGTCTGCCTGTACCTCAGCATGTTGAGGCTATAGGCAGAATGTTGGAAGAAGATAAGAAGAAGGAAGCATTCAGCCACGCTGCAACTACTGCGTCACGGGCTTGCGCGGTTTACCCACTGATGTTTGTATCGTTACAGTGGCGTATTTGGGACAGTGGAAAGGGACGACGAATGTGCGAATGGCCTATCGTATTGATCATCGGTAGGACTATAACCAATATAGCTCTGAGCCAAAGTTTTCAACTACCGGCGTCGTGGTTGTTAAATAAGCAGCGATTTATATATATATTTTTTATTTCTTGATCCCGACATGCAGTTTAATGAATATTATCCAGATTATCTCTAAATTACGTGGGCTAAGTTAATAGTTATAAGGCGAAGACGAACCACCTCGGAAGCGCCACGGAAGAGATGACAACTAACGATTTGGTTGTCAGCGTCCTTATGACGTTATGCCATATATCACATGCGCAATATTTTATTTACCCTAGCCTGTCTAGTTTTTAAGCAACACAACATATTACACAGTGTTCACGTCACCGCCCATTACATTTATTACAACTCACCGTGATTGATGGCATCGCCGTAATGTTACAAACCATTTCCTCTGTCTCCCACACTCCGGTATGTGACAGCACGTGCATCATAATACATATATAAATATTATACACACGCACACGCACACGCACACGCACACGCACACGCACACGCACACGCACACGCACACACATACACATATACATATACATATATATATATATATATATATATATATATATATACATATATATATATACATATATATGTATATATATATATATGTATATATATATATGTATATGTATATATATATATATATATATATATATATATATATATATATATATATATATATATATATATATATATATATATATATATATATATATATATATATATATATATATATATATATATATATATATATATATATATATATATAATCAACTCAGGGACGCTTCTGATGAAAACAATCGACCAATTTATTTCACCTACCACACCACAATTAGTTAATTTTTAGAAAATAATAAGCAAACGTTGACTATATTGTATACTCTAATAACTTAAATATGAAATGGACATCTAATTTTATGCGTTAGTCGATATGATAATTTAAATAAATTATACATTTACAATACGCTGTGTCTATCCTGATAAAAACCTGCTCGAAGGCGTTAGCAATGTTAAAATAAATTAACTAAGAGGTCCACGTCATTAAAATAGCGTTGCTGCTGACTACAACAATGTCACCAAAGCAGCACGAAAAATGTATTAAATCGCCTAAGAAGCAGCAACGGCGATAGGTTCTCTGACTGAGATTCGATCAACCGTATATTAGGGCCTACAAGTGGATTGTAATTTAAAAAACTAAAACGCACATACAATATGTAATCAATAGATAATCTGTTCCATCCATTTATCGTCGTACGTGAATACTGAGCTTTAATTAGGAATAAAATTTCAGTAACATGATAACTGAGAACATCCAGAGTATGACGTGTTTGCAGCCAAGTATATGCCTACATAAAACAACGTCAAAACTAAATTAGATCTAACCGAACTTAAAGTCAACATTAAGATTAAGCAAAGCGATTTTGTTGGCGCTGTACTTTGTTGTACTTTGTTGGCGGTGTACTTTGTTGGCGGTGTACTTTGTTGGTGCTGTACATTGTTGGCGCTGTACTTTGTTGGCGGTGTACTTTGTTGGCGGTGTACTTTGTTGGCGGTGTACTTTGTTGGCGCTATACTTTGTTGGCGCTGTATTTTGTTGGCGGTGTACTTTGTTGGCGGTGTACTTTGTTGGCGCTGTACTTTGTTGGCCTTGTACTTTGTTGGTGCTGTACTTTGTTGGCGCTGTACTTTGTTGGCGGTGTACTTTGTTGGCGGTGTACTTTGTTGGCGGTGTACTTTGTTGGCGCTGTACTTTGTTGGCGTTGTACTTTGTTGGCGCTGTACTTTGTTGGCGGTGTACTTTGTTGGCACTGTACTTTGTTGGCGTTGTACTTTGTTGGCGCTGTACTTTGTTGGCGCTGTACTTTGTTGGCGCTGTACTTTGTTGGCGTTGTACTTTGTTGGCGTTGTACTTTGTTGGCGGTGTACTTTGTTGGCGTTGTACTTTGTTGGCTGTGTACCTTGTTGGCGTTGTACTTTGTTGGCGCTGTACTTTGGTGGCTGTGTACTTTGGTGGCGTTGTACTTTGTTGGCGGTGTACTTTGGTGGCGTTGTACTTTGTTGGCGCTGTACTTTGTTGGCGTTGTACTTTGTTGGCGTTGTACTTTGTTGGCCTTGTACTTTGTTGGCGCTGTACTTTGTTGGCGGTGTACTTTGGTGGCGTTGTACTTTGTTGGCGTTGTACTTTGTTGGCGCTGTACTTTGTTGGCGTTGTCCTTTGTTGGCGTTGTACTTTGTTGGCGTTGTACTTTGTTGGCGGTGTACTTTGGTGGCGTTGTACTTTGTTGGCGTTGTACTTTGTTGGCGTTGTACTTTGTTGGCGCTGTACTTTGGTGGCTGTGTACTTTGTTGGCCTTGTACTTTGTTGGCGCTGTACTTTGTTGGCGTTGTACTTTGTTGGCGTTGTACTTTGTTGGCGCTGTACTTTGTTGGCGTTGTACTTTGTTGGCGTTGTACTTTGTTGGCGCTGTACTTTGTTGGCGTTGTACTTTGTTGGCGGTGTACTTTGGTGGCTGTGTACTTTGTTGGCCTTGTACTTTGTTGGCGCTGTACTTTGTTGGCGTTGTATTTTGTTGGCGGTGTACTTTGTTGGCGTTGTACTTTGTTGGCCTTGTACTTTGTTGGCGCTGTACTTTGTTGGCGTTGTACTTTGTTGGCGGTGTACTTTGTTGGCGCTGTACTTTGGTGGCTGTGTACTTTGTTGGCCTTGTACTTTGTTGGCGCTGTACTTTGTTGGCGTTGTACTTTGTTGGCGTTGTACTTTGTTGGCTATGTACCTTGTTGGCGTTGTACTTTGTTGGCGCTGTACTTTGTTGGCGCTGTACTTTGTTGGCGCTCTACTTTGTTGGCGCTATACTGTGTTGGCTGTGTACTTTGTTGGCGTTGTTTTTTGTTGGCGTTGTACTTTGTTGGCGCTGTACTTTGTTGGCCTTGTACTTTGTTGGCGCTGTACTTTGTTGGCGCTGTACTTTGAATTAATATTCACTATATTCCCAACTTTAGTTATTGTGATTTCAGTGATTTCACAATTGCTAAACATAACCACACATCAGTAGTGGATTCAGGGGTTCTTAAGGGTCGCAAAAACCCCTAGGCCATGGAGGAGGGGTCTTAAACCCCCCTGTGTCCGTGGCAAACATTACGGTAAAGAACAATATATAGAGGCCTACATCGGAACTAATGTCAATGTAAAGAAGTATTAGCAGTCGGCTAATATTAACCATTCTGTAAGTAGAACGACACGTGTGTCGTCGCCTTCCACCCCCCACCCCCACCCCCACCCCCCGGTTCATAAGTAGAACGATACACGTGTCGTCGCGTTCCACCCACCCCCCCCCCCACCCCCACCCCCACCCCCACCCCCCACCCCCCGGTTCATAAGTAGAACGACACGTGTCGTTGCCTTCCACCCCACTGGCTTATCTAGAGTCCAATATTTTTATTATATGTGTGATCCGCCCTCCTGAGATATGTGTAATCCACCCTCCTGAGATATGTGTCAATCTTGTTTTTAAACATATTCACGCTGCTAGCAGTTACACAATCTGTAGACAATTTGTTCCATTAATTTATTGTCCTCTGTGAGAATGAGTACTTCTTGATATCCAATCTTCATGATCCTTTACTAATGTTACCTCATGTCCTCTAGTTCTATTATCTTTCTTGAGTGAGAAAAACATATTTCTATCAATATTTTCATACCCATTCAATATCTTAAAAAACTTCAATTTGATCTCCTCTTAACCGTATTGTCTCTAGGGTTATTAAATCATATTTTTTCAGTCGTTCTTCATAACTAAGGTCTCTCAGTTCTGGAATCATTTTAGTTGCTCTCCTCTGTATTATTTCAAGCGTATCTATATCCTTCTTATGATATGGTATCCAAGCTTGTATACTGTTTTTCAAATGAGGCCTAACTATTGCTTTATACAGAGGTATAATTAGTTTGTTTATCCTTGTATGTTACATTTCTCCCAATCAACCCAAGCATTTGATTACCCTTTGAAGCTGCAGTACCACACTGCTCCGAAATGTTCAGATCAGCACCTATTTTTACTCCTAAACCCTTTTCTTTTACAGTAGTACCCAGAATATTATCTCCCATTTTATAGTTTACATCCAAGTTCTCATGTTCTGTATGTAGGCATTTACATTTCTCAAAATTTAACAACATCTGCCAATTCTCAGACCATTTCACTAATCTGTCCAGATCGTTTTGTAAATGTTGTTTATCACCATCATTATTAACCATTCTAAACACTGTTGTGTCATCTCTCGTTGCTTGTTACATTATCGTCCAAGTCATTGATATATATTAAGAATAATAAATGTCCTAATACTAATCCACAACACAACACGCTGTCTTCTGTCAGTCAGCCATCCCCGATACCATGGGCTGTTAATTTAAATAGTAATCTATGATGTTGTACTTCATCAAAAGCTTTCTGAAGATCTAAGTAGATAATTTCTACTGGTGATCCCTCATCAATCCACTTATTGATTTCTTCAAAAAACATAACATATTTGTTAAGCATGACCTAGCTTTTAAGAATCCATGTTGAGATGGGTTTAATAATTTATGCATAACAAGGAAGTCCACCATATGGTCTTTAATTAACCTTTGTAATAATTTTCAAATCACTGACGTTAAACTCACTGGTCTGTAATATTCTGACTTATTTATCGAACCCTTTTTAAATAATGGTATCATGTTTGCTTCTTTCATTCAACAGGAACCACTCCCTCTTTTAATGACAAGTTGAACACTCTTACAAGTGGTATACTAATTTGTTGTACTGGTTCCATTAGTAGTTTGGGAGGAATTCCATCCACTCCAGGTGATTTAGTGTACTTCATTGCTTTTATTTTCTTAGTTAACATTTCCGGAGTTACAATTAACTGCCCTAAATAGTCCGATTTAGCCTCCTGAAATTTAGCATCTGGAACTGGTAATGAATTAATATGCTCTCTGGTAAACAGTGAACTGAAGTATCCATTTAGGTCTTCCGCCATTAAAAAACCTTGTGATATTATATTTCCAGCACTGTCTTCTAGAGGTCCAACCTTGTCTTGTACGTTTTGTTTACTCTTTGTAATTTGTGTAGTCTTCATCCTTTCTGGTACGCCTATAAACCCTCCACATAGTTTGCTTGTACGCTATTTTTCTAATAGCTTCTTTGGACAAATGTTTCTTTCTAGACCGTTTTCCTTTTTTTTTCAAGTAATACTCCCAATTTCATATTTTACAATGCATAAAATTATTTTTGGTAGCAAGAACTGTTTAAACTACACATTTATACCCAGTTTAAGAATTTTTTTCCGGACATTTTGTTACTGGTTTGTGTGTACTAGTGGACTCTTGTTCTTTTGAGGCACCTCTAAATACCCCCCCTTCCGCTTGTAGTTTAAACAGTTCTTGCTTTTTTTTTTATTTTATGCTTCCCATATCACTGTCGACTGCTGCTGATAGTTCATCAGCAAACACTGCTGCACCCTTTCCACTGAGATGAAGCCGATCCCTATCAGCCCTCCCAACAAAACATCCCCACAAATCCAACTTCCTCTTCCCTACATAGCTGCTGAACTAATGTGTTAATTGCCAACCTCCGGCAATTTCGATATCCCTGTCCCCTGCTTCCCATTACCGTTAGAATCCCTGACAGAATTATCTGCTCAAGCCGTGTCTCCTTAGCTTTTCTAACTAACTGCCTGTATTTCCTAACTATGGCAGTTGCTCCTTCACTCTCTGCGATGTTAGTCCCTACGTGTACTAAAATAGTACCTCCCTTGCCCGGACCCACACTTTTTCCCACCCTCTCTGTGATAGCCTCTATTTTTGCCCCTGGAAAGCAAACCACCTTGTCGTCCCCCTTGCTTAGTGCTCTGTCGGTCTTCCCGACTATCGAATCCCCCACAAACACCATCGCTCTCCTCCTCATCCCCTCTATCACTACCTCAGAGTGACTCTTGGGGTGTATCTCTTCCGTCGCGTTCTGTCCCGCAGTCGTGTCACCAGGAAGCGTGTTGTCCATCTCCCTCTCGCCCATCAACATGTCACCTTTCCCTCCGATTTCCTGGCTATATTGCGCTCCTGGTGCCTTCGCTCCTGGTGCCTTCACTCCCGTCTCCTCCCCTCTCGTCTCCTTCGCTCCCGTCTCCTTCTATCCCGTCTCCTTCCCTCCCGTCGCCTTCCCTCCCGTCTCCTTCGTTCTCATCGTCTTCCGCCCCATCTCCTTACGTCCAGTCTCCTTCCGTCCTATCACCTTACCTCCTCTCAATCTCCTCCCAGGCTGAGATGAGCTTTCCCTATCATCTTTCTCATCACCTTCCCCCATTTTATCATCCACTGTCCCCCACCGGAACCACTGACACAACCCACCTCTTCCCTTCCCACCAATGCCACAACGAGCTGCTTCAGCTGATGCATCTCCACTTCTAGTCCCTTCATCTTCGCACATCCCCTACACTCAAAACTAAAATTATCCACTTGAACCTCAGCCCAGGACTTCTCACACCCGGACTTGACGAAGTCTACCCAGTTGCTAAAACTCCCGCATACTAAATGTCTGGTGGCCTCTACCTGCTGTTTGGACAGCGCCATCATATAATTTAGATTGTGGTAGATTAACGTTGTTTATGGTGTTTTTTCACCTTGCAACATTGGCCTTGACTAAGGGTGTTTTGTTTTCAAAAGAACACTTTATTATTATATAATTAAATAACTTAAATTTAATTTAATTTTGACAATAATATACTGGCTAACTGTGTTCTATCTACTAAGCTCGCATGAGCCAAAACAAAGCCTGCCACCTAGCGAATACGCAGAACACTTGTAATCAAAACAATAGGACTCGGTATATACCAACTTCTCCAAAAATCCTGCTGCTAGTTCCTTTTTTATCGAAAACGTTTACTACGACTATATCATATATTATCTTATCTATGTAATTTATATAAATTTATTACTTTATCTCATATATATTCAACAACGTGAAATATAGTTTGATACACCAATTTAATTCACGAACTGTAAACAAACCCCTTTTATCACTTCGTTGAATTAAAGTTATGTTGAACCCTCGATCCAACCTCTATCTTTCTACAAAATGCCACAGATCATTCGGACATAAATTTTAAAGTGTCTATCACTGGATGCGCAGAGAACATATCTACCAATTATTAATCTCAATGACCCGTTCGGCCCAACCACTGGTGTCGTCAATTGTAATATCGACAACATTATTTGTAACTTTGCCGAAATCGAAAACTATTAACGATGGTTCCCTGTCATTATGCTAACACTGACAGTAGCCCAATATAGCAATTCAAACTGTCTTAGGGGCCTATCTAAGCCAGCACAATTAAAATATACATCAGCAGTTTTTTTTGGCCAGAACGGCTGCCTCCAAAAAACCTGTCTGACAGTTCTTTCTTGTGAAAGGTGAACTCTTCTGACAATGAAACTGTGACTGGGGAGATTGATGCACGTTCCGTACAATGGTGACAATTAGCAATTGTTGTCTGAATAACGGGTACGTACGTCAACTGAATGGATTGTCGCGATGTGAGTCAACGCATTTGATAAACTCGTTCTGGCCATACATTCAGGGATATCATGTTTAGCTCACTAAAAATCGACTAATTAGAGTGTTACGAAACTCATACAAAACTATGGGAAGCATTTTCTCAACACAAAAGACAAGTAGGATACTTTTACCAGTGATCTAATTAAACGCCATGGGAAAACCAATTATGGCGTTTGCCCGAAGAACAAACTGACAAGCTTGTCGCTGACGTCACCAGGAAGGCGACAATAACAAGGGAGCATTTCGTCAGGCTTACGAAAGAGGGAAACAAGCGTCCCGGGGTTCTACCCAGATACGTGGAAGCGAGCCACTGAATCGAACTAGCACACAGCGGGCGACCATTTTGATAAGGAGAAAGCAATAAAAGAGGAATTAAGCATCACCTTACGAAACGACGGTCGTCTAACGGTAGATATGCCAGTGCTGCGCGGCGTCAGTTTCTCCCGATTGAGTTTATCGAGTGCACTTATCTGCGATTGGGAAGGACTCCGACTCGTACACATCATTACAGTGGGGAGCGGTGATCTAGCGGTTAGAGCATCGGACTATCGATCGAGAGGCCAGTGGTTCGATTCCACCTACCATAGTATACTCTCCAATTCTCTCCCTACCCTGCCGCCTCCCTACGCCCTCCATTCAGCGCATGTAGCAATAGCCGAGACGACGTATAACAAGATTGAACAAGACTGTCAACCACTGCGACAAGCTCCAGTGGTGAGGGAACGAGGAAGACACTGACATTTACACAATCATTACTCTGGTAGACTGTGTGTTTCGTTTAATTCACAAAACAGGGTCGTTAGTCGCGGGTAAGAATGGTTCTACTCTTGTTTCATGTTTTATCTCGCAAACACAACACAATATGTTAAGACTGGAGAAGTAATTAAGATTGAAAACGTACCCATTTTAAAACTTATTTATAATAGCATGGGTTACAAGCTGAGGACACCGACGGCGTTCTAGTTCCCCGACACGATCTCGGTCGCCAGCGTGATGACTGTGCAGGCCTGATATTGACCAGTGATCAACTACAAGTTGACTTCAACTAAATGGTGACAAAACTGAGGTTATGTCCACAAAATCAGAGGAGATGCGCAGAAAGACATGGGGGAGACCGGGACTAGCACACATCAGGGTTATTGTTCGAATTGTCACCCGATCTGAACTCATTTAATGCCATCGAAACCGCAAATATCTCAGGCGGATGCATAAATACATGCTTCATGTAATACAAATTTGCATAATGATACTTTCATGAGGTCTCCTAAAGTGTGACAATTTACCCCGATGTGGGACAAGTTGTAACAGCGAGCACTTTGTAACAGCCAGCCAAGCACGTTGTAACAGCCAGCTAAGCACGTTGTAACGTATATGTTTTATCATTGCGGCAAAATGTAACATATAAGTATAAGAAATTAATAGCCTTGAATTGATTTAATATACATCTAGGATATATGACCAGCGGAATATCCACGGTATGGTACATTTTATTAACACGAATAATAAATGCGTTGACAGAAATAATGCATCTAACATTCTTTTCACAAAAAGTGACTTTAACTGAAAATTGTAACAACTAGCCCCGGTCTCCCCGAACATAGCCGTCTATCTACCATTATTACTGCTACTACACAGAAGGGGTGAACATTTCACGGTTTGTAATAATTATTAGAGAAATTCATATTATCGTATAATAACAACCGGTGAAAATTTACGGGGTTGTTTATTAGCATATGCGACAATGACAATAGTGCGCATGCGTCAAAGACATAACATCCGCACCAGACGTTCTTCACAGTTTGACGTATACCAGTGACACACAGATGAGCTACATAACCTACATATATAAAGTACATTTATATAAGTGTTTCTATGTCAGGCATGGGTTCAAATGCGAGTCAGCGTATTTAAATGCAAATGCAAATGTTTTAAATAATTCAAACGCAAATACAAGTGTTTGAAATGATTCAAATGCAAATGCAAGTGTTTCAAATGATTCAAATGCAAATGTTTTACGACTGAAAAATGCAACAAAGTGCATACCAGTTTACATCAACTTTATTAAACAGATGCTTTATTACTAAATAATGTTTAAGTAATCAATCAATCAATCAGTCAAAAAACATTACACTCAAAGGGTATTTAAGAGCACTACAGGTGACATATTTAATTAGGGAAACGTTGGGTTGAACACTAGCCTTGGATAAACAATGGATTTATTCAAGTGGGAAGGTTTCTTTCCCCATAAAGGGAATGAGCAGGCAGCTGCCCTTAATTGCCCAATTTCTGTAAATAATGTTTTTCATTCAGAAAGACTATGATATGAGGCCTGAATGATCTGGCATATTTGCTTAGTAACAAATATTCTTGGGCTTTACTGTCTGTTAGCAGAAACTTAGCGTTTGGTGGGAAGAAAGAGCATAGTGACAGAATTATTCAAACGAAATACAAACAATGGTTAACATATAATGTCATTCATTGACAAAACTGTGGTAAGTGTATTGTGTCGCATGGTATATGGCGATTATGGTCACTACGGTGAAATTGTCAGGCTTAGTCCTAGTGTTATCGTCTGTTTGAGAATGATCAATTTCTGGCTGAGAATAATCCAAGCAAAGCAATAAAAATTATCAAACGTAACGCATCATTGCGTAGCTAAGATGACTACATGATAAATAATGTTTTAAATCGAGATAGATTGAACTGAATACTAAAAATATTTGTGATAATTGTAGCCATGGATTTCAGAAGGCCGACTGAACTTCACTGATTGCATTTCACAGATAAGCTTAGTATAGGTGAGCACAGAAACACTGCCAACTGGGGTGAGCTGGTCATTCAGGCAGGCAGGAATTTAAGGGCCTTCTACAATAACTAGTTCATTGGTAGGGAGATAAGTTGACTACTAAGCATGTCTTCTGCAACTCTGTCTAAAGTAAACATTTGGGGCTGTCAACTTGCAGCCAAGTGAGACATTTGCATTAAAGACATCAAATGTTTTGATTCAAATGCAAATGTTTTTTAATCAAGTGCAAATGCAAATGTTTTTTTAATCAGACGCAAATGGTTTTAATCAAATGCAAATGCAAGTGTTCACTAATCGAATGAAAATGTTTTTGATTGAAATGCAAATGTTTTTTTATGCAAATGCAAATGCAAAAGTTTTGATGATAATGCAAGTGCAAATGCGGAGCAGGAGACGACACTGCATTTAAATGCAAATGCGACATTTGCAAATGCATTTGCATTTGAACCCAGGCATTGATATGCGGTGTGTGCTGTGATTATGTTCGCGAGCCGTGTTCCGCTGTGTCCATAGTTCCCAGCAGACACAGACCAAGAACCGTCGAGAGAGCCGAACTCGACGTCAGCGCACGACGTGCCCTGGGAACTGTCACCACGCGGGAGGAACTCCCACGACGGTGACTAGTGACGGAAACATGTCGCGCTCCTGTCTCGTTGGAGACCCCAGACACCGTGATGACGCGGCCTCAGACCCGGATGTATCGACATACATACACAGCGGTTAATAACCGCGAAAACACGATCAGAGACGAACCCAGCTGGCGGCTCGCTAGGGGCGTAGCTTCGATTTCACGCGGGCGGGTGCGAGCGCTCACCTCGTCGTGACTACCAGTGTCACCCGCCCTTCATGTCGTTCTGCATACTGAAACGATACATTGTAAAGCCGGCGGTTTCGCGAGGGAGGTTTGCGTAACAATCATGTCGTGATAAGAATACACACACAAATATAAGACAAACATTACTTGCTGCGATTATGTCCAAAACACTCACAATAATAATTTCTGAGAGACATTAAGCTACATTGATGCATGTTGATGTTTATTTCAGAACTTCGGCTTAAATATTATGGAAGAAACCTGTTAGATGATCATGAAATTAAGTATGACCTAGGATAGATTGTAATACCAATTATAATGGGCTCGATTGGAAATTAGGCTCTTTTCAATATGATCTTTATTTATATCGAAAGTAATCAATTTGTTATTGATATGTTTGCTTTGGACCATCCGCGTTGGAATCGTCCTATTTCATAATTGAGCTTTTCTTCGCTGTTCTTTTCAATGAAGGATTTTGTCCATGGAGATTTGTTTGGCCAAAACGTTCGACGTCCGAAAACATACAAGGAATACACAACGATTGTCATTGGTCGACTGGACGACTTTTTACGTGCATTGCGACACTTAAATTAATAGTATCTATAACACCTCGGTTTGTCAAAATATAATATTAATATAAAACGTGTTACGATTGTAATATTTCATCTCTTAATGGTTTTTAAAATACACGATTTGGCGAATAATAAAATGTGCATATTTCAGACTACGGCAGATATCGACTACGGCAGATATCATATCGACTACGGCAGATATCATATCGACTACGTCAGATATCGACTACGGCACATATCATATCGACTACGGCAGATATCGACTACGGCAGATATCGACATACCAATAAATATTCACCATAGAAGGTGAAATATAACGTTTTCCATCAGAGGATTTATTGGTCTGTTTAATTGACGATTTGTTAACTTTCTGAGCATGAGGTATAACATAATTAATTATATGTACTATGAGATTGAAAAAGTAAGAGAATATGGGCATTTTGATTATACGAAATCGTCAAATAGCCCTGGAGTCCCTGTATGGGGTCCGCTAGTGTGTGTGTCACTGGCAACCCTTTCCCGGACTTCCAATAGAACAACTATAATGTATAGAACATTGAGCTTGAAGACAAACCTTTCTGATTGCAAACATATTTCGTTTTCAAACAAATTAGTGTATATGCTATACACGCCTCTACCACGATGATTTTTTATTTTATTTTTAGACCATTATGATGAAAGATACACTACATTGGGTATTTCACATTTAGGAAACAGTTGCCTCAATACCGCGTGGAGTAACCATTTATGGGCAGATTTTGTGGTAGCTGATTAAAGATCGAGTGTCGTACTATTCATTATTTTGAGTCACCATTATTTGTTACCGTCGACAAGGTGTATCGAAGCGCCTCCCGCACTGCCAAAAGCTCCTGCACTTAGCACGACGTCCTCTCCTACCACCAAGGCCGTCACTAGAGTCGATCGTTAATTTTTTGCGGCGTGAATTTCCCGTCGTGACACCTCGTAAATCATTTGCCGTTACAGCGCCACAATGGCCGACGGCTGACGCATTGTTGGTCTGCGTACGCGTAAACGACGATCGGAACTCAATTAAAGTATCGTTTCATGACCAACCACGATGCGACGCCGGCACAACTCCGACGAACAATGCAGACTTTGTAGCTATATGTGACAGTGGATCGACGTTTAATTAGTATAA
The DNA here is from genome assembly GCA_963662155.1 of Lamellibrachia columna. Lineage (NCBI taxonomy): Eukaryota > Metazoa > Annelida > Polychaeta > Sabellida > Siboglinidae > Lamellibrachia > Lamellibrachia columna. The sequence goes on along the minus strand of OY759270.1, from coordinate 52,662,253 downwards.
TATGTCGCACGGCCGCAGGTTGTCCGTCGATAAAATACTGGTTGGAAGCCGGTTTTAACAGGGGTCCTGTCTTGTGCAGCTTTGTCCGGGTAATTAATTCGGCCGAGACGAAATGCGACACTCAGCATAGCGGCAGTCAGATTTTCCGACAATGCGAACACTAGCCAGTATAGGAACATAAATATTTAGCGCGAACCGCGAACCGGATTTTCCGGATATTTTTTCCATTACAGAAGCAACAAGGTTAACACTAATAGGCCTACTGCTACTGCTACTGCTACTGCTACTGCTACTTCTGATAGGCTATAACATCGTCAGTATTACACCGTGTTCCGGCACACTCCCAACAGTGGCAGCACCACTCCTTATATCAGCATTGCCACAACGTTATTATAAATTCAAAATGGACATGCAACTGCGGAGTAGTATAAACGATTGGTAGGCAAAGCAACGCAATTGTTGTTTACTACTCGTTTCGTCATAGAAATTTGCGCACTTGAGAGCCGTAAAATAGCTTCATACAGAAACGGATGTTATCGTGTTTCTAGTTAGATGGTCAATGCGCAATTCTATCTACAATTGGGAGATGTTTTCATAAACATTGGAGTTTACCAAATGAAATAAAGATGTGCAGAACCTGCACGTAATATGTAAGAAGTTGTGGCAGGGGTGATATGATAAATATTCACGCATGCGCGGAGGTTGAGTTTTCCGGGTAACACCTGGCGAATGTTCGTGTTACTATAAATATTATTACTTCGTCGGTACGTCACCGCGAGATCCCCGTCTAAAGAACAAAGTGAATGGTGGTCACTGCGCATTCTGTGCTTATAACAGTGTATAATTGCGGCTTGGCAATGGCTGTTGTCCTACCGCCAAATAGTTGGGTTTGTGTAATTTATTTTTATTTATGTTCACAATAAACGTTACCTGAACATCCGTTACCTGAACATTCTATTTCAGAGTTTACATATATTCGACGTATAACAATTGTCATAACCATGTTATTTCCTTTCCGTGATGCAGTTTCAACGAAAAACTGTCCAGTCGTTAGAATCATATCTTCAGCAAACGTATAAAAAAATTTGTATAAAAACGACTCGTTTGAACAATAATACACACAGGGGTCATATGCCCTATATTTGAACACCATGGAAAGCAAACGTTGTAATAAACAGAATCATGTTAATTACAAAACGTTTACTAATCTGCACCCGATTCCCCAGGATGGCCCTTTCCAACATGTTGCCTCTCCCGAGTGACATTTTTCATTAACAAATGCAACAACGGTGTAATAGCAAAATAATGTCAAAATAGAGCATTTAATACTGACGCAGAGATCACTGACAATGTTCCCGAGCTGTCATTTACAATCATGTTAAACTGCCCATTATGTCCACAAGTAACTAACCACACCGTAAGAGTTTCTGGCAAAAACTTTAAAAAACCACTGAACAGCAACAAAAGTCACTGAACAACACTTGTAATCAAGTACACTGTTCATTATAATCTTATAATTAACTAGCCGAGTTACCCGAAGAAAAGGCAGCCACTGCAAACGCTTATGACTCCTTGCACTGCCGAGTCAAGTGTTGGTAGGGCAGTGTCAATGACAATGATGGATACAACTTATGACTCCTTGCACTGCCCAGTCAAGTGTTGGTAGGGCAGTGTCAATGACAATGATGGATACAACTTATGACTCCTTGCACTGCCGAGTCAAGTGTTGGTAGGGCAGTGCCAATGACAATGATGGATACAACTTATGACTCCTTGCACTGCCCAGTCAAGTGTTGGTAGGGCAGTGTCAAAGACAATGATGGATACAACTTATGACTCCTTGCACTGCGAGTCAAGTGTTGGTAGGGCAGTGCCAATGACAATGATGGATACAACTTATGACTCCTTGCACTGCCCAGTCAGGTGTTGGTAGGGCAGTGTCAATGACAATGATGGATACAACTTATGACTCCTTGCACTGCCCAGTCAAGTGTTGGTAGGGCAGTGTCAATGACAATGATGGATACAACTTATGACTCCTTGCACTGCCCAGTCAAGTGTTGGTAGGGCAGTGTCAATGACAATGATGGATACAACTTATGACTCCTTGCACTGCCCAGTCAGGTGTTGGTAGGGCAGTGTCAATGGCAATGATGGATACAACTTATGACTCCTTGCACTGCCCAGTCAAGTATTGGTAGGGCAGTGCCAATGACAATGATGGATACAACTTATGACTCCTTGCACTGCCCAGTCAAGTGTTGGTAGGGCAGTGTCAATGGCAATGGTGGATACAACTTATGACTCCTTGCACTGCCCAGTCAAGTGTTGGTAGGGCAGTGTCAATGGCAATGATGGATACAACTTATGACTCCTTGCACTGCCGAGTCAAGTGTTGGTAGGGCAGTGTCAATGGCAATGATGGATACAACTTATGACTCCTTGCACTGCCCAGTCAAGTGTTGGTAGGGCAGTGTCAATGGCAATGGTGGATACAACTTATGACTCCTTGCACTGCCCAGTCAAGTGTTGGTAGGGCAGTGTCAATGGCAATGGTGGATACAACTTATGACTCCTTGCACTGCCGAGTCAAGTGTTGGTAGGGCAGTGCCAATGGCAATGATGGATACAACTTATGACTCCTTGCACTACCCAGTCAAGTGTTGGTAGGGCAATGCCAATGACAATGATGGATACAACTTATGACTCCTTGCACTGCCCAGTCAAGTGTTGGTAGGGCAGTGCCAATGGCAATGATGGATACAACTTATGACTCCTTGCACTGTCCAGTCAAGTGTTGGTAGGGCAATGCCAATGACAATGATGGATACAACTTATGACTCCTTGCACTGCCCAGTCAGGTGTTGGTAGGGCAGTGCCAATGACAATGATGGATACAACTTATGACTCCTTGCACTGCCCAGTCAAGTGTTGGTAGGGCAGTGTCAATGGCAATGGTGGATACAACTTATGACTCCTTGCACTACCCAGTCAAGTGTTGGTAGGGCAGTGCCAATGGCAATGATGGATACAACTTATGACTCCTTGCACTGCCCAGTAAAGTGTTGGTAGGGCAGTGCCAATGACAATGATGGATACAACTTATGACTCCTTGCACTACCCAGTCAAGTGTTGGTAGGGCAGTGTCAATGGCAATGGTGGATACAACTTATGACTCCTTGCACTACCCAGTCAAGTGTTGGTAGGGCAGTGCCAATGGCAATGATGGATACAACTTATGACTCCTTGCACTGCCCAGTCAAGTGTTGGTAGGGCAGTGTCAATGACAATGATGGATACAACTTATGACTCCTTGCACTGCCCAGTCAAGTGTTGGTAGGCCAGTGCCAATGACAATGATGGATACAACTTATGACTCCTTGCACTGCCCACTCAAGTGTTGGTAGGGCAGTGCCAATGACAATGATGGATACAACTTATGACTCCTTGGACTACCCAGTCAGGTGTTGGTAGGCCAGTGCCAATGACAATGATGGATACAACTTATGACTCCTTGCACTGCCCAGTCAAGTGTTGGTAGGCCAGTGCCAATGACAATGATGGATACAACTTATGACTCCTTGCACTGCCCAGTCAAGTGTTGGTAGGGCAGTGCCAATGACAATGATGGATACAACTTATGACTCCTTGGACTACCCAGTCAGGTGTTGGTAGGGCAGTGCCAATGACAATGATGGATACAACTTATGACTCCTTGCACTGCCCAGTCAAGTGTTGGTAGGGCAGTGCCAATGACAATGATGGATACAACTTATGACTCCTTGGACTACCCAGTCAGGTGTTGGTAGGCCAGTGCCAATGACAATGATGGATACAACTTATGACTCCTTGCACTGCCCAGTCAAGTGTTGGTAGGCCAGTGCCAATGACAATGATGGATACAACTTATGACTCCTTGCACTGCCCAGTCAAGTGTTGGTAGGGCAGTGCCAATGACAATGATGGATACAACTTATGACTCCTTGGACTACCCAGTCAGGTGTTGGTAGGGCAGTGCCAATGACAATGATGGATACAACTTATGACTCCTTGCACTGCCCAGTCAAGTGTTGGTAGGACAGTGCCAATGACAATGATGGATACAACTTATGACTCCTTGCACTGCCAAGTCAAGTGTTGGTAGGGCAGTGTCAATGGCAATGATGGATACAACTTATGACTCCTTGCACTACCCAGTCAAGTGTTGGTAGGGCAATGCCAATGACAATGACGGATACAACTTATGACTCCTTGCACTGCCCAGTCAAGTGTTGGTAGGCCAGTGCCAATGACAATGATGGATACAACTTATGACTCCTTGCACTGCCCAGTCAAGTGTTGGTAGGGCAGTGCCAATGACAATGATGGATACAACTTATGACTCCTTGGACTACCCAGTCAGGTGTTGGTAGGGCAGTGCCAATGACAATGATGGATACAACTTATGACTCCTTGCACTGCCCAGTCAGGTGTTGGAAGGGCAGTGCCAATGACAATGATGGATACAACTTATGACTCCTTGCACTGCCCAGTCAAGTGTTGGTAGGGCAGTGCCAATGACAATGATGGATACAACTTATGACTCCTTGCACTGCCCAGTCAAGTGTTGGTAGGGCAGTGTCAATGACAATGATGGATACAACTTATGACTCCTTGCACTGCCCAGTCAAGTGTTGGTAGGCCAGTGCCAATGACAATGATGGATACAACTTATGACTCCTTGCACTGCCCAGTCAAGTGTTGGTAGGGCAGTGCCAATGACAATGATGGATACAACTTATGACTCCTTGCACTGCCCAGTCAAGTGTTGGTAGGGCAGTGCCAATGACAAAGATGGATACAACTTATGACTCCTTGGACTACCCAGTCAGGTGTTGGTAGGGCAGTGCCAATGACAATGATGGATACAACTTATGACTCCTTGCACTGCCCAGTCAAGTGTTGGTAGGACAGTGCCAATGACAATGATGGATACAACTTATGACTCCTTGCACTGCCCAGTCAAGTGTTGGTAGGCCAGTGCCAATGACAATGATGGATACAACTTATGACTCCTTGCACTGCCCAGTCAAGTGTTGGTAGGGCAGTGCCAATGACAATGATGGATACAACTTATGACTCCTTGCACTGCCCAGTCAAGTGTTGGTAGGGCAGTGCCAATGACAATGATGGATACAACTTATGACTCCTTGCACTGCCCAGTCAAGTGTTGGTAGGGCAGTGTCAATAACAATGATGGATACAACTTATGACTCCTTGCACTGCCCAGTCAAGTGTTGGTAGGGCAGTGTCAATGACAATGATGGATACAACTTATGACTCCTTGCACTACCCAGTGAAGTGTTGGTAGGACAGTGCCAATGGCAATGATGGATACAACTTATGACTTTTTGCACTACCCAGTCAAGTGTTGGTAGGGCAGTGCCAATGACAATGATGGATACAACTTATGACTCCTTGCACTGCCCAGTCAAGTGTTGGTAGGGCAGTGCCAATGGCAATGATGGATACAACTTATGACTCCTTGCACTACCCAGTCAAGTGTTCGTAGGACAATGACAATGACAATGATGGATACAACTTATGACTCCTTGCACTGCCCAGTCAAGTTTTGGTAGGGCAGTGCCAATGACAATGATGGATACAACTTATGACTCCTTGGACTACCCAGTCAGGTTTTGGTAGGGCAGTGTCAATGACAATGATGGATACAACTTATGACTCCTTGCATTGCCCAGTCAAGTGTTGGTAGGGCAGTGCCAATGACAATGATGGATACAACTTATGACTCCTTGCACTGCCCAGTCAACTGTTGGTAGGGCAGTGCCAATGACAATGATGAATACAACTTATGACTCCTTGTACTGCCCAGTCAAGTGTTGGTAGGGCAGTGCCAATGACAATGATGGATACAACTTATGACTCCTTTCACTGCCCAGTCAAGTGTTGGTAGGGCAGTGCCAATGACAATGATGGATACAACTTATGACTCCTTGTACTGCCCAGTCAAGTGTTGGTAGGGCAGTGTCAATGGCAATGATGGATACAACTTATGACTCCTTGCACTGCCCAGTCAGGTGTTGGTAGGGCAATGACAATGATGGATACAACTTATGACTCCTTGCACTGCCCAGTCAGGTGTTGGTAGGGCAGTGCCAATGACAATGATGGATACAAATTATGACTCCTTGTACTGCCCAGTCAGGTGTTGGTAGGGCAATGACAATGATGGATACAACTTATGACTCCTTGCACTGCCCAGTCAGGTGTTGGTAGGGCAGTGCCAATGATAATGATGGATACAACTTATGACTCCTTGTACTGCCCAGTCAGGTGTTGGTAGGGCAATGACAATGACAATGATGGATACAACTTATGACTCCTTGCACTGCCCAGTCAAGTTTTGTTAGGGCAGTGCCAATGACAATGATGGATACAACTTATGACTCCTTGCACTGCCCAGTCAAGTGTTGGTAGGGCAGTGCCAATGACAATGATGGATACAACTTATGACTCCTTGCATTGCCCAGTCAAGTGTTGGTAGGGCAGTGCCAATGACAATGATGGATACAACTTATGACTCCTTGCACTGCCCAGTCAAGTGTTGGTAGGGCAGTGCCAATGACAATGATGGATACAACTTATGACTCCTTGCACTACCCAGTCAAGTGTTCGTAGGGCAATGCCAATGACAATGATGGATACAACTTATGACTCCTTGCACTGCCCAGTCAAGTGTTGGTAGGGCAGTGCCAATGACAATGATGGATACAACTTATGACTCCTTGCATTGCCCAGTCAAGTGTTGGTAGGGCAGTGCCAATGACAATGATGGATACAACTTATGACTCCTTGCACTGCCCAGTCAGGTGTTGGTAGGGCAGTGCCAATGACAATGATGGATACAACTTATGACTCCTTGCACTACCCAGTCAAGTGTTCGTAGGGCAATGCCAATGACAATGATGGATACAACTTATGACTCCTTGTACTGCCCAGTCAAGTGTTGGTAGGGCAGTGCCAATGACAATGATGGATACAACTTATGACTCCTTGCACTGCCCAGTCAAGTTTTGTTAGGGCAGTGCCAATGACAATGATGGATACAACTTATGACTCCTTGCACTGCCCAGTCAAGTTTTGTTAGGGCAGTGCCAATGACAATGATGGATACAACTTATGACTCCTTGCACTGCCCAGTCAAGTGTTGGTAGGGCAGTGCCAATGACAATGATGGATACAACTTATGACTCCTTGCACTGCCCAGTCAAGTGTTGGTAGGGCAGTGCCAATGACAATGATGGATACAACTTATGACTCCTTGTACTGCCCAGTCAAGTGTTGGTAGGGCAGTGCCAATGACAATGATGGATACAACTTATGACTCCTTGCACTGCCTAGTCAAGTGTTGGTAGGGCAGTGCCAATGACAATGATGGATACAACTTATGACTCCTTGCACTGCCCAGTCAAGTGTTGGTAGGGCAGTGCCAATGACAATGATGGATACAACTTATGACTCCTTGCACTGCCCAGTCAAGTTTTGTTAGGGCAGTGCCAATGACAATGATGGATACAACTTATGACTCCTTGCACTGCCCAGTCAAGTGTTGGTAGGGCAGTGCCAATGACAATGATGGATACAACTTATGACTCCTTGCACTGCCCAGTCAAGTGTTGGTAGGGCAGTGCCAATGACAATGATGGATACAACTTATGACTCCTTGCACTGCCCAGTCAAGTGTTGGTAGGGCAGTGCCAATGACAATGATGGATACAACTTATGACTCCTTGCACTGCCCAGTCAAGTGTTGGTAGGGCAGTGCCAATGACAATGATGGATACAACTTATGACTCCTTGCACTGCCCAGTCAAGTGTTGGTAGGGCAGTGCCAATGACAATGATGGATACAACTTATGACTCCTTGCACTGCCCAGTCAAGTGTTGGTAGGGCAGTGCCAATGACAATGATGGATACAACTTATGACTCCTTGCACTGCCCAGTCAAGTTTTGTTAGGGCAGTGCCAATGACAATGATGGATACAACTTATGACTCCTTGCACTGCCCAGTCAAGTGTTGGTAGGGCAGTGCCAATGACAATGATGGATACAACTTATGACTCCTTGCACTGCCCAGTCAAGTGTTGGTAGGGCAGTGCCAATGACAATGATGGATACAACTTATGACTCCTTGCATTGCCCAGTCAAGTGTTGGTAGGGCAGTGCCAATGACAATGATGGATACAACTTATGACTCCTTGTACTGCCCAGTCAGGTGTTGGTAGGGCAATGACAATGACAATGATGGATACAACTTATGACTCCTTGTACTGCCCAGTCAGGTGTTGGTAGGGCAATGACAATGATGGATACAACTTATGACTCCTTGCACTGCCCAGTCAACTGTTGGTAGGGCAGTGCCAATGACAATGATGGATACAACTTATGACTCCTTGCACTGCCCAGTCAACTGTTGGTAGGGCAGTGCCAATGACAATGATGGATACAACTTATGACTCCTTGCACTGCCCAGTCAAGTGTTGGTAGGGCAGTGCCAATGACAATGATGGACACAACTTATGACTCATTGTACTGCCCAGTCAGGTGTTGGTAGGGCAATGACAATGATGGATACAACTTATGACTCCTTGCACTGCCCAGTCAGGTGTTGGTAGGGCAGTGCCAATGACAATGATGGCTACAACTTATGACTCCTTGCACTGCCCAGTCAGGTGTTGGTAGGGCAGTGCCAATGACAATGATGGATACAACTTATGACTCCTTGCACTACCCAGTCAAGTGTTCGTAGGGCAATGCCAATGACAATGATGGATACAACTTATGACTCCTTGTACTGCCCAGTCAAGTGTTGGTAGGGCAGTGCCAATGACAATGATGGATACAACTTATGACTCCTTGCACTGCCCAGTCAAGTTTTGTTAGGGCAGTGCCAATGACAATGATGGATACAACTTATGACTCCTTGCACTGCCCAGTCAAGTTTTGTTAGGGCAGTGCCAATGACAATGATGGATACAACTTATGACTCCTTGCACTGCCCAGTCAAGTGTTGGTAGGGCAGTGCCAATGACAATGATGGATACAACTTATGACTCCTTGCACTGCCCAGTCAAGTGTTGGTAGGGCAGTGCCAATGACAATGATGGATACAACTTATGACTCCTTGTACTGCCCAGTCAAGTGTTGGTAGGGCAGTGCCAATGACAATGATGGATACAACTTATGACTCCTTGCACTGCCTAGTCAAGTGTTGGTAGGGCAGTGCCAATGACAATGATGGATACAACTTATGACTCCTTGCACTGCCCAGTCAAGTGTTGGTAGGGCAGTGCCAATGACAATGATGGATACAACTTATGACTCCTTGCACTGCCCAGTCAAGTTTTGTTAGGGCAGTGCCAATGACAATGATGGATACAACTTATGACTCCTTGCACTGCCCAGTCAAGTGTTGGTAGGGCAGTGCCAATGACAATGATGGATACAACTTATGACTCCTTGCACTGCCCAGTCAAGTGTTGGTAGGGCAGTGCCAATGACAATGATGGATACAACTTATGACTCCTTGCACTGCCCAGTCAAGTGTTGGTAGGGCAGTGCCAATGACAATGATGGATACAACTTATGACTCCTTGCACTGCCCAGTCAAGTGTTGGTAGGGCAGTGCCAATGACAATGATGGATACAACTTATGACTCCTTGCACTGCCCAGTCAAGTGTTGGTAGGGCAGTGCCAATGACAATGATGGATACAACTTATGACTCCTTGCACTGCCCAGTCAAGTGTTGGTAGGGCAGTGCCAATGACAATGATGGATACAACTTATGACTCCTTGCACTGCCCAGTCAAGTTTTGTTAGGGCAGTGCCAATGACAATGATGGATACAACTTATGACTCCTTGCACTGCCCAGTCAAGTGTTGGTAGGGCAGTGCCAATGACAATGATGGATACAACTTATGACTCCTTGCACTGCCCAGTCAAGTGTTGGTAGGGCAGTGCCAATGACAATGATGGATACAACTTATGACTCCTTGCATTGCCCAGTCAAGTGTTGGTAGGGCAGTGCCAATGACAATGATGGATACAACTTATGACTCCTTGTACTGCCCAGTCAGGTGTTGGTAGGGCAATGACAATGACAATGATGGATACAACTTATGACTCCTTGTACTGCCCAGTCAGGTGTTGGTAGGGCAATGACAATGATGGATACAACTTATGACTCCTTGCACTGCCCAGTCAACTGTTGGTAGGGCAGTGCCAATGACAATGATGGATACAACTTATGACTCCTTGCACTGCCCAGTCAACTGTTGGTAGGGCAGTGCCAATGACAATGATGGATACAACTTATGACTCCTTGCACTGCCCAGTCAAGTGTTGGTAGGGCAGTGCCAATGACAATGATGGACACAACTTATGACTCATTGTACTGCCCAGTCAGGTGTTGGTAGGGCAATGACAATGATGGATACAACTTATGACTCCTTGCACTGCCCAGTCAGGTGTTGGTAGGGCAGTGCCAATGACAATGATGGCTACAACTTATGACTCCTTGCACTGCCCAGTCAGGTGTTGGTAGGGCAGTGCCAATGATAATGATGGATACAACTTATGACTCCTTGTACTGCCCAGTCAGGTGTTGGTAGGGCAATGACAATGACAATGATGGATACAACTTATGACTCCTTGCACTGCCCAGTCAAGTTTTGTTAGGGCAGTGCCAATGACAATGATGGATACAACTTATGACTCCTTGCACTGCCCAGTCAAGTGTTGGTAGGGCAGTGCCAATGACAATGATGGATACAACTTATGACTCCTTGCACTGCCCAGTCAAGTGTTGGTAGGGCAGTGCCAATGACAATGATGGATACAACTTATGACTCCTTGCACTGCCCAGTCAGGTGTTGGTAGGGCAGTGCCAATGACAATGATGGATACAACTTATGACTCCTTGCACTACCCAGTCAAGTGTTCGTAGGGCAATGCCAATGACAATGATGGATACAACTTATGACTCCTTGTACTGCCCAGTCAAGTGTTGGTAGGGCAGTGCCAATGACAATGATGGATACAACTTATGACTCCTTGCACTGCCCAGTCAAGTTTTGTTAGGGCAGTGCCAATGACAATGATGGATACAACTTATGACTCCTTGCACTGCCCAGTCAAGTTTTGTTAGGGCAGTGCCAATGACAATGATGGATACAACTTATGACTCCTTGCACTGCCCAGTCAAGTGTTGGTAGGGCAGTGCCAATGACAATGATGGATACAACTTATGACTCCTTGCACTGCCCAGTCAAGTGTTGGTAGGGCAGTGCCAATGACAATGATGGATACAACTTATGACTCCTTGTACTGCCCAGTCAAGTGTTGGTAGGGCAGTGCCAATGACAATGATGGATACAACTTATGACTCCTTGCACTGCCTAGTCAAGTGTTGGTAGGGCAGTGCCAATGACAATGATGGATACAACTTATGACTCCTTGCACTGCCCAGTCAAGTGTTGGTAGGGCAGTGCCAATGACAATGATGGATACAACTTATGACTCCTTGCACTGCCCAGTCAAGTTTTGTTAGGGCAGTGCCAATGACAATGATGGATACAACTTATGACTCCTTGCACTGCCCAGTCAAGTGTTGGTAGGGCAGTGCCAATGACAATGATGGATACAACTTATGACTCCTTGCACTGCCCAGTCAAGTGTTGGTAGGGCAGTGCCAATGACAATGATGGATACAACTTATGACTCCTTGCACTGCCCAGTCAAGTGTTGGTAGGGCAGTGCCAATGACAATGATGGATACAACTTATGACTCCTTGCACTGCCCAGTCAAGTGTTGGTAGGGCAGTGCCAATGACAATGATGGATACAACTTATGACTCCTTGCACTGCCCAGTCAAGTGTTGGTAGGGCAGTGCCAATGACAATGATGGATACAACTTATGACTCCTTGGACTACCCAGTCAGGTGTTGGTAGGGCAGTGCCAATGACAATGATGGATACAACTTATGACTCCTTGCACTGCCCAGTCAGGTGTTGGAAGGGCAGTGCCAATGACAATGATGGATACAACTTATGACTCCTTGCACTGCCCAGTCAAGTGTTGGTAGGGCAGTGCCAATGACAATGATGGATACAACTTATGACTCCTTGCACTGCCCAGTCAAGTGTTGGTAGGGCAGTGTCAATGACAATGATGGATACAACTTATGACTCCTTGCACTGCCCAGTCAAGTGTTGGTAGGCCAGTGCCAATGACAATGATGGATACAACTTATGACTCCTTGCACTGCCCAGTCAAGTGTTGGTAGGGCAGTGCCAATGACAATGATGGATACAACTTATGACTCCTTGCACTGCCCAGTCAAGTGTTGGTAGGGCAGTGCCAATGACAAAGATGGATACAACTTATGACTCCTTGGACTACCCAGTCAGGTGTTGGTAGGGCAGTGCCAATGACAATGATGGATACAACTTATGACTCCTTGCACTGCCCAGTCAAGTGTTGGTAGGACAGTGCCAATGACAATGATGGATACAACTTATGACTCCTTGCACTGCCCAGTCAAGTGTTGGTAGGCCAGTGCCAATGACAATGATGGATACAACTTATGACTCCTTGCACTGCCCAGTCAAGTGTTGGTAGGGCAGTGCCAATGACAATGATGGATACAACTTATGACTCCTTGCACTGCCCAGTCAAGTGTTGGTAGGGCAGTGCCAATGACAATGATGGATACAACTTATGACTCCTTGCACTGCCCAGTCAAGTGTTGGTAGGGCAGTGTCAATAACAATGATGGATACAACTTATGACTCCTTGCACTGCCCAGTCAAGTGTTGGTAGGGCAGTGTCAATGACAATGATGGATACAACTTATGACTCCTTGCACTACCCAGTGAAGTGTTGGTAGGACAGTGCCAATGGCAATGATGGATACAACTTATGACTTTTTGCACTACCCAGTCAAGTGTTGGTAGGGCAGTGCCAATGACAATGATGGATACAACTTATGACTCCTTGCACTGCCCAGTCAAGTGTTGGTAGGGCAGTGCCAATGGCAATGATGGATACAACTTATGACTCCTTGCACTACCCAGTCAAGTGTTCGTAGGACAATGCCAATGACAATGATGGATACAACTTATGACTCCTTGCACTGCCCAGTCAAGTTTTGGTAGGGCAGTGCCAATGACAATGATGGATACAACTTATGACTCCTTGGACTACCCAGTCAGGTTTTGGTAGGGCAGTGTCAATGACAATGATGGATACAACTTATGACTCCTTGCATTGCCCAGTCAAGTGTTGGTAGGGCAGTGCCAATGACAATGATGGATACAACTTATGACTCCTTGCACTGCCCAGTCAACTGTTGGTAGGGCAGTGCCAATGACAATGATGAATACAACTTATGACTCCTTGTACTGCCCAGTCAAGTGTTGGTAGGGCAGTGCCAATGACAATGATGGATACAACTTATGACTCCTTTCACTGCCCAGTCAAGTGTTGGTAGGGCAGTGCCAATGACAATGATGGATACAACTTATGACTCCTTGTACTGCCCAGTCAAGTGTTGGTAGGGCAGTGTCAATGGCAATGATGGATACAACTTATGACTCCTTGCACTGCCCAGTCAGGTGTTGGTAGGGCAATGACAATGATGGATACAACTTATGACTCCTTGCACTGCCCAGTCAGGTGTTGGTAGGGCAGTGCCAATGACAATGATGGATACAAATTATGACTCCTTGTACTGCCCAGTCAGGTGTTGGTAGGGCAATGACAATGATGGATACAACTTATGACTCCTTGCACTGCCCAGTCAGGTGTTGGTAGGGCAGTGCCAATGATAATGATGGATACAACTTATGACTCCTTGTACTGCCCAGTCAGGTGTTGGTAGGGCAATGACAATGACAATGATGGATACAACTTATGACTCCTTGCACTGCCCAGTCAAGTTTTGTTAGGGCAGTGCCAATGACAATGATGGATACAACTTATGACTCCTTGCACTGCCCAGTCAAGTGTTGGTAGGGCAGTGCCAATGACAATGATGGATACAACTTATGACTCCTTGCATTGCCCAGTCAAGTGTTGGTAGGGCAGTGCCAATGACAATGATGGATACAACTTATGACTCCTTGCACTGCCCAGTCAAGTGTTGGTAGGGCAGTGCCAATGACAATGATGGATACAACTTATGACTCCTTGCACTACCCAGTCAAGTGTTCGTAGGGCAATGCCAATGACAATGATGGATACAACTTATGACTCCTTGCACTGCCCAGTCAAGTGTTGGTAGGGCAGTGCCAATGACAATGATGGATACAACTTATGACTCCTTGCATTGCCCAGTCAAGTGTTGGTAGGGCAGTGCCAATGACAATGATGGATACAACTTATGACTCCTTGCACTGCCCAGTCAGGTGTTGGTAGGGCAGTGCCAATGACAATGATGGATACAACTTATGACTCCTTGCACTACCCAGTCAAGTGTTCGTAGGGCAATGCCAATGACAATGATGGATACAACTTATGACTCCTTGTACTGCCCAGTCAAGTGTTGGTAGGGCAGTGCCAATGACAATGATGGATACAACTTATGACTCCTTGCACTGCCCAGTCAAGTTTTGTTAGGGCAGTGCCAATGACAATGATGGATACAACTTATGACTCCTTGCACTGCCCAGTCAAGTTTTGTTAGGGCAGTGCCAATGACAATGATGGATACAACTTATGACTCCTTGCACTGCCCAGTCAAGTGTTGGTAGGGCAGTGCCAATGACAATGATGGATACAACTTATGACTCCTTGCACTGCCCAGTCAAGTGTTGGTAGGGCAGTGCCAATGACAATGATGGATACAACTTATGACTCCTTGTACTGCCCAGTCAAGTGTTGGTAGGGCAGTGCCAATGACAATGATGGATACAACTTATGACTCCTTGCACTGCCTAGTCAAGTGTTGGTAGGGCAGTGCCAATGACAATGATGGATACAACTTATGACTCCTTGCACTGCCCAGTCAAGTGTTGGTAGGGCAGTGCCAATGACAATGATGGATACAACTTATGACTCCTTGCACTGCCCAGTCAAGTTTTGTTAGGGCAGTGCCAATGACAATGATGGATACAACTTATGACTCCTTGCACTGCCCAGTCAAGTGTTGGTAGGGCAGTGCCAATGACAATGATGGATACAACTTATGACTCCTTGCACTGCCCAGTCAAGTGTTGGTAGGGCAGTGCCAATGACAATGATGGATACAACTTATGACTCCTTGCACTGCCCAGTCAAGTGTTGGTAGGGCAGTGCCAATGACAATGATGGATACAACTTATGACTCCTTGCACTGCCCAGTCAAGTGTTGGTAGGGCAGTGCCAATGACAATGATGGATACAACTTATGACTCCTTGCACTGCCCAGTCAAGTGTTGGTAGGGCAGTGCCAATGACAATGATGGATACAACTTATGACTCCTTGCACTGCCCAGTCAAGTGTTGGTAGGGCAGTGCCAATGACAATGATGGATACAACTTATGACTCCTTGCACTGCCCAGTCAAGTTTTGTTAGGGCAGTGCCAATGACAATGATGGATACAACTTATGACTCCTTGCACTGCCCAGTCAAGTGTTGGTAGGGCAGTGCCAATGACAATGATGGATACAACTTATGACTCCTTGCACTGCCCAGTCAAGTGTTGGTAGGGCAGTGCCAATGACAATGATGGATACAACTTATGACTCCTTGCATTGCCCAGTCAAGTGTTGGTAGGGCAGTGCCAATGACAATGATGGATACAACTTATGACTCCTTGTACTGCCCAGTCAGGTGTTGGTAGGGCAATGACAATGACAATGATGGATACAACTTATGACTCCTTGTACTGCCCAGTCAGGTGTTGGTAGGGCAATGACAATGATGGATACAACTTATGACTCCTTGCACTGCCCAGTCAACTGTTGGTAGGGCAGTGCCAATGACAATGATGGATACAACTTATGACTCCTTGCACTGCCCAGTCAACTGTTGGTAGGGCAGTGCCAATGACAATGATGGATACAACTTATGACTCCTTGCACTGCCCAGTCAAGTGTTGGTAGGGCAGTGCCAATGACAATGATGGACACAACTTATGACTCATTGTACTGCCCAGTCAGGTGTTGGTAGGGCAATGACAATGATGGATACAACTTATGACTCCTTGCACTGCCCAGTCAGGTGTTGGTAGGGCAGTGCCAATGACAATGATGGCTACAACTTATGACTCCTTGCACTGCCCAGTCAGGTGTTGGTAGGGCAGTGCCAATGACAATGATGGATACAACTTATGACTCCTTGCACTACCCAGTCAAGTGTTCGTAGGGCAATGCCAATGACAATGATGGATACAACTTATGACTCCTTGTACTGCCCAGTCAAGTGTTGGTAGGGCAGTGCCAATGACAATGATGGATACAACTTATGACTCCTTGCACTGCCCAGTCAAGTTTTGTTAGGGCAGTGCCAATGACAATGATGGATACAACTTATGACTCCTTGCACTGCCCAGTCAAGTTTTGTTAGGGCAGTGCCAATGACAATGATGGATACAACTTATGACTCCTTGCACTGCCCAGTCAAGTGTTGGTAGGGCAGTGCCAATGACAATGATGGATACAACTTATGACTCCTTGCACTGCCCAGTCAAGTGTTGGTAGGGCAGTGCCAATGACAATGATGGATACAACTTATGACTCCTTGTACTGCCCAGTCAAGTGTTGGTAGGGCAGTGCCAATGACAATGATGGATACAACTTATGACTCCTTGCACTGCCTAGTCAAGTGTTGGTAGGGCAGTGCCAATGACAATGATGGATACAACTTATGACTCCTTGCACTGCCCAGTCAAGTGTTGGTAGGGCAGTGCCAATGACAATGATGGATACAACTTATGACTCCTTGCACTGCCCAGTCAAGTTTTGTTAGGGCAGTGCCAATGACAATGATGGATACAACTTATGACTCCTTGCACTGCCCAGTCAAGTGTTGGTAGGGCAGTGCCAATGACAATGATGGATACAACTTATGACTCCTTGCACTGCCCAGTCAAGTGTTGGTAGGGCAGTGCCAATGACAATGATGGATACAACTTATGACTCCTTGCACTGCCCAGTCAAGTGTTGGTAGGGCAGTGCCAATGACAATGATGGATACAACTTATGACTCCTTGCACTGCCCAGTCAAGTGTTGGTAGGGCAGTGCCAATGACAATGATGGATACAACTTATGACTCCTTGCACTGCCCAGTCAAGTGTTGGTAGGGCAGTGCCAATGACAATGATGGATACAACTTATGACTCCTTGCACTGCCCAGTCAAGTGTTGGTAGGGCAGTGCCAATGACAATGATGGATACAACTTATGACTCCTTGCACTGCCCAGTCAAGTTTTGTTAGGGCAGTGCCAATGACAATGATGGATACAACTTATGACTCCTTGCACTGCCCAGTCAAGTGTTGGTAGGGCAGTGCCAATGACAATGATGGATACAACTTATGACTCCTTGCACTGCCCAGTCAAGTGTTGGTAGGGCAGTGCCAATGACAATGATGGATACAACTTATGACTCCTTGCATTGCCCAGTCAAGTGTTGGTAGGGCAGTGCCAATGACAATGATGGATACAACTTATGACTCCTTGTACTGCCCAGTCAGGTGTTGGTAGGGCAATGACAATGACAATGATGGATACAACTTATGACTCCTTGTACTGCCCAGTCAGGTGTTGGTAGGGCAATGACAATGATGGATACAACTTATGACTCCTTGCACTGCCCAGTCAACTGTTGGTAGGGCAGTGCCAATGACAATGATGGATACAACTTATGACTCCTTGCACTGCCCAGTCAACTGTTGGTAGGGCAGTGCCAATGACAATGATGGATACAACTTATGACTCCTTGCACTGCCCAGTCAAGTGTTGGTAGGGCAGTGCCAATGACAATGATGGACACAACTTATGACTCATTGTACTGCCCAGTCAGGTGTTGGTAGGGCAATGACAATGATGGATACAACTTATGACTCCTTGCACTGCCCAGTCAGGTGTTGGTAGGGCAGTGCCAATGACAATGATGGCTACAACTTATGACTCCTTGCACTGCCCAGTCAGGTGTTGGTAGGGCAGTGCCAATGATAATGATGGATACAACTTATGACTCCTTGTACTGCCCAGTCAGGTGTTGGTAGGGCAATGACAATGACAATGATGGATACAACTTATGACTCCTTGCACTGCCCAGTCAAGTTTTGTTAGGGCAGTGCCAATGACAATGATGGATACAACTTATGACTCCTTGCACTGCCCAGTCAAGTGTTGGTAGGGCAGTGCCAATGACAATGATGGATACAACTTATGACTCCTTGCATTGCCCAGTCAAGTGTTGGTAGGGCAGTGCCAATGACAATGATGGATACAACTTATGGCTCCTTGCACTGCCCAGTCAGGTGTTGGTAGGGCAGTGCCAATGACAATGATGGATACAACTTATGACTCCTTGCACTACCCAGTCAAGTGTTCGTAGGGCAATGCCAATGACAATGATGGATACAACTTATGACTCCTTGTACTGCCCAGTCAAGTGTTGGTAGGGCAGTGCCAATGACAATGATGGATACAACTTATGACTCCTTGCACTGCCCAGTCAAGTTTTGTTAGGGCAGTGCCAATGACAATGATGGATACAACTTATGACTCCTTGCACTGCCCAGTCAAGTTTTGTTAGGGCAGTGCCAATGACAATGATGGATACAACTTATGACTCCTTGCACTGCCCAGTCAAGTGTTGGTAGGGCAGTGCCAATGACAATGATGGATACAACTTATGACTCCTTGCACTGCCCAGTCAAGTGTTGGTAGGGCAGTGCCAATGACAATGATGGATACAACTTATGACTCCTTGTACTGCCCAGTCAAGTGTTGGTAGGGCAGTGCCAATGACAATGATGGATACAACTTATGACTCCTTGCACTGCCTAGTCAAGTGTTGGTAGGGCAGTGCCAATGACAATGATGGATACAACTTATGACTCCTTGCACTGCCCAGTCAAGTGTTGGTAGGGCAGTGCCAATGACAATGATGGATACAACTTATGACTCCTTGCACTGCCCAGTCAAGTTTTGTTAGGGCAGTGCCAATGACAATGATGGATACAACTTATGACTCCTTGCACTGCCCAGTCAAGTGTTGGTAGGGCAGTGCCAATGACAATGATGGATACAACTTATGACTCCTTGCACTGCCCAGTCAAGTGTTGGTAGGGCAGTGCCAATGACAATGATGGATACAACTTATGACTCCTTGCACTGCCCAGTCAAGTGTTGGTAGGGCAGTGCCAATGACAATGATGGATACAACTTATGACTCCTTGCACTGCCCAGTCAAGTGTTGGTAGGGCAGTGCCAATGACAATGATGGATACAACTTATGACTCCTTGCACTGCCCAGTCAAGTGTTGGTAGGGCAGTGCCAATGACAATGATGGATACAACTTATGACTCCTTGCACTGCCCAGTCAAGTGTTGGTAGGGCAGTGCCAATGACAATGATGGATACAACTTATGACTCCTTGCACTGCCCAGTCAAGTTTTGTTAGGGCAGTGCCAATGACAATGATGGATACAACTTATGACTCCTTGCACTGCCCAGTCAAGTGTTGGTAGGGCAGTGCCAATGACAATGATGGATACAACTTATGACTCCTTGCACTGCCCAGTCAAGTGTTGGTAGGGCAGTGCCAATGACAATGATGGATACAACTTATGACTCCTTGCATTGCCCAGTCAAGTGTTGGTAGGGCAGTGCCAATGACAATGATGGATACAACTTATGACTCCTTGTACTGCCCAGTCAGGTGTTGGTAGGGCAATGACAATGACAATGATGGATACAACTTATGACTCCTTGTACTGCCCAGTCAGGTGTTGGTAGGGCAATGACAATGATGGATACAACTTATGACTCCTTGCACTGCCCAGTCAACTGTTGGTAGGGCAGTGCCAATGACAATGATGGATACAACTTATGACTCCTTGCACTGCCCAGTCAACTGTTGGTAGGGCAGTGCCAATGACAATGATGGATACAACTTATGACTCCTTGCACTGCCCAGTCAAGTGTTGGTAGGGCAGTGCCAATGACAATGATGGACACAACTTATGACTCATTGTACTGCCCAGTCAGGTGTTGGTAGGGCAATGACAATGATGGATACAACTTATGACTCCTTGCACTGCCCAGTCAGGTGTTGGTAGGGCAGTGCCAATGACAATGATGGCTACAACTTATGACTCCTTGCACTGCCCAGTCAGGTTTTCGTAGGGCAATGACAATGATGGATACAACTTATGACCCCTTGCACTGCCCAGTCAGGTGTTCGTAGGGCAGTGCCAATGACAATGATGGATACAACTTATGACTCCTTGCACTGCCCAGTCAAGTTTTGTTAGGGCAGTGCCAATGACAATGATGGATACAACTTATGACTCCTTGCACTGCCCAGTCAAGTGTTGGTAGGGCAGTGCCAATGACAATGATGGATACAACTTATGACTCCTTGCACTGCCCAGTCAAGTGTTGGTAGGGCAGTGCCAATGACAATGATGGATACAACTTATGACTCCTTGTACTGCCCAGTCAAGTGTTGGTAGGGCAGTGCCAATGACAATGATGGATACAACTTATGACTCCTTGCACTGCCCAGTCAAGTGTTGGTAGGGCAGTGCCAATGACAATGATGGATACAACTTATGACTCCTTGCACTGCCCAGTCAAGTTTTGTTAGGGCAGTGCCAATGACAATGATGGATACAACTTATGACTCCTTGCACTGCCCAGTCAAGTGTTGGTAGGGCAGTGCCAATGACAATGATGGATACAACTTATGACTCCTTGCACTGCCCAGTCAAGTGTTGGTAGGGCAGTGCCAATGACAATGATGGATACAACTTATGACTCCTTGTACTGCCCAGTCAAGTGTTGGTAGGGCAGTGCCAATGACAATGATGGATACAACTTATGACTCCTTGCACTGCCCAGTCAAGTGTTGGTAGGGCAGTGCCAATGACAATGATGGATACAACTTATGACTCCTTGCACTGCCCAGTCAAGTTTTGTTAGGGCAGTGCCAATGACAATGATGGATACAACTTATGACTCCTTGCACTGCCCAGTCAAGTGTTGGTAGGGCAGTGCCAATGACAATGATGGATACAACTTATGACTCCTTGCACTGCCCAGTCAAGTGTTGGTAGGGCAGTGCCAATGACAATGATGGATACAACTTATGACTCCTTGCATTGCCCAGTCAACTGTTGGTAGGGCAGTGCCAATGACAATGATGGATACAACTTATGACTCCTTGCACTACCCAGTCAAGTGTTGGTAGGGCAGTGCCAATGACAATGATGGACACAACTTATGACTCCTTGTACTGCCCAGTCAGGTGTTGGTAGGGCAATGACAATGATGGATACAACTTATGACTCCTTGCACTGCCCAGTCAGGTGTTGGTAGGGCAGTGCCAATGACAATGATGGCTACAACTTATGACTCCTTGCACTGCCCAGTCAGGTTTTCGTAGGGCAATGACAATGATGGATACAACTTATGACCCCTTGCACTGCCCAGTCAGGTGTTCGTAGGGCAGTGCCAATGACAATGATGGATACAACTTATGACCCCTTGCACTGCCCAGTCAGGTTTTCGTAGGGCAATGACAATGATGGATACAACTTATGACCCCTTGCACTGCCCAGTCAGGTGTTCGTAGGGCAGTGCCAATGACAATGATGGATACAACTTATGACCCCTTGCACTGCCCAGTCAGGTTTTCGTAGGGCAATGACAATGATGGATACAACTTATGACCCCTTGCACTACCCAGTCAAGTTTTGTTAGGGCAGTGCCAATGACAATGATGGATACAACTTATGACTCCTTGCACTGCCCAGTCAGGTTTTCGTAGGGCAATGACAATGATGGATACAACTTATGACCCCTTGCACTGCCCAGTCAGGTGTTCGTAGGGCAGTGCCAATGACAATGATGGATACAACTTATGACCCCTTGCACTACCCAGTCAAGTTTTGTTAGGGCAGTGCCAATGACAATGATGGATACAACTTATGACTCCTTGCACTGCCCAGTCAGGTTTTCGTAGGGCAATGACAATGATGGATACAACTTATGACCCCTTGCACTGCCCAGTCAGGTGTTCGTAGGGCAGTGCCAATGACAATGATGGATACAACTTATGACCCCTTGCACTGCCCAGTCAGGTTTTCGTAGGGCAATGACAATGATGGATACAACTTATGACCCCTTGCACTGCCCAGTCAGGTGTTCGTAGGGCAGTGCCAATGACAATGATGGATACAACTTATGACCCCTTGCACTGCCCAGTCAGGTGTTCGTAGGGCAGTGCCAATGACAATGATGGATACAACTTATGACCCCTTGCACTGCCCAGTCAGGTGTTCGTAGGGCAGTGCCAATGACAATGATGGATACAACTTATGACCCCTTGCACTGCCCAGTCAGGTGTTCGTAGGGCAATGACAATGATGGATACAACTTATGACCCCTTGCACTACCCAGTCAGGTGTTCGTAGGGCAATGACAATGATGGATACAACTTATGACCCCTTGCACTGCCCAGTCAGGTGTTCGTAGGGCAGTGCCAATGACAATGATGGATACAACTTATGACCCCTTGCACTACCCTTGCACTGCCCAGTCAGGTGTTCGTCGGGCAGTGCCGTGGCGGTGCTAACAAGTGTACGTAACTATTGTTTTGAGTTACGTCATTAGTTATTTGATGTAATACCCCATCCCCGGGAAATTTCGAATATTATTTAATGCACGAAATACCACCATGGGGCTCCATACGGCTGTAGCATTTCAGCCCCATACGTGCGAAACGGACGGAGATATGAGGGAACAGACAGACAGAGTCACTACTACTTTGATTTAATTGATGTCACTTACGAACGAACACGTTTAGATGTCGTTCAGCGCTGGCGCCGGTTACATAACTGCTCATTCACTCTATAGTAATAACTGCTTTATTCGCAGACTCCATACAACATACAAGTACATTATTATGGTTCTATGTAGTTGTGTTGTTTACAGTAGATACAGATGTACAAAATGAAATATCATAGCTGATTCAACCATCAACAAAATGTACATACAACGAATTAAACCAGTATTTCCAGATTCTGGACATGTACTTCACATCACTGTTAATGGTGCTACAGATAAATTTTTGTGTACAGTGTACACAAGTGGGTAGTGTACACGGGGGGGGGGGGGCAGTGTACATAGGTGTGTAGTGTACACGTGGGGGGCAGTGTACATAGGTGGGTAGTGTACACGGGGGGAGAGCAGTGTTCATAGGTGAACAAAAAGTAGTAAACAAAGTTTTCTTTACATCATTTGAACACATATGAAATGTTCTTATGTTCCTGTTGCTTTGTGCACATAACTTGCGGCACTGTCTAGATGTATCACTCTCATCTAGCATACTCTTTGAGATTATATGACCCAAATATTTTACAGATTCTGCTCCAATTAGTGTGTCATTACCTAACATAAAACTCGGAAATTGCACATTCTTACAACTCCTGTTTCTCGTTATAATGATCATACTCTTTTTAGAATTGTACTTTATGTCATGTGATAAGCCATATTGATAACAGACAGTGAGAAAGGTATGTAACCCTCGCTGGAACGACACAATACTGCGAGATCATCAGCATACATGATATTATTTACACAACATCCTACATTGCAACCATTAAGTACAGTAGATAAACCATCCACGTAAACACTCAGTTACTTTGTCAGTTGTCTAAATTAATTGATATCGTAGTTTCATTGACTGTACTGCGCACGTGAATCTGTAGAGTAACATCAAACAACTGGAGGCGGGAATGAGTCAGTGTTCTTGTTTGTTCTCTCTGTGGGGTTGTAGTTGCTCCCCGGGGTGTCGTTCAACCTTACGCCGTAGCATCGCCTGCTGGACCTTCTTACAACTGCGAATGCACGCATGCACGTACTCACACCTACACAGGGACACCTAGCGCGCACGCACGTACCTACTCACACCTTGCAAGCGAACACCTAGTCACCGTCGTGAACATGCGAAGACGGTTGTAATAAACGACCACCATCAAGATGTCTTGTACCGAACAACGCTGCCACTCTTGCGGGTCGCTTCTGTCCGTCGCCGTCGGAGCCCTGCCACGCCCATCCAGGTCGCACTAATTGTCACGCTGAATACGGGTCCACGCCCGGACCCGCCGTCACCTGGTGTCTCCGTTGACAGGTGAGACGTGTCACGCGAAGGGCCATGCCAACAAACGTTGACGAACGACTTCTGAGGTCGAAGTTCGCCGTCACCGAGGCCTTCGCGGTTTCCCCGATGATGATGATCGTGATGGGATCGTCACGGTTAGCTTACCGGGGTGCAGTAAGACGTCATCTGTCTCGGAGAAGATGGATGGCTGTGACAGTGCTCTTGATGTGCGCATGTGCGACAGATCGCAGTCACAACAGAATCATTGTGACGTGTTGGACTTGATGGTACAGCCGGTGGTTGTTGGTCGTGTTGAACTTGATACCATAGCCGGTGATTGTTGGTCGTGTTGGACTTGATGGCATAGCTGGTGGTTGTTGGTCGTGTTGGACTTGATGGCATAGCCGGTGGTTGTTGGTCGTGTTGGACTTGATGGCATAGCCGGTGGTTTTGGTCGAATATTTGCTCAAGGGGACAACTCATCGGAAAAGGATTAAAAGTTTTAAAAACCCAGTCCGTTTTGATGACGATAATGTGTAGCTACAGCCTCAGTTTCGATCTCGATATGCATTTCTCATCCTTGTTGTGGACACGCAGGACGCAGGACGAGTAACAGACACTCAAGGTTTAGTCACCGTAACTGCAATAAGTAAACGCACAAGTTGGTTACCTTTGTGAGAGACGGTGTATTTGCATGTGGTGTATGACATGTCAACCTGTGACGATAAAATTACTGAGATTATTGGCCAATCGACGTTGCTCCATGCGGCCCAGCGATCTCGCACCTGGTCGACTCGAACAAGCGCGACCGATTGTTCCACCCCTACAATCTAACCAAAGCAAACACTAGAAAGTCATACAAAAGAAACAAAGCAATTTATTTACAGAGAAAGTTATTCGCTATTTTGGACACGTGTGCATACTGTTGTAATCGATGATGGCAGTCTTTGTTTTCCATAAACCTTCCGGCGAAGGTTCATAGTTCTGTGAGTCTGAGCTAAGTTCACCTTTAGTGACAGAAGGGTAGCATTGGTCTCACTGGCCAACTCTAAACGATGATTAGTGTCAATATTATTTATCATCGAAAATGCAAAGGGCAATTCCACTTCAGATAAGATAGTGTTCATAAACATGAGTGAGAGGTGGCCGATGTCTGCGTCTTTCAGCCTTGACATAGGTTCTTGCATTTGGCTGCACCAAACATCACGCTTCAATTATCCGCCCGTATGTGAATGTGCAGCAGATCTTCGTTACGTGAGCACGCCACAGTTGCTCAAAGTAGTTTGTCAGTGACTGTGCTAAAGACTGCCGTGTCATCGGCATAGAGGACGACACGGCTCTGTATTTTGTTTGTCATATCATCGATGAATACAATGAATATGAGAGGTCCTGGAATGGATCCTTGGGGAACCCCTGCGTTAACAGACTTTGCACTAGAGCTCATTCCATTGTTGCAACTTTCAGAACTCTGTCATCCAAGTCCTCATCCAAGTACTCATCCAGGTAGTCATCCAGGTAGTCATCCGGGTAGTCATCCGGGTAGTCATCCAGGTAGTCATCCGGGTAGTCATCCAGGTAGTCATCCAGGTAGTCACCTAGGTAGTCATCCAGGTAGTCATCCAGGTACTCATCCAGGTAGTCATCCAGGTAGTCATCCAGGTACTCATCCAAGTACTCATCCAGGTAGTCATCCAGGTAGTCATCCGGGTAGTCATCCGGGTAGTCATCCGGGTAGTCATCCGGAAGTAATGAAGGTCTGATCATTACTGCATAAAACTGCTGTCATATGTGTCACCCTGTTCTATCAATCTTATCGCAGTCCACCACCAGCTTTTGCTGATATCTTGAACCGCGATTTTTCGGTTAAGCACGATTCACATATGCCTAATAAAACTGAAAATAATAAACAAATCTCGTCGCAAATTTATTGTCCAATGTCAAATGACGCAGATTTCAATCTCCGGGACGGAGACTTATTGGCTATGACAAAATGACGGAGACTCCGTACGAATGAGGGAGAGTTGTGAACGCGCTTCCACTCTCCTATATGCGCATTCAATATACAGCTGTATAATGACCTTTGCACCGCGTTTGTATTTCCCCTCGCCAAGTTTGTATTTCCCCTCGCCAAGTTAGTATTTCCCCTCGCCAAGTTTGTATTTCCCCTCGCCAAGTTAGTATTTCCCCTCGCCAAGTTTGTATTTCCCCTCGCCAAGTTTGTATTTCCCCTCGCCAAGTTTGTATTTCCCCTCGCCAAGTTTGTATTTCCCCTCGCCAAGTTTGTATTTCCCCTCGCCAAGTTTGTATTTCCCCTCGCCAAGTTTCCTTTTTATGCAATTAGCTCTATTTCGTAGAAAAGTATCTATCATTCAACTGCAATCTGTCTATCATTTACAGGCACACCAACTATTAACACTTCTCTTTAATGTTGATTGTCTTTATTGTCGATAAGTGTGTGCTCATAAGGCATAGGCATGACGCATTACATTTCCACCCAATTAACACAAATGTGATAATGATATATAATATATATTTATTTAGGTCGAAAACGTATCCATTGAACAACAAATCACAAGTAACAAATGTTTTAGCAAAATATTTACTGAAACCGAAAATACAACGAAAACAACGTTTACGGGACCTTTACGACTGGACGGGCCGCCAGCCTACTGGCCGGGCCACCAGCCTACTGGCCGGGCCACCAGCCTACTGGACGGACCACCAGACTACTGGACGGACCACCAGCCTACTGGAAGGGCCGCCAACCTACTGGATGGGCCGCCAGCCTACTGGACGGGCCGCCAGCCTACTGGCCGGGCCGGGCCGCCAGCCTACTGGCCGGGCCGCCAGCCTACTGGACGGACCGCCAGCCTACTGGACGGGCCGCCAGCCTACTGGACGGGCCGCCAGCCTACTGGCCGGGCCGCCAGCCTACTGGACGGGCCGCCAGCCTACTGGACGGGCCGCCAGCCTACTGGCCGGGCCGCCAGCCTACTGGACGGGCCGCCAGCCTACTGGACGGGCCGCCAGCCTACTGGCCGGGCCGCCAGCCTACTGGACGGGCCGCCAGCCTACTGGACGGGCCGCCAGCCTACTGGCCGGGCCGCCAGCCTACTGGACGGGCCGCCAGCCAACTGGACGGGCCGCCAGCCTACTGGACGGGCCGCCAGCCTACTGGACGGGCCGCCAGCCTACTGGACGGGCCGCCAGCCTACTGGCCGGGCCGCCAGCCTACTGGACGGGCCGCCAGCCTACTGGACGGGCCGCCAGCCTACTGGCCGGGCCGCCAGCCTACTGGACGGGCCGCCAGCCTACTGGACGGGCCGCCAGCCTACTGGCCGGGCCGCCAGCCTACTGGACGGGCCGCCAGCCTACTGGACGGGCCGCCAGCCTACTGGACGGGCCGCCAGCCTACTGGACGGGCCGCCAGCCTACTGGACGGGCCGCCAGCCTACTGGACGGGCCACCAGCCTGGGGTCCTATTTGTCCACAACCAAATGACTTTTCTGGATGAAAGTGATTAATACCTCATCAAAGCATTTCATTAATTGATGCGGCAACTGGGAAAAATTTAAATTCCGCGTTTGTAGGGTTCATCGCTATTTCTGACCGGAAACGACACACTTCGTCTCACTGTTTTACTTCAGGGTTGACGGTAGAGTGACAGGAAACGACACACTTCGTCTCACTGTTTTACTTCAGGGTTGACGGTAGAGTGACAGGAAACGACACACTTCGTCTCACTGTTTTACTTCAGGGTTGACGGTAGAGTGACAGGAAACGACACACTTCGTCTCACAGTTTTACTTCAGGGTTGACGGTAGAGTGACAGGAAACGACACACTTCGTCTCACTGTTTTACTTCAGGGATGACGGTAGAGTGACAGGAAACAACACACTTCGTCTCACTGTTTTACTTCAGGGATGACGGTAGAGTGACAGGAAACGACACACTTCGTCTCACAGTTTTACTTCAGGGATGACGGTAGAGTGACAGGAAACAACACACTTCGTCTCACTGTTTTACTTCAGGGTTGACGGTAGAGTGACAGGAAACGACACACTTCGTCTCACTGTTTTACTTCAGGGTTGACGGTAGAGTGACAGGAAACAACACACTTCGTCTCACTGTTTTACTTCAGGGATGACGGTAGAGTGACAGGAAACGACACACTTCGTCTCACTGTTTTACTTCAGGGTTGACGGTAGAGTGACAGGAAACGACACACTTCGTCTCACTGTTTTACTTCAGGGTTGACGGTAGAGTGACAGGAAACGACACACTTCGTCTCACTGTTTTACTTCAGGGTTGACGGTAGAGTGACAGGAAACGACACACTTCGTCTCACTGTTTTACTTCAGGGTTGACGGTAGAGTGACAGGAAACGACACACTTCGTCTCACTGTTTTACTTCAGGGTTGACGGTAGAGTGACAGGAAACGACACACTTCGTCTCACTGTTTTACTTCAGGGTTGACGGTAGTGTGACAGGAAACGACACACTTCGTCTCACTGTTTTACTTCAGGGTTGACGGTAGAGTGACAGGAAACGACACACTTCGTCTCACTGTTTTACTTCAGGGTTGACGGTAGAGTGACAGGAAACGACACACTTCGTCTCACTGTTTTACTTCAGGGTTGACGGTAGAGTGACAGGAAACGACACACTTCGTCTCACTGTTTTACTTCAGGGTTGACGGTAGAGTGACAGGAAACGACACACTTCGTCTCACTGTTTTACTTCAGGGTTGACGGTAGAGTGACAGGAAACGACACACTTCGTCTCACTGTTTTACTTCAGGGTTGACGGTAGAGTGACAGGAAACGACACACTTCGTCTCACTGTTTTACTTCAGGGTTGACGGTAGAGTGACAGGAAACGACACACTTCGTCTCACAGTTTTACTTCAGGGTTGACGGTAGAGTGACAGGAAACGACACACTTCGTCTCACTGTTTTACTTCAGGGTTGACGGTAGAGTGACAGGAAACGACACACTTCGTCTCACTGTTTTACTTCAGGGTTGACGGTAGAGTGACAGGAAACGACACACTTCGTCTCACTGTTTTACTTCAGGGTTGACGATAGAGTGACAGGAAACGACACACTTCGTCTCACTGTTTTACTTCAGGGATGACGGTAGAGTGACAGGAAACGACACACTTCGTCTCACTGTTTTACTTCAGGGATGACGGTAGAGTGACAGGAAACGACACACTTCGTCTCACTGTTTTACTTCAGGGTTGACGGTAGAGTGACAGGAAACGACACACTTCGTCTCACTGTTTTACTTCAGGGTTGACGGTAGAGTGACAGGAAACGACACACTTCGTCTCACTGTTTTACTTCAGGGTTGACGGTAGAGTGACAGGAAACGACACACTTCGTCTCACTGTTTTACTTCAGGGTTGACGGTAGAGTGACAGGAAACGACACACTTCGTCTCACTGTTTTACTTCAGGGTTGACGGTAGAGTGACAGGGATTTTGAGACACGTTTCAATTGTAGAATAGCCTAACTTACTTTTAGCATGGGCTTCAATGGGAAACTACTGTATGAAAGTAGGGAGGGCATCAGCCACAGAGGCCAGTTGGAGTGTATTATTACCGCACCTGATGCTGCAGAGTCTGCGGTAATAACACACTGCATCTTGACATTGACGACGAATCCGCTGACGGTAGTTATAACGGTAAAGGTTAAGTTTTTATACAGTGCTTATGTTGTCCTCTACATAGGACCACCAGAAAGCTTCACACCTCACCACTGGCAAAACATCGACTGAACATATCTGGAAAGCTTTCAGCCGCGCTGCGATTATTGCACGTATTAATTCACACAGCTGAGAGAACTGGGACACTAAGGTTTAAGCAAATTTGTCCAGGATATAACACACGATTCGAATACTGGTCCTACCGCACTCTGCCGGGTGCGGTAATGCTTTCATCTGCATCGGCTCTAGGTGCTCGTCTTCGTGGTTAGGTCAGAAAGTAAACATCGCAATACCAGGAGTAGCGCTGCGGGATGGTGGTGATTTCGGCCCTCGGAGAATTCGGCACAATTGCCATGTTGTTTCGGCTTGGTGGTTTCAGTGACTGATGTGACACTCAAGATCTACTCAGTTCTAACTAGTAATGGATTAGCCTTCACTTTAAGGGTTTGTTATTCCTGTACTTGTCGTCAAAAGGATGCTAAGTTTAACTAGATGCTGTTGAAGTACATTGCTTTGTCTGTTTCGTACATTGAGCAGGTGTGAATAAAAGACCATGCTTCACATTCAAAATGATATATGACTTAATTAAAACAAAAACTGGGAAGAATTTCCCCTGATGAGGGGAAACGCATGAAAATCTTAAATATAAAGACAAGATATTATGGTAATTGTAATTTAATTTATTTAAATTATTCAACTGTATATAATATTATAGTTTTTTTGTAATATATTATATGATATGAATTTTAAGGATACAACGAATTGTATAAGTTATAATAATC